>OU015495.1:18444232-18842977 GCA_907164885.2 Dolomedes plantarius | reverse complement strand
GCTTTTTCTTCAGGTTCTCTTGCAATGAGTTGTGCAACGTCATTGGGCAACACTCCAAGGAGATATACAACCCAATTTTCCTTTTCTCACCTTCAAAAATTTAGTTGTCTTTCAAATAAATTAATAAAGAAAAATCATCCTCTTTTGGATCAAATTTAGGAATTAAATGTTAATAAGTGAAAATTAGCTGGGATAGCACTATTGAGACCGGCAGATGGTTGTACGGACTTTTCAGCGACGATTTGTAAACGTAGTTTGTCCAATTCGAAGGCATGTTGACGCTCCTTTTCTTTCTTTTCTCGAGCAAGTTTCGTTTCTAATTCTTGTTTTTCTCGAGCTTCTAACTGTAGTCTCAGCTTTTCCAATTCGAAGCGTTGATCTTGTTCTCTTTCGTTTTTCTTTTCAGCACGGCCAAGGGCTGCTTGTCGTTCCCTTTCGGCTTCTTCAGCTTTTCTAACCTCAATGATAGTAGCCAATCTTTCTTTAGCAAAGTCTTCATCATACTGATCAGATTTGACGATGGGATTCTTCAATTCGATGACCGTTATGTCAGAAGCGACATTGACTCCAAAATCTTGAGCCAGGTTTCTCAGATCCTCCTTCTTTCCGCGCGCGAGGAAAGCCATTGTTGCCTGAGGGGGGATTGGGGAGAAGGAGAGTTCCAACGAAATTTTGTGGACGAAAAAATACCGTCCTAACAGTGTGGCACTGAGAAATCTATGACAACTCTTATGGTATAGAGTCCTGACAAAATTAGGTCCTAATTGGGTGTAACAGTCCTAAACAATATCTTATTAAACTGGTGTATAAAGTGTGTAAGCTGAAATAAAATATTAGTAATACAAGATCGGTAGAACATAAACAGAACATAGGGAGTGAATACAAAACAATATGCCTACTTTCTCTTTTAAACAAAACAAAATCAAAAGTTACTAAATATTCTTAAAATTTAAAAATTTTCTTTTAAATTATTCATCAATGAAAGGTTTACACAATTAAATCAATTTAGTTTTGAACACAGTACCATGGCAATCGCATAATAATAGAATTCTTACAAAATCGAAACAATAATAGCGATGAATCAACTAAAATTCTGAATGAATTTCAAAACCAGAATTTTAAACAAAATACCTAACAAAATTTAATTCAAAAGTTTGTAATTAAGAATTAAAACAAAATTCAATTTCTAAAACAAAATAAAAATCAAAATTCAAATCCAAAACAAACTTTACACTTAAGAATTTCAAATCAAGCTTAAATTTAAACAAAAGGAAAATTTAAACCAAAATTAAATTTAAAACCAGAACCAAGTTAGAATTAAAGAATTCAAACAAAAAACCAAATTAGAATTAAAGAATTCTGAACCAAAATGAATTTTAAATTTAAATATTGAAAACAAAACAGAATTTACATTAAGAGAGATTCAACCAAAAATCAAAATCAAAACGAAATTTTAAAAAATTCCAGCCCTATATTACTTGAAAACATGGGTTTTAACAAGAAAATACAACAATAATTAAAATGTTATAAAATAAACAAAATTCTATATTACACAGTCAGAATTAATGTTAGAACGCTGTTGGTTCTCATATAGCAAGGATTGCTTTACTGTCGGTTTCAAACACCAGCTAGGGCTACCTATAGAACACCGATTTCAATTATTATACATATATACTACAAAATACATATACAAAAGATACTTATTTCTGTCCAAGCGTATATTACACAGTCAGAATTTAATGTTAGAACGCTGTTGGTTCTCATATAACAAGGATTGCTTTACTATTGGTTTCAAATACCAGCTAGGGCTACCTTCAGAACACCGATTTGAATGATTATACATATATACTACAAAATACATATATAAAATACAAAAGATACTTATTTCTGACGAAACGAGCTGTTGTCGCGACGAACCAGACAATAAGTGCAGACATTCGCTTCAATAGGTTGAGTAGAAGGGGAAAAAATACCGAGCCGACAGGTGTGGATATGCTAAAATTCGCTGAAAAAAAAATGAGCAAAAGCCAAGAGAACATTCCCAAAATTTAGTAACGTTAGAACGTTGGGCGCCAATTGTGGAGAGTGTTAACGGTTCAGAAGGAGTGTCACATAGTGTAACAATTATTTATTAACTAACAAAGTACGTTACACACGGTACACACAAAAATTTTAGGAAAAACATGGGACAATAACGCAAGACCAAGCATTCGGGTCGCCATCTTGGCTTCTACTGAAGTTTCTTTCTGGCTTGCCACCAGAGGGCACTGTTCTTGGGCGGGCAGTGTTCAGCTGTACTACAGGGAGCCGTTACACCACCCGAATTTCAAGCTGAAATTCTTCTAAATTTATTCGGTACTAAAAGTCGCCATGTTTTACTCTATGTTACCGAAGAGGAATTAAAGGATTATGCTAAGATTAAAGCACTAATTTTGCGCGAATTCCAACCGACACCCCAACAATGTTTGAATAACTTCAAAAAAGCTTCGCGCTATAAAGACGAATCACACGTACAATTTGTTTCTCGACTATCTGCTATTTACGATTATTATCTAAAATTACGCGGGATAACGGATTTTAAAGGATTGTGTGAATTGATTGTATCTGATAGACTGTTTGCCACATTAGATAAAGAAACTTCCTCACACATTGCCATTAAGCAAGGAGAAATTTTTTATAAACCCATAGAAATGGCAAAGGAAATTGATCTATTTTATGTGTCCAAAGAAAAAAGTTTTAGTTGGGACAAAACCAAATGTTCCCAAGATCGCGAACCTAAATACAAGAATTATGCACCTCAAGAACATCGCACCTCAGACAATCGTACTACAGTTCTAAGTAAAAATGTTCACCATAACAATGATAAATGTTGCTTCATCTGCAATTCGAAATATCATCTCGCAAAATTCTGTGACAAACGTAATGCAAAGCTTTTCAATTCCGTCAGTCCTGTTGAAATCCTGGATCAACCCACCACATCTGAGTTGCAGTTCATTAAAGTCGAGATTGGAAATCAAAACGTTAAGTGCCTCTTAGATTCAGGAAGCGAACTTGTTGTAATCAATCCCCTCCACGTCAAGAATTTTAATTATATAGGCCTCTCTATTAAGTTAGAAAGTGCTTTTGGCAACACCATATGTAAAAAATTAGCAGCTTGTGATCTAAAACTTCCAAACTAGAATAGAAAGCGAATTATAGTAGCGCTGTCTGACAAATGTAAATATCCATGTATTGTTCCAGCCAAAATAATTATGCCTTCAATTCCAGAAAATCACGATATCGCGCGGGAAAGTTTTATTCCCTCAAAAGTTGACCCAATTATACAAAAATCTGCCCACACAGGAAGTCATAAATCTCTACAGCCGGAGAGTTCATTAAGGTCACGATTCGAACGCTTTCCACTCGGAAAGGAAAAACAAAACTCTCTCGAATTTTCTGAAGATTTATTATCATATAGCATGTTAGATGATATTGTGTAAATACTAGTGTTCGTAAAATGCCTGAAAATGATATTTCCTTAAATGCAAATGTGTCCCGATGTACATATAGTGGTACTAAACCTGAATTTTCAAATGTGAATTTATCTGAAATGTATAATGTAGCGTCCCATTCAAATAGAATTACTGAAGAACCGAATGTTAATTTACTGTGTCAAGTGTTTAATGTAACAGAAACTGTTGATAATAATGTAGATTTAAGCCATTTACTCAATGAAGAATTGCGTCATGTCTCACAATTAATATCTGAATACCGTCCAAAAAATGCCTTAGCACAAAATTGAAAATGTCCCTTGTCCTCACAGATGATATTCCTGTTACACAACCTCCTCGTCGGTTAGGATTACCAGAGAAAAAATTGTTGAAGAACAAATTGCACAATGGTTAAAAGATGGTGTCATACAGAAAAGTTTCTCTGATTACTGCTCACCACTCGTGTTAGTAAACAAAAAAGATGGTTCGAAACGCTTATGCATCTATTATAGACAGTTAAATGCCAAAACAATAAAGGATCGTTATCCTTTACCGATCATCCTTGATATTTTCGATCAATTAGCAACTGGTACAGTTTTTACTACTTTTGCCCTCAAAAATGCTTATTTCCATATTGACATGCATGCATCTAGTTCTAAGTTCACTGCATTTGCCACTCCTCAAGGTCTTTATGAATTTCTACGTGTGCACTTTGGATTATCTAACAGTTCGTCCATTTTTGAGAGATATATTCATTCTATTTTTCAAGATTCTCATCCACGAAGGTATTGTTATAGTATACCTTGATGATATAATTATTCCCTCCACCACAGTCCATGAAGGAGTCGAAAGACTTGAACGCGTTCTTGATATAGCATCCAAATATGGATTAGGCCTCAATTTGAAGAAGTGCAAGTTCCTCCAAACCAAAATTGAATTCCCCGGTCACATAGAAAACGGCACCATTAAGCCCTCTGTCGAAAAGAGAATTGCTGTCCAAAATTTTCCTATGTCAAAAACACCCAAGCAACTACAAAGTTTCCTCGGTTTAACCGGTTACTTTCGTAGATTTATTCAGAATTATGAACAAATCGCAAAACCTCTCAGTGATCTCCTTCGCAAGAACACTAAGTTTCATTTCGGCCCTTCCAAGAACATGCATTTTGCCAACTAAAGATAGCATTAATAAACGAACCTGTTCTCCATCTATTTCGTCAGGGTTCTACCCTTGAGCTACATACTGATGCCTCAAAGAGTGGGTACGGTGCGATATTATTTCAGCTTGAAGATAATGCTTTTCATCCTATAAGTTTTATGAGTAAAAAAACCAATATCCAAGAAGAAAAATATTCTTCTTATGAATTAGAAGTACTAGCCGTCATTAAGACGCTAACCAAATTTCGGATTTACCTGTTAGGCTCTAGGTTCAAAATTATTACTCACTGTGCTGAGTTCAAACAAACTATGTCTAAAAAAGAAACCCTAAGATAGCTAGATGGGCATTATTCTTAGAAGATTTCGATTATGAGATAATTCATCGAGCTGGTACACAAATGCAACATGTTGATGCTCTTAGCCGGTACCCCGTGATGAACATCACGCTTCAAGATTATTCTCTAACAGCCAAAATCATAAAAGCTCAAGCTACAGATGAATACATTCAAACTCTCATAACGTTATGCAACAACGCCAAAACTACTGAGTTTATTCTGAAGAATGGCATCCTGTTCAAAGTAAAGGATGACCGAGACTTGCTCGTTATCCCCGAAAAGATGCAAACTGAAGTTGTACAAATGTGTCATTTACCAGGACATTTTGCAAGCGCAAAAACAGACCAAATTTTGCAACAAAACTACATTTTCCCTCATCAAAGTAAGTACATCGAAACCGTTTTCGCAAATTGCATTGACTGCATTTTAGTGAGAGAAAAACCTGAAGGCTTTCTACATCCCATACCTAAAGAAGATCTGCCACTATCAACCTACCACATTGACTTCATTCGTCCTCTTCAATCAACAAACAAGAACTAGAACCATATTTTTACTATCGCTGATGCTTTTTCCATATTTACGTGGCTTTACCCTGTAAAGTCCACAACATCACAAGAAGCTATTTCGAAGCTCCGAAATCAACAGACAATCTTTGGAAATTCCCAAAGGATTATCGCAGACAAAAGTGCTGCATTACATCGAGAGATTTTGAAGAATATTGTACCGAAGAAAATATTACGTTAGTTCACATCACGACTGGTATCCCTCGAGGGAATGGACAAGTTGAGCGTGTACATGCCTTACTCATCCCAATTTTGTCGAAGTTATCTATTGAAAATCCTTCGAGGTGGTACTCCCATGTCCCTGCACTTCAACGACTACTAAACGCCACTGCTCCACGATCCACAAAGATAACACCCTTTGAACTTTTAATTGGTGTGACAATGCGAAATAAAGCTGATAAAAGAATTTTAGAATTACTCCAGGAAGAACATGAAAAGGCAATCCTCAACAAACGTGAAGCATACCGCACAGACGCAAGAAAAAACATCTTAGAAATCCAGGCCGAGAACCGATGTACTTACAATAAGAAGAGAAAACCCGCAACCCAATACCAGCCAGACGACTTAGTTGCCATCCAAAGAACTCAATTTAGAGGTGGATTTAAACTTCGCCCTAAATTTTATGAAACCGTGGTTTGCTATCAATTAGCAATATTGTCATCTGTATATACATTTTTTTCAATGTTTATTATCATGTACTTGTATATCTTTCAGTTTTAACATTTTGTGTAACAATTACATTCCATCGCCGAGGTCGTCGATATGTCAGTCCAGCCGCCTGTAGTTAATCGAGGATACACGCTATGGACGGAGAAGCACGGATGCCGCGAGATGGCGCTTCGACTCACCTGGCCAATGAGAAAGAGGTGCGAGGAACATTTGAAATCCGAACTCTTGTGCATCGGTTCCGGTGCAGTTTCGAGATAATCTTCGCAGTGCGTGCATGCACTAAACCAGCTGGGATATGTTCGGCCGTTGTAACTTCAAGGCACTAAGCCTTTGTAAATATTTCTGTATATAGATTAATTAAATGATTAATATACTTTAAGTATTATTATTATTTCGTAATTGTTCTTCGAACGGCGAGCTATCTCACATGTGTGTGTATATATATATATATATATATATATGTGTGTGTGTGTGTGTGTATATATACATATATGCATATACACTGAAGAGCCCCAAAATACTGGTACACCTGCCTAATAACGCGTAGGGCCCCCATGAGCACGCCCTACACAATAATAGACAGTGCCCCAACATGACGTGGCATGGAATCGACTAATGTCTGAAGGTATACTGTAGGCAATTCACACCATGAATCCCGCAGGGCAGTCCACAAATCCATAGGAATGCGAGGGGGTAGATATCTCTTCTGAACAGCAAGTTGCAGGGCATCCCAGATATGCTCAATAATGTTCATGTCTGGGGATTTTGGTTGACAATGCTCTAAACCCTAAGTGTCTAAAGGCGGACGAGGGATCCTGGAGCCACTCGCTAGCCACTCTCGACGTGGAGGGAGTCTCATTTCTTGCTGGAATTGTCAAGTCCATCGGAATGCACAATGGACAAGAATTGGTGTAGATGATCGGACAGGATGCTTATGTACCCGTCACCTGTCAGAGTCGTCTCTAGACGTTTCAGGGGTTTCATATCACGCCAACTGCACACGTCCCATACCATCACAGAGGCTCCACCAGGTTGAACAGTTCCTGGTTGACTTGTACGGTCCATGGATTCATGAGGTTGCCCCCATACCCGTACACGGTCATGCGTCCGATACAATTGGTAACGAGAATCGTCAGACCAGGCAACGTGTTTCCAGTCATCAACAGTCCAATGGAGGTGTTGGCGGGCCTAGGCGAGGCGTAGCTTTGTGCCGTGCTGTCAACAACGGTACACGAGTAGGCCCTGCGGCTCCGAAAGCCCATACCGATGACGGACCGTCGAACAGCCCGCACGCTCACACTTGTTGATGACCCCAGCATTGAAATTCGCAGCGATTCGAGGAAGTGTCGCAAGTCTATCTCGTTTAAGGATTCTCGTCAGTCGTCGACGGTCCAGTTCATTCAGGGTCTTTTTCCGGCCGCACCACTGTCGGAGATTTGAAGTTTTACCTGATACCTGATCTTCACGGTACACTCGTGAAATGGTCGTGTGCGAAAATCCAAATTGCATCGATACCTCGGAGATGCTATGTCCCATCTCTCGTGCACCGACTATAACACCACTTTCAATGTCACATAAACCGTGATAACATGCCATTGTAGCTGCAGGAACCGATCTAGGAGCTTCGCCAGACACCAGCTGTCTTATATAGGCGCTGCCGACCGCATCACGTTACGCTGATTGGAAGCATATCTCCGTTATTTGCATGCGTAAGCCTGTACCAGTTTTTTTTTTTTGCTCTTCAGTGTATTGTAGTGTCGTGGCCTCACAACTAAACTTCATGATTCGTTAGAGGTATCTTTAAGGAGAGGACAAAGCCGTTTACTAGAGTTGAGCTCTTTTATTAGCCTCATTGCTTCGTCTTATAGGCGCAACACAGTTTCGTGCAGCATGTAAGCTGCACCGCCAGACGGTCAACATAATGCATTATCACGCAGAATGGCTGGTTTGTCGATTCTTCCTTTAGCGATGGCCGCTATCTCCGAGCAGCAGCTCCCCTGTCAGTCTGTCGTCGCTCAAACCTCTTGATGGGACGGGCTGGCCGTTTAAAATCCCTTTCGAACCTTCTCGAACCATCTAGATTTCTTTTCAGAAACTGCAGGAGGTTCGGAGACATTCCTACGGTGTTTAATGACTTCCATTGTCCCTTATGATGATGATGAGGCCTGGGACACCGCTATGCATCCGTCTTGCTGATGAAAAATAATTTTAACCACATTTGTACGCTTATAAATTATCTATATACAGTATGCCCACTAAAGTCCTTTCCCACGCTCTTAACTTCGGAACGGTTGCTGCTATATTCATAAAAGTGGTGTCTAGGTATAGTAAAGTAGCCATGCGCTACTGTATGAAACCACCTACCGCGCCACCTGGTGGAAAACTGCGAAGTTAACATTCCTATCTTGAAAACGGAACGAGATAGGGAAAAAAAGTGATTTACAAAGTTGTAGAAAATCATCGATTTAGTACGAAAAGATACCTTGTGGACATTAATGAGAAGACTACAACGGTTAAAACTCGCATTTGTTTTTTCGTGATTTCCTACACTGTGACGTGACAAAAGGATCTGAGAAAGAAAAAAAACAACTAATTTTAACAATATACCTTTATTTGAGATGTTCAAACTTCTCACCGTCAGCTGCAATGCACATTTTGATCTTCGTTTGAATCTCACGTTGCACACTTTGGAGCATAGAGCGAGACACGTTGGCACAAGCGTCCGTAATGCGTCGTTTAAGGTCCTGCAATGTTTGTGGAGGGGTCGCATACACCTGCTGTTTCAGGTATCCCCACAGGAAAAAGTCCAGTGGAGTCAGATCAGGCGAACGTGGAGGCCACTTTTCGAAACCGCCATACCCAATTATTTGGTCCCCGAATTCCTTGACGAGGTACTGCTTCACTGGAGATCTCAGCTTTGTAATACTCAGCCATGACCACGAGCATCAACATACTACAACCCCAAGAAGATGTCTCTTTTATAGCTGTCTCAGATGAACAGACGTGACGCTTTTTACGTATTTGCATACTGCAAAAATTTCGAACACCAAGCGCAAGTTGCGTTGAGTTGATGCGAGTTGCGTTGAGTTGATGCCTCCACGTCCCCCTGATCTGATTCCACTGGACTTTTTCCTGTGGGGATACCTGAAACAGCAGGTGTATGCGACCCCTCCACAAACATTGCAGGACCTTAAACGACGCATTACGGACGCTTGTGCCAACGTGTCACGCTCTATGCTTCAACGTGTGCAACGTGAGATTCAAACTAGGATCCAAATGCGTATTGCAGCTGACGGTGAGAAGTTTGAACATCTCAAATAAAGGTATATTGTTAAAATTAGTTGTTTTTTTCTTTCTCAGATCCTTTTGTCACAGTGTAGGAAATCACTAAAAAACGAATGCGTTTTAACCGTTCTATTCTTTGCATTAATGTCCACAAGGTATCTTTTCGTACTAAATTGAAGATTTTCTACAACTTTGTAAATCACTTTTTTTCCCTATCTCGTTCCGTTTTCGAGATAGGAATGCTAACTCCGCAGTTTTCCACCAGATGGCGCGGTAGGTGGTTTCATTCAGTAGCGCATGGCTACTTTACTATACCTAGACACCACTTTTATGAATATAGCAGCAGCCGTTCCGAAGTTAAGAGGGTGGGAAAGGACTTTAGTGGGCATATTGTATATAAAACAGTTCCGTAACTTACTGACTGAGAGATAACTCACAGACCAAACCGCTGGACCTAAAGGGTTGAAATTTTGCATGTCGATTCTTCTCTTAGTTTAGGGCTAGTTTCATTGGCTATTCTGAAGTAATGTTACAAAAATTTGCATAAAACAAAGTAACGTGACATGCGCTGTAGACATAAAAAGCGTTATATATTGGAAGTAATACGCTTCAGTGATGCTTTTCACGATGGGTAAACGAAAGGTCTTGTCTGAAGACGAAAGAGCCAAAAGCAATGCATATCTAGAATGTGGAATATCTGTACCGGAAATAAGTAAATTAATTAAAAGATCAGTTGGTGTGATATATAACTGTAGAAAAGATCCAACAAATTATGGCAAAAATTTTAACAAAAAAGGTAATCCACGTTTTACTAAGTTGGAGGAAAGGGGGATTCTTCAACTTGCATCAAAAACCTGCCACAGTTCAAAGCAGATTTGTGCAGATCTATCCCTTCCTTTGACTTCTAGAAGTGTTAGGCAAATTTTACATTCTTCATGGAGCTTGAGATGGTCGATGCAAAGTCACTTCTACGTCACAAGCTGATGCGTTTGCAGTATTGCGAGAAGTACGCGGCAATGGACGACAATTGGAAGAAGATCATTTTCTCCGATGAAAAGAAATTTAATTTGGATGGCCCCGATGGTTTGAGGTACTATTATTGGAGGGATCTCTGAAAAGAAACAATATCTACATTCAGCAAAAATTTCGGAGGCGGAAGTTTGATGACTTGGGCAGCGATTGTATATATGGCAGAAGTGAAATTGTATTTTTAAATGGTTGCCAGAATTCATTTGATTACAGCTTAGTTTTAGAAAATTCCCTTCTTCCATTTGCATCGCGATATTATAGTTTAGATCACATCTTCATGAGAGACAATGCAAGTATTCACACTTCAAATGCGATGAGAGATTGGTTTGACGAACAGAATATTGTTCTTTTAGATCATTCACCTAATAGTCCTGATTTGAACCCCATCGAAAGCGTTTGGGGACAGCTTGTTCGAATGGTTTATGCAGATGGATGTACTACACATCTCTTGTAGAATTGAAAGCTTCAATCTGTCAAAACTGGAAACTAATTCATCAGAAATACATTCAAAATTTTGTTTTATCAATACCATCTAGAATAAAATAAACTTTCACGAAGAAAGGTGGCTTTACTAACTATTAATGTCAATGAAATGTGATATTTCATAAATCAATTTCCATGTTTGTATGTTACGAAAATTTAGTTTTTGACCTTATGTTTCTGTTTATTATTATGTACGAAATTTTATTTTTGTAAATCATTTGTTATGCGTAACATGTATAATGTATGAAATTTCATTCATTTTTAATGAATATTAAAAAGGTTTTTGTTAAAAAATCGTGTTTTCATAAATCAATTTCCAACACTGTACAATGATATTCTATTTTAATGGTTTCATATAGATGGTATAGAAAATTATTTGCGTTTATTCCTAGAGATCTCATGATTCTCAAGTTTTTGCTACAAAACCATGTTTTCAATAAATCAGTTTCCAACACTGTAGTACAGTTTGAGAAACATTTCTTTTACTGTATTTTAATATTTTTTTTTTTTTTTGGATAATGTCCAATCGTCTGCCGCATCAGAAAGAAAAAAAATTGTCAATTTATTTCGTTGTTATGCACGTGACACAAAATTAATTTAAAGTATCACAAAAATAAAAGAAATTTCCTGTTGCTTCTGCAATGGTTTGATCTGAATTTGATGTTGAATGAATTTCAGTAAGGCAGCTTTTTGCAAATTTTCCTGAACTCTGTTCACGGTCCGTATGTTAAAGTTCCGCCCTGTAGAAGATGGCCGCGGAATGATGACGTCCATATGCTTCTTGAGAATGGAAACACGTTGTGGTGATCTTGAGAAGAATGCTGGAATAGCCAAAATGTTTACAAGAAATATTCCGCGTAATGCTTGCTGCATTTCTCATTTTTAAATTAAGTTGATGTACATAACGGTGAAGGAAATGGGCATTGCTATAAACTGCTTTTATTTTTGTTCGAACTCCCCCTTTCATGGCATTTGCACCATCAAATGTCTCAGTTATCAGCTTTCGTCCATTTCCTTGAAAGACTGTGTCTAACTGTTCTAAAATACGTTTTGATATGTCATATGCAGTTTGATTTTCCGGAATAAAGAATCCCTCCCAAAACGCTCAAATATTTCTTCATTCAACACGTACCGTAGAATAATGATCATTTGAGTGTGTGTCTTACAAACGAAGCATCTCTAACTTCTGCCCGTATCTCCTCGTTTGTAACAGGCATCAGTCAAGTATCTCATTCACCTTTGAAGACCGTACTGCTGGCTCTCTCTAAATGACTCTTCAAATATGGATCCAGCTTTAGATGCAAAATTTATTAATCCTGTAAATAGCCCTGGACTGACCGAATCGTCTTTTTCATGTAAACTAGTTTCAATGTTTCCACAAACTAAAATACAGTCTATCATTCTGGATAAAATTTCACGGTTCTTTTTAACCTTCATGTTATGCTCATTGATTAAAAGTCTGAAAGCCTCGCTACTCTACTCTCCTTAATATTTAAGTTTCCTAAAAGTGATAGTGAAACCATATTTTCAATATGCTTTTTTGACTTGTCATGTTTTTCAGTTTTTTTCTTTCATTTTGTTTATATTTCTAAAACCGTCTTTTGTCCATGTTGCATCACCGCCAAACAGCAAACACGGGAATCAAAACAATTCACAGCCGCAGAGCCAACTTTTCCGTTGGTACTGTAGCATATTGAAGCGAAACGTGTTCAACTGGCGTGGTATCCTAGTGGTCTAAATTAGCAGGCCAGGAGTAACGAAAAACTTAACTTTTATTGACACAAAACGTAACAAGAGAAGTGTTGGTTAGAGCAGTTTACAGTATCACCAGGCTGGTGCAAAAGATTTTAATAGCGGTAAACTCAGTCTTTACGGGGAGCAGAAATCAACCCGCTCTGGCCCAGATGTCACAGGGGCTCTCTCTAAAAAAAAAAAAAAAACCAGAGTCTCGCATATATACCCTGTTTTGAAACCTCCGCCGGTGGCGACCAGTTCTTATGGTGCATATACATTGGTGCAGAGTTCTCTGCCTGTGCCTTGGGGAATCCAGTGATTTATGTTCACTCTGTACTCTGTACTATGCGTGGATCGCCTCCTCTGGCGGTCCATCAAAGAAAGGGCGGGGGGTCAGCGGGTCAAATGGTGTCGAGCGGGGTCGGGGGAGACACCAGATCAGAGAACCCTTGGGGGCGGGAATGGGGGTGGTTCTAAATACCGTCTCTAATGTTACCGTGACTAATGTGATGACAGGAGTCGGGGGTCTGCAGGCAGAGAACTCTGCACCAATCTATATGCGCTATTAGAAGATTTTCAGGATTTCAGAGGGAGGAAACGAGGAATTCCGTGGTCGCAGGCAGTCTTGACATTTTTATGAGAATATATCGCTTCTATAACGTCAGGATACTCTAACTTACGATCCCGGTGGACATCTTTATGAGGGAGCAGGGCGGTTTTCCCCAATTTTGTCGGTGAGGATGAAAACTGGGGCTTAACCCGCAGAATTTTAGAATGTTGTGCAAACGCGTGGGAAAGTATTTAAGTCCTGCAGCTGTGGAAAGCTTCTTCGCAGATCGTGAGAACCGCACGATACATGCGTGATGTCACAGTACCATTCAGAATGAAAGCTACGAATATAACTCTTATTGCCGCATATTCCTCACTGTTTGAATGTCAGGGCCTCTTTTCTTGCCTGCAACTTTCTCATGGAGAGACAACTGGGAAAACTTGAGTTTTTCAAGTTCACTTACTGTCACAAAACTTATTTTTTGGGTATAGTTAGGAGGTTATAGTTAATTATTAAAATTTTCTATACAAGAAAACAACCGCCCCCCCAAAAAAACCCCACTAAATTAAATAGAATAGCTGATAGTCATCTAGAGTTTATCACATTCAAGAATATAGTACACGGTTTTTAAGCTTAACACACGAAAATAAACACTACCACACGCTGCTCTAGTACAGCCAAACGGCGTATCACAAAGGTTTTTGTCATCTTAAATGAACGCGGTGACATTAAGTTTAAGGATTATATGATTGATGTAAAAGACTCAGTATAGCTACTGAATGTTATCGAGTGACAATGCCTATACACAGAATCCCACACTAAACAGTGCATATACCGCTGTTTTCCTGTTTGCAAATGAATAAGGCCCAAGGACTGTCATATGAATTTCGAGTGCAAACTTCATTTGATGATGCTTTAGCACTGTCCGTCCAAACTGGAATAAAATTTAGGGAACGTTCTGCCTACATGTTTCTTGAATTTCAGTCAAGCGATGTGCACAAAG
Source organism: Dolomedes plantarius (assembly GCA_907164885.2). NCBI lineage: Eukaryota > Metazoa > Arthropoda > Arachnida > Araneae > Dolomedidae > Dolomedes > Dolomedes plantarius. The sequence goes on along the minus strand of OU015495.1, from coordinate 18,828,701 downwards.
ATAGTTCGTTCGATAAACTCCCAACTGGAAGGTGTCATAAAGCCTCAATTTCTACGTTTTTATACAACGTCATATATCACCTGTTATAATACGCCCCACGTGATTCAGTGCTGAATCCCGAATAAGGCTTGTCCGCTCAAATTGACCCTTTTCAGAGAGATGGGTTGTGCGTGAGCAGATCAAACTCCCCATGTGATAATTGAAAGTTGAATCTCTCGGGTCTTGGCATAAAAATGTATATAATTTCCATAGTACCAGGGTATGTAATTGTGTACATGTAAATTTTAAAGGTTTCTCACTAGTTTAGTTGACACAGTTGCAGTGACTCATCGAAAAGTCTCTACGAACAGCTTTTAAAGAAATGGAGCCGCAAACTCGTAATGACAGCTGAACATAATTCAAGTCCAATTGCTGAATGTCATTTTCGAGGAATTCGTTTCAGTGGTGGGGAAATGACCATTGGTTGGAATATAATTCGTAAATTTATGAGTAAAGCGACTTTTGGATCACCCTCTTTATACATTATCTTAAGCAACAACCATGTTTTTTTTATTATTATTGCAAAAGTAAATCTCTTCTGCCCACTTCACAAAGCAAGAACAATACAATGGAAAGTGGTGATAAAAAAAGCCAAAATGTGTCACTGTTTTGAAAATAAACCCCGTTGCATAGCATTAGGAAATTCTTTCCTTTCAATATTTCATTAAGTGTTACACAAGCTGTAAAAGATGCATAGTAACTAACTAACACACACACACACTTATATATATATATATATATATATATATATATATATATATATATATATATATATATATATAATATATACATACACACACACAGAAGATTCGCACTTTATGGAAACGATTTTCAATTTATTTTTGTGGTTTGCATTTTGAGAGAAAAATTTGGCAACTTCAGAATAATCGTCTGCTACTGTTTTGTTTTGATTAGAATGTAAAATAAAAGATTTATTTTGAAAATGGCTCTTGAAATTAATAGATGGCTCGAAGGATACGTAAATGTTCTTTTCGAGGAGAAATATTCGTATCAACACATTATAAAGCGGTGTAAGTTCGCGGTTATGGCATTTAAAAAAAAAAAGGTATTTATAATCTGTTAAATTTGAAAGGAAATAAAGTCTAACTGAAAGTAAAAATGAAAACATGACCGGGAAACCTCATCCTAAGACTGTTCGAACGCAATTAAATATCAAGAAAGTGAAGTCTTTGATCCTGAAAGAAAATCCGCCGACTCAAACATCCATTGCATCGAAACTAGGAATGTCTACTGGCACTTTAAGTAAAATCATTCATAAAGATTTGAATTTAAAAAAGATGTTTAAACCTTAAGTTCATCTGCTTTTGTCAAAGCATATTGCTGAAAGAAAAACAAATTGTAGAAAATTAAATTAAAAACACCTAGCTGATAAAAAATGGAAATTTGTGGCATAGGTGTATTTAAGTGGCTGTAATAAAAAAAGATCAATTTTCTATTGTTCAACTGACGGGAATGACCGTACGAAATGGCTCAGTGGCGGACCAAGGGAGGGGGGCGGTCCGCCACGGGTCCTACTTACTAAGGGGGCCCCACTACAGGGGCCTTTTTTAAAATTGAATGATAACTTTACTACAAAAAATTACATTTTTAATTTTAAAAAAATCAGACAAGAACGTTATTGTTTTTATAAAATATTACACTTGCATATTTTAGCGACTTCCAACATTTCAAGTGCCCCCCCCCCCCAACTTAACTTGAAATAAATTAAAACGTTAATAGAAGTTCAGTTAAAACCATAAAATTGTAGAAAACTTTTAAGAAAGCTGGGTTTTTTTGCCGCCTTTTCAAACTGTGAAACTGAAGATTCCGATTATGTCTTTAGCCTTAACATAGATTTTAACAATGATATGATCCATAGCATAAATTCGATGCTATATTTTTTTACTGATTTTATTAATATTTTATTTATTTTTCTCGTTGTTTAACTAACTACTCAAACATCAATTCTATTTTTATTCAATTAAAAAAAATCCCAATATTTCATATTTTAAGGACCGCCCGGTAGTCAAAGCGCTGAGGAGGGCCCTAACTGAATTCAATTCGTGCCCCGCCCCCCCCCCCCCCCCCAAAAAAAAAAAAAAAAAAAAAAAAAAAAAAAAAAAAAAAAAAAAAAAAAAAGTTAGTAGCACGCTATGCCTATGGTGCTGAGAGATGCCATAGAGCTGACGCTGAGTTGCTGAGAATCGTACAACATTCTTCGTCGTATTCCAGAACCCACGAACTTTTCTTGATGAATTTTAAAATTTTGTACGTAACCGTATTTATCCTAGAAGTGCAATAAATGCATGAAATTCATTAAATAGGCTGATAGTCTTTATTTTAGGCAAAGTCCTTATAGACCAGGTCCTGATTTTCCATTAGGCCCGGCAGGGCCGGGCCTAGGGGCCCCCGAATGTTGGGGGCCCAAAAAAACTTTTATTTTAAAAGAAAAAAAAAAAGAAAATTTCCAATTCAGTTTTTTTTTTAATTTTACCTTTTTCAATATCAATTTTTTTTATATATCCTTTCAAATTTGATTGATTTGTTCATCATATGTATAGTTCATATGTATGTTATAGTGCATATAAGGGATTACTAAGTTTTTCTGGTTGCATTGTGTTGGTGTTTTAATTTAATGAAGAAGTTAATATGTTGTATTGCTTTTTGTTATTTGATCATGCTCTAGGCTTCTACTCTTCAAATAGCCAATTCTCGGTAAAATGATACTTTCACAATGATTCATGATTATTTTTGTGTGTGTGTCAATTTTGGAAATTTTACGCCCACATCACTGTTAGGGGGCCCCCATCGCCCCATCCCGAGTTGTGCCTAAAGTCAAGAATTTTCTAAATCGTGCCCTGTTTTAGACTGGTTAGTTTTCTGGTGTCAGAAGTCCTGATTTAAGCATTAGGTTGAGGAAAGACTGACGGATGACGACGATGAGCCTGGAAATTACAGGTAAGCCGATTCTTTGTGTCAGATTCTGGCTTTGGCGTAAAAATTTGAATAATGTTGTGTGTTTTAGAAAATTTGGAAAATTGATCGATGCAGTGGAGAAGCTGTGCGACGAGTCTGAAAACCTAGATACAAGAGGATCAGCTCAGATTATAATGGCAAATGTTTGCGATTTTAAGTTTATAGCGTTTCTACGCCTGTGGTCAGACATTTTGGAGGAAATCAACCACACTCAACACTACCTGCAAATTCAGGGGATTTCCTTGGACAAGGCTTTAAATAAACTAAGAGCATTGGAACTTTTTATTAAGGAAAGCAGAGAATCTTTAGTTAGTGATGCTTTGGACTTCGCTTTCCAGAAATGTGAAGAAATGGGAATTGCTATTGAAAAGAGAGGCAGAAAAAGATCGAAAAAGATGATGCCGGGTGAAAAAGCTAAAGATGAGGGTTTATCTTTAAAAGAAGAACTAAGGAGGTCCATGTTCCAATGTGTAGATATGTTGTATTTGGAACTCCAAACAAGAACAAAATTCATGGAGAACATTCATAACAAATTTGAAGTCTTGCAGTCAGTTAATTTGATCAAAGCTCAGATGAGAAATTGCCAGAACTTATTTCTCGTCTAACTGAAAGTTACGACGAATTTTCCAAGGACGAGGTTTTGCCAGAAATAAAAAGACTAAGACGTAACTAGTCGGATAGCCCTTACGTCTAAGGACCTCCATCAATCGTTTCTGCATAGATTGAACCAGTTTGAATGTTTCATTAGGAGATATATTATTCCATTCCATAATGATAATCTTCAAATATTAATAGAGAGGAAGTCAAAAAGTGGTCAGCTCTTCAAGTTTTGCAGTTCTTTGTTGGTATGGAATTTCAAGAGTCAGTACCAAACTTGTGTTTAGCACTAAAGTTGTTTTTGACGATTTGCATTTCAGTCGCAACTTGGGAAAGAAGTTTTTCGAAATTGAAAGTCATTAAAAACTATTTGCGCTCAACAATGAGCCAAATTAGACTAAATGTCCTAGCAATGTTATTCATCGAGAACAAGTTGGCTATGAAAATAAACTTTCATGAGACAATTAGACAATTTTCTGATGCAAAAGTTACAAAAAGACAATTTTAAAAGGAGGCTTTTACCTATTTGAAATTAATACATAATTCTTAATTTAACTTGCTTATATGGAATTTTTAAAAAATGTTTGTTTTTAATATGTTTTCAGAACGCAACCCCCCTCCCCTGTTTGGAAATGTCCCTGGGTCTCATATAACATGGTTTCACACAACACGGCATTTTCTAGGTGATGTATTCCCATTCTATTTTTTTCATACTGATACTGTGAATGTGTATTGCCTTGTGAAAAGTAAAAATTTTTAAAGTTGAATCTATATTAATAAAGAGACAAGGGGATGTCCAGATCGTAACGCGACCGGGCGGACCACTCCTCGAAAAAAAATGGCCGACAAATATACAGGAATAGGTGTATTTTTTTTCTCATGAAAGTACATAAATGTTACATATTTGGAAAGAGCTTCGAAAACTGATAATTTTTTCTGCGTACATTTATTCTGTTAATTCAATAGTTTTAGAGATATTTGGATTCTAATGAAGCGTCATCGCTCTTTGACGATGTAAACAAAAGGTGAATCATTCACACCGTGATTCTCACTAAAAAATGAATCACTGAAATGAAATGTGTCACCGTGTCTTTTTATTTGAAAAACTAAATATTCAAATTGTTTAATAATAAAAAATACTTTATTGAAACTAAATTGATATATACTGATTTTTGGTGGATTTACTGATTTTTGTGTGAAATGATTACATTTGGTATTTTTTTCGTTTCTACATTTCTTGACAAATCTGGTTGAAACTTCGTGTACTTATGTTTTGAAGCCTGGAGATAATTCTAATATAAGTTTGGAAGCTTTAAAATGCTTATATATAAATTCAGTTTTTAAATAATATTTCATCTCAAGGCGTTGGAATCCATCATTCATAAGAACTGCGCATGCGCAGGTAAATAAACGGTTGTTTACAAGGTAATTAGTAGTTGTTTGGTGTTTAAAGTTAATTTTCTTATATTACTCCTTTTGTTTTCTTTTCATTAATCCTTTTTTACTTGGTTAATTTTCAGTATACGAATTACCGTTGAACTCTTCACCGTTGAAACCCCTATGTGACTTGCTAACTTGCGATTATTTACTTTCTGAAATTTCGTTATTAGGTATTTTACAAAGTAATTTTTATTGAAATTTAGCTAAGTTGCCGATAACTCTGCATAAAAATCTTAATGCTACTATTTTAATTTCCTTCTCACACATGATACATATGACAGTTATTTTTAAAAATGCAAAAATAATACACGCAATTTTATGTTCCAATATGAAAATTTTCCCAGATTCGTCGTTCATTTCCTTATAAAAACAGCCCCAAATAAAAAACTATTTATTATACACCAATTATTGAGCCTCATTTCATTAACAATAGCATCTAAAACATATCCTGAAAATTTTATCAAATTATATACATTATTATGTGAGATATCATGATAACCTTAGAGACTTGTTACCAATAAAGTTAACGTAGATCAAAGTGAGGTATTTCTTTGGTTTTCCTTGAAGCTACCTGAATATTATAAGTAAGTATTGGCGCCAAAAGGGCTCCTTTTCTTTTTAATATGAATTTTGTCTTTAACTATTATCGCTTTTATTAATCAAACGGCCTTTTACCATTCACCTTGGCCTGACGAAAAATTCATACAACGAAAACCAGCGCCGTACAATTGATTTTAACCTTGTACCGAACAGTAAGTTAGCGAGCTCAGGCGAGCTCATGGCTCAGGCGGTTAGAACGTTGGTCTCGGAGCTGTGCCGTGCGGTATGTCATTGTTTCGATTGCTCGAACCCAGGCCTTGACATAAGACTTTTTTTATTAATTTAACGCTTAAACAGTAATGATCATTGCTCACCTCGTACTGCACGAGTTCGCTCCCTTATTCTGTCAATTTTTTTCTCTGCACACAGGGGCGTGCTGACGGAGAGGAAGCGGGACAGGACCCCCCCCCCCCCCACACACACACACAAAGAGCTAAAATAATTTTTTTTAATTTACAAAATAATGCAAAATATTTCGTATAGGCCTAATAGTAATTGTGTTATTTGTTCTTTACCATTACGATCTTTATTGCACTTACATTTTTAGCGATCTTTATTGCTACAATTTTAGCGCTATACAGTGCCAGAAACAGTATTTTTAAAGCCAAGTGCCGAGCGCTGTTTATACACTTCTACAGTACTATCCGCGAACCGCGAGAGTGAACCGAACCCTTGCCTATGAAACTATTGAAGGCGTCTTTTTTTCAACAGGGCACGCACGCACTGTTTCGTCGCGTATCTGCTTTAAAAAGCACTTCTTGTTAGATTTTCATTCCAATAATGACGGGGACGTCGCTTTAAATATTTTATCCGAATTCATAGATATATGATTTTTAAGAAATGGCATCTAGTACTCTAGATAGCCTAAAATAGGCACTATTTAACACCTAATTTTCAAAATTTTCAGGGGGAGGACCCCCGGACCCCCCCCCTTCGGCTGGGGGTATTCCATACCCCCCAGATCCCTCGGAAGACACCCCCTTCTAGTCCACCCTGATAATAGGGCGTCAGGGAAATGGACGACCCCTAGCACATGGAGGCCTTGACCCCCCCAGAACAAAATCCTGAGCACGCCACTGTCTGCACAGGTCAATAGCCTGAGGAGACTGTCTCATTAAGGCAAAGAAAGGCTAGATGTCATTAAAAAAAGTTAAAAATTACCATTTTTTTTTGGGGGGGGGCAGAAATAAATCCGCCCCGGGCCCCAAATGGTCTAGGTACGCCACTGAAATGGCTTCGTCAGTGTACAGAAAAGTTCCCAAAGGGATTCATGGTAGTTAAAGGATTTTGTTACAACGGCAAATTAAAAATCAAAAAAGTCTCAAGTGAAGCCAAAATTAATTCAATCAATTATCAGCAGAATGTTTTAAGACGTTTTTGAAGAAGAAATTCCTGCTTTATATGGAAAGGACGTCGATAAAGTTGAGCTTCATATGGACAAAGCCTCTATTCACACGTCTAAATCAACTGCCACTTATTTAGCAAAGAAAGAATCCGAAACAGGAATAAAATGTATCCTATTTACTGAAATACCTGTAAAATCACCTGATGCCTCTCTAATGGACTTTTTCGCTTTCGGTTTATTAAAACGAGCCTTAGGAAAACGGCATCCAAGAACACTGAACGGACTTTGGAAAACGGTCCAATAGGAATGGGGTAAAATTGACATGACAATACTAAGAAGAAGTTTACTTTCATGGAAAATTCGAGCTAGAGCTATTGTCAAGAAGCATGGCTATCAGATAGAAGCAAATCGCCATAAAAAATATGACATTTATACATAAAACTTCAACTATCAAAATCGTCTCCATAAAGTGCGAACGACCCTCTGTATATATATATATATATATATATATATATATATATATATATGTGTGTGTGTGTGTGTGTGTGTGTGTGTGTGTGTGTGTGAAAGAACAATGTGTTTATATTGATACAAGAGACGCATTTAGCATAGCAGGCTTAAATTTGATCATTATCTGTGATCGAAAAATAGAATATCAATGTGACCCTCCGCTGGAGAAAACTGTCGGGCTGAAATTTTGGAGTGCAAGGACAGTTACAAAATTTGGCTCTCCCTAATATCGGTTGCGGGATTTGAAGCGACTCTGTGAATACAGCTATTTTTTTTCGGAACTCCGTTTTGCATGAAATAAGCGTTTTCATTTCCTACTCTGGAAAGAAGAATCTCATTAAAAAAAGTATTTTCTGGCTCGTGCATATACCGTACCGCATTCAACTTTGGCGATTCGGAAAGATTTCTCCAAACCTGATCTCATGAGAGAGTACGTGAAAGAAGAAAACAAAAGAAACTAACAAAATAATGAGTTTTATTTTCAATCAGTTTTTAAAAAAATTAAAATAATCCCTTGCGTTTTCGTACATGGAAAACGGCACGTTCTGGCTGCATTTTCGAACAATTGGCGACAGACCTGCAAAGAAAGAAAAAGAATCACTAAACACGTGCACCAAAATGCCAGATCCCTTCAGTCAATAAACATATTCGGTTGAGCCATATACGCGTTGGAATTTGAAATTTCGAATCCCTCTCTGATGCCGAACCCCCCTTTTTTTGCGCCCGTGACACACTTGATTGTTGGGAGCACCCAGTACAGATAAGCAACGTTGTAGGTCGATGGCAGCCTTCCGATCGAAGCAAGCGCATCCGTCGCATAAAGGTCGATACCTCGCAGGCTTTTCTCACTTTCGAAACAGGACCCAGTAACGACTCCCGTACATTAGCGAATTTCTTGCGCGTGGAAATTCCGGGAAGACCAGCCAAAGCTCGGTTTGTGCACATAATGAATTTGGACGGCTGCACACGGTCGGACTGTCGCCTGGCGACGTAATGGCCGGAAGTGCTACCGACAGCTCACGGAACAGTTCGTCAGTTACAAAAGGGTCGTTGCTGACCGGAAGCGTCTCGTCGTCTGGGAACGTAACTGAATAAAGACAGGCGGCGTTTTCCAGACCTTCCGAGAACGTTCGGGGAAGGTATATAAAGACGCCGAATGCGAGTTAAATGAAGTCAGTGGTTCAGAGATTAAATTATTCGGAGTGACGCCGGAGAAAAGAAGATACTGTCGGCCCTAGAAAGATTCGAATGACCGCAGCGACAACTTAAGCCTGACCTTCCTCGTCGATGCCGTGAACCCACGAATCTAATCTTTATATATATATATATATATATATATATATATATATATATATATATATTGATTGACTGTAGCTAGCCTGTATTGAGTCGAGAAATGCAATTGAAGCATAAAATACAAAAAGGCTTTTATTTAAGGCAAAGTCCTTACAACCCTTTGAGCGAGGCGACCATTTTGGCCAACCGATCTCGAAAGAGGCCATAAGCTGCTCCCCAGTCTGTTATCTACAGCATTGTTAAGACTAGCCTTCGAAACACGAACCGATAAAGATTCAAGCAGGGACGAGAAGAGGGCATCTACGCAATGCAACATCGAGCCCCCTTATAAATCTGTGATATCGGCAGCCTATGCCTTATAGGTCCGAACCACAGATGGACAGATCGAGAGAAGCCGTCAGGATGGCTACGCGTTCACCGAGCAGGGTCGAAGGAGGTGACGGTCGAATGTGGCTCAATGACATAACCCCGCGAATACACATTCGCGAAAGACGAGAGTAGAGTGGGGGGAAACATTGATAAATGGGTCTCCTCGCCGATAACCCCACGATTCTTCTCGACTCTTGATCGCTCCCTTAGACCCGCGGTTTCCTGACGAACGATCGAAGGGACGAGGGACCTTCTCCCCACTTCGGGGAGGGGGGTCAAAGAGGGAGTCCCCGGATCGCGCCTTTCGGAAACGGATGACGGAAAGGTCAAAGGGGTAACGACGTCGAGAAGTTGCGAGCGGCGGAAATGCGAGAATGGTCAGTCGAGTCGATTGGTCACGCTCCTGGTGCGTGACTAATGTCCCCCGAGCTGACGGGGGGTGACTGATTCGCGACTGTGCATTTGCGACTAAATGGCTCTTCCCACACAAGGTGGTACGAGACTTACCTACTCTCTACTTCCATGCGGGCGCGACGTAGCCGGGAGCGTAGGCGGGGGCGTAGCCGGGGTAGTATCCAGGGAAGTAGTAGGAGGAGAGTCCCGGGACATAGGCGACGGGTGCGGTGTTGTAGACCTTTCCGGTGAGAGCGCTCGCGTACTGTCCCGTAGTGAAGTCGTAGTAGTTGCCGGCAAAGTCCTTCACGCCTCCGAAGCTCGCGGCGGAGCAGAGGACGAGCAGGGCGAAGGAGCAGAGGAGGAGGGCGACCTGCCAGGAGAAAGAAGGGCGGATCTGAGTGGCCTGCTCCGAATAACAGGAAATTCTCCCAATTCATATCAACATCAAAATCTCGAGTGCAAACCAGTGGCAATGTGTCACACACCTATATATACAGTGGCTCCCAAAAGTGTTCGTACACTTACGATTTTCAATGAAATAGGGGTCTATCCATTAATCAAGGGGTCTATCCATGAAATAGGGTCTTCATTAAAATGAATATTTCAGAATGGGTATTTAATAACAAGATCTATAATCTATTCTTAACAAAACTACATGAAATATTTTGAAAACATAGTAAAACTTTATTTTTCAGAGAAACCAGTAATCAAAAAGTAACAAAAACTTTATCTCACAAAAATCATCGTACACTGAAATATTTTCGGATAAATTCATAGTTAAAATTAACGTCTGGCGGTTTATTTTTATTTTTGAACTGTGGTGGCATTTAAAATATCGTTTGGCTTTCATTTTTGCTTGCCTACTCCGTAATATTCTATTTATTACTTAAAAATGGCTCATAGTCGTAAAGAAACAACAAACGGCATTCGAAAATTGATTATTTTTCACCACAGTAGTGGTAAATCAGTTCGGAATATTGCTAAATTACTTCATTTAACCCATTCTACTGTGCAGTATGTGATAAAACGCTTTAAAGAAGAAAATCGGATCGAAAACAAGGTAAGAAAAGGTCGTCCGGCAAAGTTAACAAAACGTGATCATAGATTTATAATTAGAAAATTTGTGAAAAATCCACTTTTGAGTGCTGTAAAAGTTTTTGCAGAATTTAATGAAACATTTTCTACATCAATTTCACCTGAAACTGTTCGACGAGTTCTCAGAGCAGCTGGATTACATGGGCGTTGTGCCCGTAGAAAATTTTTTGTGGGTGAGAAAAACAGAAAGCTTAGGCTTTCCTTTGCACTATCAATGATAAATAAGCCCAAACGTATTGGAATAATGTCTTATTTGCCGATGAAAGCAAGTTTAACATTTTTGGTTCCGATGGGCGTATAATTGTATGGAGAAGAAAAAAATGAAGGACTTAATCCCAAGAACTTAGTAGGAACAGTTAAGCATGTCGGTGGAGGTGTTCTTGTGTGAGGGTGCATGTCAGCATCAGGACTAGGTAATTTGGTATTTATTGATGGCATAATGAACCATGCTATTTATATAAATATTTTAGGAGAGAATTTAAAATTATCAGCCCAAAATTTGGGTATCGGAAACAACTTTGTTTTTTTATCAAGATAACGATCCTAAGCACACGGCTCTCAACGTTCGCATCTGGTGTCTCTATAATTGTCCAAAAGTTTTGAAAACACCTCCTCAATCGCTAGATTTAAACCCAATAGGACATATTCGGAGAGAACTGGAGGTTCGGGTGCGAAAACACGACATTCACACGAAAAGCGAACTAAAAACAATTATGATGGAAGAATGGATGAACATTGATGCAGAAATTACAAAAGAACTAGTGCAATCTATTCCCACACGTTTAAAAGCTGTTGTGGATGCTAACGGATATCAGACTAAATATTAATTTAACGAAAAATTATATATTTACTAATATGTAGAGATTTTTTACAAGTGTACGATGACTTTTGTGAGATAAAGTTTTTGTTACTTTTTGATGACTGGTTTCTTAAAAATAAAGTTTGACTATGTTTTCAAAATATTTCATGTAGTTTTGTAAAGAATAGGTTATAGATCTTATTATTAAATACCCATTCTGAAATGTTCATTTTAATTAATGGATAGACCCCTATTTCATTGAAAATCGTAAGTGTACGAACACTTTTGGGAGCCACTGTATATATATATATATATATATATATATATATATATATATATATATATATGTATATTCAATGGGACTGCTCTAGCTGGCCACCCCTGAAACTGGCCACTTTTATCTTTCGGTACCATGAGTGGCAGTCATAAAGATGTTTCACTGTGTATGTATGTATGTATATATATATATATATATATATATATATATATATATATATATATATATATATCTATTATAGAAGATGTATCATATACATAATGTTTAATAATACTAAATATACTGTCATATTATACAGTGAAACTCCACCACTTTTTTTTCGGCACCATAGAAAAGTCTCACTGTGTGTATGTATGTATATAAGCACTTTTTGTTCGGAACCATTACCGTTACTATAGTAACAGCGGATTCCGAGACAAAAACCACGAGCCCAAGGGTGCAATCAGAGGAGAGTAGCGCGTCGAATCAAGTCTAATTGCGAATGACTACAGCAGTGGTTCCCAATCTTGGGTACGCGGACAAGCAGCTACCGGGACGCGAATGATTTTACAATTTAAAACAAAAATCTATTAAAAATATGTAGTACAAAAAAAAAAGAAAAGAAATGACAATAATAACTAATAATCCATACGTTTTAATATTTTAGTTTGGAATTCCTTATCCATTGTTTGTGGTGTAATACTTTATTGGGATTTACCTAATCTTAAAAGATGCCGTCTACACCTGAAAGTGTTATCTATGACCGCCCCATAAAAATTTGGCACTCGCCTGCGAATTGTAACTGTGTCTGTAAATGTGTTTGCGAATTATAACTGTGTCTGAGAAGTTTCTTGCCAAGCAGTAAAATTTTTAATGCCATTTGCCACCACATATTTATGTGAAAAAGGATTTTCTGCAATGACTGCGATGAAAACCAAATATGGAGCTTTGATGGACAGTGAATCGGATCTTCGCCTTAAACTGACAAGCAGTGAGCCCGATATTACTTCTTTAGTTAATAATAAACAGGCCCAACCTTCTCACTAATTATATATATTTTAAAGTGATTATTATATTTTATGTATATGTTTAGCAATAAAAATACGTATATCCCAAGTTACTTGTCTTTATTACAAATGTTTTCCATTGCATTTTATTCCCCATTTCAAAATTTTTGGTCTACCGGTACGTCATCAAATTGTTTACAACGTACAGGTACGGTACTATAAAAAGGTTGGGAACCCATGGACTACAGCAATGAATGCCTTGGTGCACCTCTGATAAATCCATCGGGAGTGCCTACTCGACAAGAACTTATTAATACCCCTCGCATGGAGCAAGTACTTCATGCTTCGACAAACGAAATCAGCGAAATACATATGCAGATGGTCATTATAATGGAATTTGGAAACTAATATTTTAAGTTTAAAATAATAAGCTACAGCTGTTAAAAAAAGTCATTTAAATTTTAACTACTGCATTTCATAATTTAATAATATTTATTAAATTTATTTGATTTCAAATAATCAATAGCTGAAAATTATTTATTTTCATCCTATTTTATTTATTAAAATTAAAAATAATAATGTTTTATGAATCCCCACAATTAATATTGAACTTAAGTTTATATTAAAAATTATTTATGTCATTCGCTTCGGAGTACATTAAAATTAAATACAACGGTTAATGTATGCAATTAATGCCAAATATATATATATATATATATATATATATATATATATATATATATATATATATATATATATATATATATATTTATAATAAATACGACGATCAATGTATACAATTGATGTAAAAGAAAACAAAAAAATATATTTATAAAAAAATCGTAAGGAATATTTTTAAAGATAAAATAATGTAGAAGAAAATATTCACATTAAATGTAATAGGACATACTAAAGAATATAGTATAGTTAATATAGTACAGTTTGAGGAACATAATATCTTTTATTGTACTTTAATATTTTTTTGGATAATGTTCAATCGTCTGCCGCGTTAGCAAGAAAAAAAAAATTTTTTTTTGTCTATTTAGTTGTTATGCACGTGACGATACATTTATTTAAAGTACGAGAAAAAGAAATCACGTGATCAGCATTTAATAAATTAAATTCTAAAAATGAATCTTTAAAAATTCACCAAAAATCAGAAAATGGAGGTAAAGGTTCGAAAAAGATTTCATTTTAAAGAAACTTTTAGGATCTTTCTCGTGATATAAATTTTATAACCCTCAGATTATTATTTTGAATGCAAACTTAAAAAAAGTTACTAAAACAGCTTAAAAATTTAATTTTAAAAAAATCTAAGGAGAATTTTTCAAAAATCTTTCTTAGTACACCCCTATTCTATAAGAAGAATCACCATGCAAAATGTCAGCCCTTTAGGTCCAGCGGTTTGGTCTGTGCGTTGTATGTCAGTCAGTGAGTCAGTCAGTTACGGAACTGTTTTATATAGTATATAGATTATCAAAATCATTTGAGCCTGCCATCCAACAAATAATACACATTGTTTTTTAAAATGCCCCTGACAACTGAAATTCCAGTAAACATTGTAGAATGGATTATTACAGATGCAGGTTCACCTTGGAGTCATCGTTATTTATTATGACAATTTTGGCGTCACCCAAAACCCGGTTACCTACCGGAAGCCCGACGCCTGAATTTGCAGCTGCAGGTGGGCGTGAAATGGGGGAATGAAATGAACTACTTGATGAGGAGTTTCAAACATTTTCAAATTAAATTTTTAATTTCATAAATTTTAACAATCAATCTAAATATATATAATAATAAGTATAAATTGGGGTAATTCTAAATTTGTATAATATATTTACATAACTACATACAATAAGATCACAAATATTTTAATTTCCAGGCTCTTTTACGCCAGAAGTATGGAACAAACAGGGTAACTTCTGTGGCCGCACTACGAATCATATTGAAGGTTGGCATCATGCCTTAAACAATGCAGTTGGAAAACCGCATGTTAATATTTATGAATTCATAAATCAAGTAAAAATCCAACATGAGAACTCTGAGAAGCAAATGGCATTATCGGATGCAGGCAATAAACCTCCTAGAGTGAAAAAACAATATTTGAAAAGTAATGAAAAAATGATGTTACTCACAAGTGTCTATATTAACGAAGAAATAACACTGCAAGCATTTATATCTGCTGTTGGTTATTGTTTTGTTTAGTATTAGTTGTAGTATTGTTTTGTATTATCTATTATACTTTAATTTTAGTGTCAACCGTTAAGCACCCTTTTTTCAGAAATATATTTGTTTTGTCTTTTTAATATTCGGAATTCGGGCTTTCGGTGAATTCCGGTTAATTCGGAATTCGGACTTTCGGTGAGTCACCCCAAAACCCATTCAGTCCTAAAAATAATTTTTAAAAAAATTCCCAAGTAGCGACTCATTTTTTGTGACGGCATCATCGAGTTCAATGGTCAAACAAAATTTATGATCATCCCTATATATCATTTGGGAAATTTAAGATGCATGTCAAAAGTGAGGCACTGAAATAGTGGCTCATTTGTAAACACTGCAATTTCAGATGAATCGAAATTTCAACCTTTTCTTCGGCTTATAATTTTGAGATCCAAGAAATATGTTTTAAAAGCATTATTATTGCGTTCTAAAGATTTAAGGATAAAAAGCTCGATCTATCTTTGAGTATTCATCGATACGCATGTATTTATTAATGGTATTGTTCTCGAACGAATACAAATATAGGTTACTATAATAGATACATTACATTCTTGAAAGACAACTTTAATTTGTTGGTGTAGACAAAATTTATCAAAATGATTTTTATTGAATTTATCACCAAATTTTATTTCGCTTTACTAAATGAATAATTACTTTATGTTATGTTACACAAAAACGAAGGTTTTCGTGGATTTGAAATTTGGCGGCTGGTTTAATTTTGGTACAACTTTTATCTATTCTACAATGTTCATCCCGATTCAAAATGAATTAATTGTTTTGGTTTCAGTGTGTCAAAAAGTTATAGTATGGAGCCTGCATTAGTAAGAAATTTCGTTCGAAAGGTGTTTAGTACCTAGGATGTATGCATATAAAGTTATAATTGTCTGTTCCTGAACGTAATCTATATATATAAAACAGTTCCGTAACTGACTCACTGACATACAACGCACAGACCAAACCGCTGGACCTAAAGGGCTGACATTTTGCATGGCGATTTTTCTTATGGTGTAGGGGTGCACTGAGAAAGATTTTTGAAATATTCTTCTTATATTTTTTTAAATTGAATTTTTAAGCTGTTTTTGTAACTTTTTTTAAGTTTGCATTTAAAATAATAATTTGAGGGTTATAAAATTTATATCACGAGAAAGATACTAAAAGTTTTTTTAAAATGAAATCTTTTTCGAACCTTTACCTCCATTTTCTGATTTTTGGTGAATTTTTAAAGATTAGTTTTTAGAATTTAATTTATTAAATGCCGATCACGTGATTTCTCTTTTTCTGGTAAAAAAAAATAAATATCCCTTACGATTTTTTTATAAATATATATATATATATATATATATATATATATATATATATATATTTTTTACATCAATTGTATACATTGATCGTCGCATTTATTATAAATTTATATATATATATATATATATATATATATATATATATATATATTGCATTAATTGCATGCATTGACCGTTGTATTTAATTTGAATGTACTCCTTAGCAAAGCGCGGGTTTTCAGCTTATTTATATTTTGCTACGATTTTTTATACTTTTAGAGTGGATCACTCCTAAATGCATTTTTCAAAAATACTAAAACTTTTTATAAGAAGAAAACAGCATATTATTTTTAAGTACATTACATAATTTCTATTTTCTGTTTTTTCAAACGTTTTTGCAAAAAGACGTGTACAAAAATTTACTTTTTGCTTTGTCAACGGGTACATTTTGGTACCACGCATAGATTATCGAATCATGAAATGATTTCGAGCGTAATTAAAACGGAATGATAAAAGCTCATATATAGAATACTTACTAAGTGAAACATTCGAAATAGAGAAAATCAAAATAACAGATCCACTAAAATCTTAAATTAAAAATAATAAACATAAACCAAACCATAGTTTGAAACAGTAAGTACAGCAATCAATGAATTATTCTTTTAGAAAAATTGTTTCTCGTCATCCATGGGCCTATACTAAGTTAAAAATGTCAAAATATCAAGGGAATAATTTATCATTGACAATTTTTACTGATTATCGATTGAAACGTTAGGTCGAGATGACGATCCATCGGGAACTTGGTATAAGCTGGACAGCTTCTTAAAAGACCTAAAAGGGTCCTTTCGAACTCTTCCGTGGTATTTTTAGTTAACACAGGGACGATTTACAAATTTAAAATATAATAGTATAAAAGGCAGTGGAGAAACTTACGAATTTGGCCATTGCTGAGGAAAATGCTGGTTCGTTGACGGCAGACGAGATGCTCTCCAGTCGCGAAACCGCGGTTTATATTAGAAATATTTGAAGGGGGGGGGGGGGGGGGGAGAGAGAGAGAGGAATTCGGACAGCAGTCGTCTTCCGATCTTCTCTCTCCGCCACCATGGGTGTGGTCAAGAGGTAGGAGGGGGGAGAAAAGAAACAGCGAAGGACGTCGAAAGAGAGAATGGCCCAATGGAACTCGCACCTCCAAGGTTGCGCGAAGGCCTCGGGAAAGTGAACGGGGGGGCGTATGTGCGCTGTGAGAGTGCAAAGGGGACCGAGCCAAACAAGGGGAGGTGGATACTCATCGCAGGTTCAGACATTTCGAAACAAAGGAATGCCGTCAGGATTCCGAAACAACCGCGAGAAAGGGGCCATTTCTCTCCGACAGTCATTCGATCTCTGTATTCAGAGTGGTCTGTCCTCTTCAAATTCTCGCATTCGAATGAATCCCACTCTCGTAAGATAAAATTCACCGCGTTTCCTTTTCCGTCTGCTGGAAGGGCAGTTGTGTTAAAGTGGTGAAAATATCTTTCAGCGGGACGGAAATTCGTAACCGGGATTAGGCTCCGAGACGTTAAAATGAGGTCAGCAGAGTACCGAACACTATCCTATGATTCTCCGGTACCCAGCTTTCTTCTTACCTGATAGCACGAGTATTCACCACCCCAAACTCCAGACCCCCAATATTACGCCTTTGCGCTCAGATCTCTTTCAACTTCTCGATATATTCAGAATATACATAAAAAAAAGCCCTGAGCCTACGAATGCAGGTGTGAACAGAGCCTAATTATATATATATATATATATATATATATATATATATATATATATATATATATATATATATATATATATATATATATATATGTATGTAGTTAATCGAGGATACACGCCATGTACGGAGAAGCATGGATGACGCGAGATGGCGCTGCGACTCACCTGGCCAATGAGCAAGAGGCGCGAGGAACATTTGAAATTCGAACTCTTGTGCATCGCTTCCGGTGCAGTTCTGATATAATCTGCGTAGTGCCTGCGTGCACTTAACCAGCTGGGATATGTTTGGCCGTTGTAACTTTAAGGCACTAAGCCTTTTGTAAATATTTCTGTATATAGGTTAATTAAATTGTTCTTCGAACGGCGAACTATCCCCCCCCCACACACACACGCATATATATATATATATATATATATATATATATATATATATATATATATATATATATATATATATATATATATTGGTGGTTATCAAAATAATGGAAACACTAAGAAACATCATGAAAACCTTTATTAATACGGCGCAGGACCACCTTTGTCATGTAATACCACTTGATTCACCTTGGAATTGGATTATACAAGTCATGAATAGTAGTTAAGAATATAGAATACCATTCTTCAGGGGAAAATCATGAAAGTTCCTGTAGAGATGCTGTGGTGGATATCGATACCTGGCTCTATCCGCTTATACAGATCGTGGTAGTTGGATGATATAGAGTCGGGGGGATTGTACAGGGCAAGATAAGATATTTGACTTCTTTTTCATGCTCTTCAAACCAATACTTGATAGATTTAGCTGTATGTATAGGGGGATTAACATCATGGAGAACGCCATCTCCTGCAAGAAACAATGTTTACACCATAGGATGGACTAGTGAGCTGAAATTTCGAAATAATCCTTCCCATTCAATCTCCCTTTTAGGGTTACAATAGGGCACGAAGAAAACCACGAGATGCCATCCCAAACCCTGATAGATCTACCTCCATGATCGACAGTTGAGATGAGACAGCCAGAATCTTAAGCTTCTGTAGGTGTTCTCCGGATACGTACGTCCTATTGCAAGGAACAATGTGAATAATGATTCGTTGGACCAATCCGCTTCCATACCTCGTCAATCTCTTTCACTCTGCTCTCCCTTTCTTCCACTATTTTGTTTCGCAGAGGATGTTCTGTGCACTCTGTATGCTATCATGTCTTTCGATACCATAGTTCGAAAAACACCCATTTGCCTGCGGGTTGCAGTCACAGATACTCCAATTTAAACTCTCTCCAACAATTAGCCCTTTTTGCGAGGTTTGGAAGGTTCGACATTTTACGATGTTCCCCCCAAAAGCACGATGCCCTTAGATTCATTACTGCTACCTGACAGTAGAATAATACATACACTATATTATATAAAAAAATACATGTGGCCAGACTCGTTTTTTAAGGAATACGAAGCACATTCATAACACACCAGTAATATTGATAGGTGTTTCCATTATTTTGATAACCACCTATATATATATATATATATATATATATATATATATATATATATATATATATATATATATATTAAGTAAAAGTAAATGACATCTAAGTATAATTATAACCACCGACGACCCGATCCTGACGGCGAAAGAAAAATGTAGCTGTCATAGCCGACAACAGATGCGGAACTGTTCGATACGTCTAACAGGAAAGAACCGAACCTGCAACTAACACTTTCGGCACGCGTCGAGGCCCCCTCAACCCTTCGCTACTGTTCCGGCTTATTGTCTCTCAGCGCAATAAATTTCTGCTTTACACCGTCGATTTCTCCGCTGCTCGAGCCTCTTCGCCCTCAATTCCGCGACACACACACACGCATACACTGCGATGGCCATTAAAATTGCAACACCCATCACGTCAAACTCGCATGAAAGGAACAAGAGATGCTGGGATGTGCAAATAATTAGCATTTAAGTGCAATCGAACGACGCAGGAGGGAGAGACGACATCTCAATCTCTGTATAAAACGAAAGTTACGCAGTTACGATGAGAAAGTTACGTTTCTCATTCGGAAATCGCATTTAAATGTTTGTTTTTGTGAGAAGATGGTGTTATGCCTCGTATAAGAAGGAGCAACGGCTGCCTGCACGTTTCAGAATTCGAAAGAGGCAGGATCGTGGCCTAAAATAGGATCGCTTTAAATAGGACACTGCTGGCCATTAAAATTGCAACTCCATGAAGTGTGGACATTCTGGACAATGCTGTTCTCCCAACTCTATGGCAATATTTCGGGGAAGGCCCATTTCTCTTCCAGCAGGATAACTGCTCCATTCTCCCATCGAGACTTGCGCAAGCATGGTTTGACGAAATGGGTGTTCAAAAACTGGACTGGCCTTCTCAGAGCCCCGATCTAAATCCCATTGAACACCTTTAGGACGAATTAGAACGCAGATTACGTAGCCAGCCAAATCGACCCTCCTCACTGCCAGCACTCACTTCAGCTGTGATGGACGCCTGGCAGTCAATTCCTATGGACACCTATCAAAAACTGGAGGAAAGTCTCCCCAGACGTGTGCAGGCTGTCATCGATGCAAAAGGAGGACCAACATCATATTAATATATGCCTCAGGACTCTCCGAGTCCGTACCACTGGATACTTTTGGCCAGATAGTGTAGGTTCTATCCAAATATACTTAATGAAAAAATAAATGCTAATTTGCAAATGAAATTATTATTCGATCGACTAACTTGAATCAATAAGTGCGAGCAAATCCACAAATCTTATTTTAATTACGTTCATACAGGTTATTTTTTAAAGTGAAAAAGTGCGGCAGTCGGAAGTGGTGAAAAATAAATTCAATTTATTTTTTATTTGCACATACATACATAGAACGTTGAGTCCTTCAGTGTCACTGCCAGACAGTGAAGGTGCCCTTTTTCTGTTGTCTTTCGGTGGCAAAAAATCCCTCTCGTCACTGGAAATACTGGATGGCGATCTATCGACAAGTGTGCATCTCGAATAAAATGAACATCTCGCGGTTCTTTTGTTTCACCGGGTTTGAATACAGTTATCCGACGCCGTGATTTTGTTTTTCTTTGTTCTTCATAACATGCTACCATCATTTTAAAATTACGTTGGAAAGGCACCGCTCGTTCGACACCATTGGCAAGAAAAGGATTCCTAAGTTTATTGGCTTGTTAGAATTGTACTTGCAGATAGTGGAACCACACATTCATCATCACAACTATAGTCTGACGCGGAATCATCTCCATTCTCTGAAATACTCTCTAGATTTTTTCTTCGTTATGTTAAAGCTATTTGCTCGCCAAGAGATGGCGCTGTGAGCGCTGGGAATGTGAAAAAGCACCAGATGTAGAAATGACACGAAATGGAGCGGTCATGCTCTAACGCTACGCAAATAAAGTATTGTTTTATTATTAAATAAGTCTCCTTTTTGAATTCGCACGTACACGCGAAAACGGATGGTCACGCAGGTTCTTACGACAGTGGACATTTCCGACCAAAAGTATAAAGGGAAGACAACAGTTAAGAGTTTCGCCAATTGATAATCCTGCAAAATCTTCAATTGTTAATTCTTCAAAGCCCTCTCTGCCAATCTTCTGTGACAAAGTGATGAAAGTAAATGTAATTCGTTCGTATTTATATTACAGTACTGTGCAAATTAATTGGGACAAGCTTCATTTTTCATAAAATTCGTCCTTTCCCAAGGATTTCCTGCTTGAAACTGGTTTCAACTGCAGTTTGTTAGGAAGGGAGGTTGGCCTTGACTAATCTAAACTAGTTTGACCACGTGATCATCACACATAGAGCATTTGCGCGTCAGTTGCGTTTCAGCTGCTGTAAGAAGTGGTGGCATTGTGCGACTTGTCCGGTTCTCACGTGTACGAAAAAAAAAATGGATATCTCTCCCAGGAAAAGGACTAGAATTGTTACCCTTAGTCAGCATACCTCTATGACTGTGAAGGATATTGCTGCAGAAGTTGGAGTCGGAAAATTCAGTGTTTCCAGGATTATTAATCGGCAAAATAAGTTTGGGACAGTTTCTCCAAAACGGAAGAGTAAATATGGACGCAAACGTAAGACAACACCTCGGACAGACAGATTTCTTGTACGAAATAGTAAAATGCAAGACAAGTACAGATTTTCAGAGAGAATCATTGGCTACTGGTGTTGGCGTTGACTCATCGACATTAGTACGACGAAGGCTTATTAAAGTAGGAAGATGGGCAAGAACACCAGTCCAAAACAAGTTATTAACACCTGCTATGAAGAGAAAACGTTTGTATTGGGCCAGGAAATATTAATCCTGGACTACACAAGACTGGAATAAGGTTGTATTCACTGTGACACTGTCTCAATTACTGCATGAAATTAGTATTTCTATAAGTATGTGATGCCCCGTTCCTACTCCTCAACATGTGATCTGCAAACTGTTGATCTGGGCTGTCTCATAAACTCTAGGATAAGAGGCCATAAAGTTCTTGTAATGTGCGGTTCTGACGTTATAGAACGCATAAATCCCAGAGTGGTTCGAGGGCTTTTGAGATTTTGACACTATAGTGACATTTAAAATCCCATAAGCTTCGAACACTTACCAGCACTTCAAACGCCAGAGAAATCCCTTTGAATTCGCCGACAGTATAAAAGAAGACCCCAATAGTCCAAGAGAAAAGAGATCTGTTTTTGAGTGCCAGAGAGACGGAGCTCTCCTGGTCAGAGATGCCTCATAGGCCAGCGCTGTCGTTGAACCCGAAGCCATCCTGACTATCCAACTGTGTATATTCTAACTCGCTATACATACTTGCTTTAACTGTTGTAGTTGTAGTATGTTTAACGTATCGTGGTAAAGTAATTGAAGCGAAAGGCTTGTCGCATTATTGACTACGGTACATCACTTACGAAACGCCTTTTTTTGTGTGCAAGGATTTCGATCAACATTAGTCAGGCGAAGCGCTGGAGAACCCATCGGGAAACAACATCTTATTCAAACAGTTAGGCCGTCTGCACACGGAGCAACTCAAAAGAAACTGATAACTGACTCAAATCACAAACCAGGCCGTGATGAGTCGCAACCTATGTAATTGAATGGAGCCACGCACACGGCGCAACTGGTTACAAACGACGGGCTTGTAACCAGTTGCGCCGTGTGCGTGGCTCCAGACGATTGGATATTATAAAAAAAAAATGCATATCCCTTACGATTTTTTTATAAATATATATATATAGATAGATAGATAGATATTTTACATCAATTGTATACATTGATCATCGCATTTATTATAAATATATATATTTATTTTTTGGCATAAATTGCATACGTTGACCGTTGTATTTTCAGCTAGTATATATATATATATATATATATATATACACGCCGTACGAAATCGCTTTGAAGGAACTCGCTTTATACGGGAGTATACTGCAATTTAAAAAAAACACTTAATAGGAAAGAATCTACACAAAATGGTGGCCAGCCCGGAAGCAGTGGGACTCTTAAGAGGCGCCCGGCGAGTTCTCCAAAAGGGGTGGAATGTCCCGAAGCGGACAGAAGGAGGCGCCACCTTGTCGACCGATAGGTTGCCAGGACACTGGCCGGAAAACTGAATCGGAGAGCGATCATCAGAATTCGGAAGTTCGGTAAATCTTCAGAATTTCACCACCCTTTCTGGAAACGAATTTCGTTCCAGCACAACAAAAATACCGAAACGTTGTACATGTTTTATGTACACATTGTGTTCAGACCTGTCACGCCGTCTAGCGCGAGAGAGGTCGGAAGCTATGCGCAAGCGGACGAGTGTCATGTGTAACCTTTAACGAAATAAAACCGAGAAGCGAAACAATTTCCCGAAGTCGTTATTGTGGAACGAGTGTGCAGAAAATACGTTGAAAAGGTGAACTCATTCGATCTGCCCACTGCAGAAGCGCCGAATTCTATAATTCACCGCGGTGTGTGGTCGAAAGAGGGTCAAGAACAAAACTATTATAAAAAACTTCAGAGGCAAATAAAGGCTCGAGCACTAAGAGGACGTAAAAGAAAAGCTGTCTGTGTGGCCATTGATAGCGGTCAAAATGCTATAAATATTGCAAGATAGATGGACGTTATTTTATGGCCCACAGTAAAACTTTCAACAGATAATGGTCAAAGTTGTATTTCAAATGAAAATTAGGGTAGGGAAGGTACTTGGTAGACTATGAACAGGAGCAGTATAGTAAGGGACCCATTGGGGCAGGAACTGCCGAGAGAAAAACAGCTCACTGCCCAATGAGAGAAAAGGGGCGGGCCAAAATGGCCCCCGTAAACGGACACCAGCCCCTCCAAAAAAAATAAAACGAGAAGAGGTCCAGATTTTTGCGCTGGCTGTTTTCGTAGAGCTCGGACGATAGAGAGTCCCGACTGCCTCGGAGTCTAACGGTAATGGCGGTAACCTGAATATGACATGATATGGGCCCCTGTCCTCGAAGCCATCTCATCGCTGTATGCTTCAACAGTAGTAAGTGACTCCCGATAGCTTCTAAACATAATTACTTTGACCAAATAGTTTGCCTCTGCTTCTGCTTCCTCATGTTAATATGAAGGGGTATATTATTCTGTTATTAATGACACTATAAATGAATTTTGAGCTTTATCAAATAAATGTATGAAAGGTCAATTCTCTGTGTTTCCTTGCTTGCACCAACGCATGCACGCATCCATTGTTTTAATGTTATTTAACAACCTACACCCACAATTCGCGAGCACGATTCTACCTGTTGCGCACGAATTCCGCGTGTTCAGCACTGCAAAAGTGAACTATTGATCGAGGTATATTACAAAAATGGAAGTCTAACTAGGATGGTACGAAAGAAACAGGTAACTTTTTTGCTCCTTCATTTTGACGATGCAGTTTCGTAGTAATCTAATACTTTATGCACACACGCAATGTTCCGAAGATGGTGCGCCCTTCTACGGCGTACGAATGTGTGTCGAGGTCCCGCTGCGTCATCCATGCACGAAGAAAAACGCCGTTTGGGAGAAAACGGCGTAAAGGAATATACTTTGGCGTTGGACATCGTTAACCGATGATCGGATGCTTCAAATTTTTAATTTAAGTTTCTTTCGTTGGTTTTGACAAGGTGGCAACATTCATCCCCCCCCCCCCAATCCGTCAACCCATTAGAATAATTACAATATAAAAAGAACTTTTTATATATCATGTTTTTAAATTTTCTGTTGAATCATATAAACTTGACAATTCTATGTATTAATAAATACTTTTTAAACATCTTTTTGGATGAATTATCCCATCCACTCGAAAGAAAATGAAGTTAATTAGAAGTTAACTCGCGTTTAACTTTTCGCTCCCGTCCTGGTCGATAGATGGCTGCACCAGTCTACAAAACAAAATTAACTGAAAATGAATTCAATGCTGCTTAAAGATGGCTAAAAGTATTAAAAGAATGCATTGTCATCGTGTTCTGCGCTATTCTAAAATTTTCAAATGTCTAGCTAGTCGGGAAGTGAGTTAAAAATCGATTGCAAGATTTGTACCGGACAAACACACACACACACACACACAAACAAACAAACAAACAAACAAACAAACAAGAAAGCGAGTTAATAAAAACATGGTAAATCATACATGTTATGTATAAATGCTAAGGTCAGGTAGCATTTTTTTTTGCGCGCTTACTTGATTGTGTTAGCAGTTTGCGTTGTTTGTTGCTGTCATCATTTCACGATACCTTAGCTGTTGTTGTAATATTCCTGATGCCCCGAGTTGTGCCTGCCGTTGCTGTTGCTCGTGGAAAACGGTGAACCCTCCATTCATTTTCTGTAAACGTCTCATCATCATTTTTGCCTTCTTGCTCACCTACTAAAAGGCGATGTTTTTAATTGGGAAAAAAAAGAGTATTTAATTGTACCCGCTGTCTGCATTAGTCCAACTTTTATCCTTTTCAACAGTAATGATTGTTTTTTTTAATAGATTTAATACATTGGAGTCCCGATAATCCGAACTTCGGTAATCCGAAAGTCCGCTTAATCCGAAACAAAAAGTCAAAAAGAACTAAGGGGCCGTCCATTAATTACGTGAGGCGAATTTTCGACCCCCTCCCTCCCTGTGAGATGTCGTGAGATTTGGCTCGAACACCCCCCCCCCCTAATCTCACGTGAGATTTTTCAAAATGCGTATTTTTAGTGTAAATACGTTAATCTGTGCTTGATTGCGTTGAATTTATTTAAAAAACATAATTTGCTTAATTATTTTTATTTAAGACTAGTTAAGACTAGTATTTAAGACTACTAAGAACGTAGTCTAGAATCACAGTGAGAAAATCGAACAATAAAATACTTAAATAGGAAGTACTAAAATTCGCAAAAGAATATTCATTCTAATTCAGTCCACGGGGACTCATGTGTGGTCTCAAGAGTGACTACTGGAACTATTGTGTAGGATTTAGCCATATTTTAGTGTAGAAACATGTTTTACTTAATATAACCCAATTTTCTCGCAATTTTACACTGTTTCTTGCGGAAACAAATTACGTGATATTTGCCGAGACACCCCTCTCTCCCACGTGAGACTGGGTGAGATTCGGCTCGACTCGCTCCCCTCCCTAAAAGCTTCACGTAATTAATGGACGCCCCCTAAGGTTACAATAAAACTACAGTGATACTAAGTAATATGAAGTATATTTCTGAAAATGACAAGAAAATTCAAAGTTAGACATCAGTAGTATAATAAAGTAGGACACAGTAGGATAAACAAATGTGCTTATGCTAATTCTAAACTGACACTAACAGTAACCTCTCCATCTGTCGAGCACTGTGACGTATTGTTAGAAAAACTTACACTCTACTGTACTCTACTAGGCAGCGTTCCGCTCTCTTATGACCCATTTCGTCCCGAGATATGGTTATGTGTAGACAGACCTTATAAAACAAACTGTGTCATCACACGCAATATGTAGTATTTATGTTATCACACGTTATTACGTAATTTAAGTTTATTTTAAGAATGATTTCGCTTAATCCGAAAAATTCTTTAATCCGAAAAGGGTCCGATCCCAATCATTTCGGATGATCGGGACTCTACTGTATATCTAATTTATATATTTGGCTTTTAATGCCATTAAGGGGACAGTGGACTTTCAAACTTAACATTTTTTGTTTTGAATGGATTTGCTCGAAATTTGAATACGTGATTAGTACCATAGATATATAAAAGTGGTTAAAATTTAAAGATAGAATATTAATAATTTATGAATTATTAATTATTAATTATATCAAAAATTGGCCTCATTAAAAATGTTCCATGAGCATTTCTTTTGCATATAATATGGTAATTTTTATTTACAGGACACCTTATAGAACTAACAATGAAACTTATTGCTTATTTTAAGCATTCATTAAAAATATAAAGAGAAAAAAATAATAATAGTGAAAACACCCTTTTTACTACGCAAAATACCTATAAATCATCTTTTCAAGTACAAAATTTAGAAATTCTGAGCTACGAAGCATAATTTTTTTCAATAAGATTTATTTGATATACAGTTAAGTATATAAAACTTAAATTTCAAAGCAATACGACCATTAGAAATGCGCCCGGAGCAGTTTGAATATTAGTACGACACGAAAATTTTTATTTTGAGAAAAACACATTTAAAGTTATTGCTATTAGTAACCACATAATATCTAAATTAAATACAAATGCCTATAACTAGGAAAGTAATCACAGAAATTAAAAATTCTTTTTGCAACACATTCCTACTCGTCCGTAGTTTCACAATTCAATAAAAGAAAAAAAAATCGAATTTTTGCACAAATTTCACAATTTTGAAAGTTCACTGTCCATTTAAAAGGGCTGAGCCGAACGCGGTATTCACGTAGAGCAAAGTGTGAGTGCGTGCCTACACACACACACACACACACACTTCTGCAGCCGGCCACCTCTCCAAACGGGCACAAGGACTGCCCACATACTAGGCATTGAGAACAAGCTTCCATTTACCAAGCTGCATAAGTGGCAGAAGAATTGGGAGCAGAAATACACTTGGAAGACCAAGTGTTTCAGGTATTCCCCAAAGTTACAAAGAAAAGAATTTCGGCGGATTTTTGGCTATAACGGAGCACGGCTGTATGGGTGCCTGCCGACAGAGATTTTTCGATAAAACTAACAGTTGTGAATGTGGTGCAATACAAACATTGCGTGTTCAGTTGTCGAAAATGGAATACATGGAGAAGCGGTTTACGGGACGATAGGCCAATGGGCAAATTTTTTAGCGACTATTACTGCAGAACATTCATTAGGAAGGTAATGCAGGATTTGATGGACGGGCACTCCCCCCCTGAATGGGGACGTAGCTTGTTAACTTTGCGAACAGTCATAAAGTAATTAGCCGTAAGGCGTGGTCGGTTTTTATTTGAGTTTAAGTTACCGAGCTGCGAGCGACTATGTGCTAGTGACAGTGTCGCTGCAAAATTCATTTCGCTTGCCTAGAGAAACGTCACGTGGCTACTGGACACTGCGAAACTTCTCTAGCTGGTCATTCCTATTCGACGGTCAGCCCACTTTTTTTCGGAACCCCGCCTTAGAGAAATTTCACAGTAATACCCCGAGGTGACGCGATAGTAATGGTACAACTTTGCACAGTGGGACCGAGCAATGACGAAAATACCAGTTTAAAGGAGAAAAAATTAAAATAGTGAATTACGTATATTAATATTACTAGCTGAAAACCCGCGCTTCGCTACGGAGTACATTCAAATTAAATACAACGGTCAATGTATGCAATTAATGCCAAAAAATATATATATATATATTTATAATAAATACGACGATCAATGTATACAATTGATGAATATATATATATATATATATATATATATATATATATATATATATATATATATATATATATATATATATATATATAATTTGTAAAAAAACTGTAAGGGGTATTTTTTTTTGATATTATCCAATCGTCTGCTGCATTAGAAAGAAAAAAAATATTTTTTTGTCTATTTAGTTGTTATGCACGTGACGATAAATTAATTTAAAGTACCAGGAAAAGAAATCACGTGATCGGTATGTAATAAATTAAATCTAAAAATGAATCTTTAAAAATTCACCAAAAATCAGGAAATCGATGTAAAGATTTCATTTTAAAGGAATTTTTATGATCTTTCTCGTGATATAAATTTTATAATCCTCAAATTATTATTTTAAATGCAAACTTAAAAAAAGTTACAAAAACAGCTTAAAAATTTCATTTAAAAAATCTAAGAAGAATTTTTCAAAAATCTTTCTTAGTGCACCCCTACACCATAAGAAGAATCGAAATGCAAAATGTCAGCCCTTTAGGTCCAGCGGTTTGGTCTGTGCGTTGTATGTCAGTGAGTCAGTTACGGAACTGTTTTATATATATAGATTACAAGATGTTAAAAGAAATTATGTTGATGATTTTGAAAAATCCAATAAAGTAACCTGTCCTTTTTTTTTCGCGAAGAATTTCTTCATACGAGACTAACTGTTTAAAAATTATTTATTTATTCCCTGCTTTGTCGTGATCACTCGATATTTTTGAGAGTCCATATTCTCTGAGATGCCGCCGCCCACTCGGCGCTGTGGTCAGCGTTCTGAGCTGCCCCGCAGTGGGTTTGGGTTCCAATCCCGAATAAGGTTTGGTCGTTTCCGCATCGTCCTCCTCGGTTCACCTATAGGGTGCTCCCATAATAAGGTAGCCAGTAAAAAAGCGGTGAATAACAAAAGGTAAATGTCTAACGACAAGCGCCTCATTAGACTAAAAATATATAATTACAAGATAAAAAGAACTTTTTATATACCATGTTTTTAAATTTTCTGTTGAATCCTATAAACTTGACAATTCTATGTATTAATAAATACTTTTTAAAATTTTTTGGATGAATTACCCCATCCACTGGAAAAAAAATGAGGTGAATTGGAAGTTAACTCGCGTTTCACTTTTCGTTCCCGTCCCGGCCGATAGAGGGCTGCACCAGTCTACAAAACAAAATGAACTGGAAATGAATTCAATCCTGCTTAAAGATGGCTAAAAGTATTAAAAGAATGCATCGTCATCGTGTTCTGGGCTGTTCTAAAAGTTTCAAATGTCTAGCTAGTCGGGAAGTTAGTTAAAAATCGATTGCAAGATTTGTACCGGATAAATACACAAAGAAGAAAGCGAGTCAATAAAAACATGGCAAAAAAATGTGTAACCCTTTCTGAATTGTGCTGGGACCTTCTGTCAAGTTTATAATTGTCATTAGGTTTTCTTGTCGAATTGGGTCTGAGGTGCCGGGTGTTTTGGTCGCGCATCCCTATGGTGCCGCATTGACACATCCGCGCTCGTCACGTCCCTGCATCAACGCGAGAGACCGTTCTCACATTCGCGCCTCTTGCTGTGAACGAGACTTCCCGGCGCCATTCGTCCCTTTGACTCGTGCCAGCAAACCACTCCCGACGTAGGGATGCGACATCGATAACAAAACATCGATGTTTTGAAACATCGATATTCAATATTAAAACATCGATGCTAATAAAAAAACATCGCCCAAAAACCATCGATGTTTTTAAACATCGATGTTTTAGAACATCCATTTTTTAAAACTGGTTTAGTAACCTCTAACATTAATGTTACTTCGGTTAGTCGTGGGGGGGGGGGGTGATTTAATTTTACTCTCTGATTGGGCAGACACAAATGACAAAAACTTGGATGCTTTTGCCTTGGGCTACATTGATAACTCAAAATTCTCGTTGTAAATGTCGTCATGTTTTGCCTTCAAATGTCCAGATAAATTCGCGGTATTGCCAGAAGTTTTGAGGGACTTAAGACAAATATTGCATTTCGCCAATTTGTCAAAGGTTTCGCAAAAATATTTCCAAACGGTACTTTGAGAGGCATCTTACTAATAATATTAACGTTCAGTTATATAAAACCAGAATAAAACAAAAACTTAAGTGTCTGCTCTCGTGTATATACTATTTACACGACTTACATTTACAGACTTACTATTTTCAGACTTGCATTTACTTCAGTGTGAAAATTATGCTACGTGGTAAATTTTTTTCATTATGGTACTTTTTCATTAAAAAAAATCGAAACAACGTAAAACATCGAGCACAAAACATCGATGTTAAAAAGACATCGGCTTCAATAAATCGATGTTTTGAAAACATCGACATCGATGTCGCATCCCTATCCCGAGGCGAGCGCCACGATGGGCGAGGAGAAAACGGCGAGCGTACCGTTTACACATTCGCACCTCCCCAAGCGATTCGACTCGCCGCTAGCGTGACTGTGAAAATGCAGGTGTGAGATCAGCCGGACGATGGCCGAACGGCTCTCTGCACCAGGGTCTGTCGGCATGGATGTTTGAATCGGCTTAAAACTGTCGGTTCCGGTCTAATGAGCATCCAACAGCTCGACGATATCATCTCCGTATCCTGGCATGATCGACAACTTCTTCTATCACACGAGTAATCTGCTCATAATGCCCTAAAGCAGGGGTTCCCAGCTTTTTTTGGCCTACCGCCCCCTTTTCAAAAGAAAAATTACTCATCGCCACCCTGCAAATTTTCCTTCCTAAACTAACAGAGATGCAGTGACAAATTTACATCCTTTTATGCATATTGTTAACTTTCCCTGTATTTATATATGAGATAGTATTTCACGTGAAATTGGAAGATTTGAAAATTTTGGATTCAAATCTAAAATTAAAAATTTTTATATCATCCAATTTAATGTAGATCTGAATGTAATGGAATCTTTAAGTTCAATTTTCATCCACTTCCCGAATTACCGAAATATGTGAATTTTCGCACGCGTGATAAAAATGATTAAAATACATGCAATAACAAAAATTAACCAATATTAAAGTTTACTTTAATTTGTACGTGATTAGCGTGTTTTTTTGTCTTTTTTAGACTATATTTTTTTAATCTGCCCACGCCCCTCTGTGCCATCTCAACGCCCCCTAATTTTCTCTGGGTCTTCTACTGCCCCCCTGAAAGTCTCAAACGCCCACAAGGGGGCGTTATCGCCCACGTTGAGAACTTATGCCCTAAAGTATTATTTTCGTCTAGTTAAAAAAAAAAAAAATATTGGACAAAGTTTCTTCTAGACACTATTGACAATTTTTTGGCAAATTTCATTTCGAGATTTGAAAAGGGGAAAAATCGAAAACCGCGTAACTCCGAGTTCACGTAAGTCGAGGTAGTACTGTATACCGGCAGCCCTCCTACAGCACGGCATCTTACAACACGGTTTCGTCCTAACACGATAGGATAAATTGTGGGAACCCTCGTATAACACTGCAACCTGTAACACGGTCTGGCTCTAACACGATAAAAAATTTGCGAAAACCTTCGTACAACACTGTACTTCTGTAGCACTAGATTACATGATTTTTGTTTAACACATTTAAAAACTAAATTACCTTAAAATAATGACAGGAAGGAATAATGAACTATAGTGGCTTTACATGAAAATGTATAAACAAATTATAATTTATTCATTTATAACTCTATAAAATTACAAGAAGGCCTAAGCTTAACTGAAACTCTTGAATCATTTTTCTTGAATGCAGATCCTTCCGCCGAAAGAAGCCGAAAATTCAAAAGGGAGCTGCAAAATTGTCTATCTCCATACCGTGGATCTACAACGACCTCGCAAGAACCAGCAAATAAACCAAAATGACAGATTTTTTAAAGAGGATAGAAGGTGCAAAAAATCTAAATGACGAAAACGGTTCTGAAAGTGAAGGTGATATCGTTCAACCGAAAAAACGTTCTCGTTTGATTGTACTGAGCAGTGAAAAGGGAGAAATTTATTAAATGAAGGTCGCATTAAATGATAATAATATTCTTTTGTTTCTTTTCGTTTTGTGTTATACATACATTTATATTTTTTAATAAAAATTAAGTATGCTTATATTTAATTAAAAAAAATATTTGTTTTTAATAAGTTTCCGGAACGTAACCCCCCTTTTTTGAACTGTCTCTGGGTCTCATATAACACGGTTTCACACAACACGGTATTTTCTAGGAACCTATCTACTGTGTTATAGGAGGGTTACCTGTATATATATATATATATATATATATATATATATATATATATCCCATTTAAACTTTGTTTCTACTACGATATCTAACATGTTAACTTCAAATTGTTCCAAACCCCATGAAACCCCATATAAGCAACTTAATAAAAATTAAGTTGCTTATATGGAATTTAAAAAAAATTTAATAAGTTTTCAGAACGTAAGCCCCCTTTTTGAACTGTCCCTGGGTCTCACACAACACGGCATTTTGTAGTAACCTATCTACCGTGTTATAGGAGGGTTACCTGTAGATTGAATTCAGAAGTGCACTAATTTTTAAGAGTGTCGAATACTAATAATCCAGTGCAAGAGTCATTCCCACACTTTCGCGTCCATTAAAAGAAAATGTGGCATCCATTCGAAATGAGAGCCACATCATCCTCCGAACTATCCATCGGCTATCATCTCATATCAAAGTCGCCCCCGGGGGACACTTCCAAAAATGTGGGTCCGACCTTGGCTGGCGGATATCGGAAAGGGGGGGGAAACGCTCCCACCTGCCTGGGGTGTGGCCACTTTCACTTGGCCTCGATCGAGAAGAGGATTCCGATCGGCGAAAAGTCGTTTTCACCCGAACAAAAAGGCGGAATAACTCCTTTCACATCATCCCATCGAAACGAAATCAGATGGTCAGCTCAAGAAATGTTTAAGTCAAATTAATATATAATTACAAGATAAAAAGAACTTTTTATATACCATATTTTAAAATTTTCTGTTGAATCCTATAAACTTGACAATTCTATGTATTAATAAATGCTATTTTAAATTTTTTTAGATGCATTATCCCATCAACGTGAAAGAAAATGAAGTGAGTTGGAAGTTACCTTGTGTTTAACTTTTCTTTCCCGTTCCGGCCTATAGATGGCTGCACCAGTCTACAAAACAAAATGAACTGAAAATGAATTCAAATTCTGCTTAAAGATGGCTAAAAGTATTAAAAGAATGCATTGTCATTGTGTTCTGAGCTATTCTAAAAGTTTCCAATGTCTAGCTAGTCGGGAAGTGAGTTAAAAATCTATTGCAAGATTTGTACGGGACAAACACACAAACAAACAAACAAGAAAGCGAGTTAATAAAAACATGGAAAATATTTATATACTTCTCGATAGCGGGGACAGTGATGGTTCCGACAGAAATTGGCAGCTTCGAGGAGCCAAAACTTTTAATTGGCCTGTATATATGTAAAAAAGAGATATGCCATTGAAAGCTGATGTGCCTGTCACGCAGCATTCAGGCGAAAAAAAGGTTTGTTCGAACAAAATCCTCTTCATCCATATTATTCATTTGAGAGGACAATAATCATAAAAAAATTGACATTCAATTATTTTAATATTGATAAAATTAAAATGCTTGTTTTCCGCGTCTCAGATAATATCCTCTGACAAAGAGTTTTTGGAATACGAGAGGGCTGCGTAAACAATTTTGGGCACGGTTCAAAACGTGCAATAGTATCCGATCTTCCCACCTGAGCTCGAAAATGAATGGACGTAAAACAGTAGAGAGGTAGAGTTTGACTTTTATGTTCAATCTCAGGCCAATCTCCTGTTTACATCCAACAGTAGTCGGCGAGCATGTTCTTGTCCCATCTTCCTTGATATTTGCGCTCCATATCTTTGATGTCGTGGTGGAACCTTTCACCCTGTTCTTCGCTGACTGATCCTAAATTTTCGGGGGAATAAGTCCCCATGTGAGTGAAGGAAATGTATTTTGACACTTATGGAGCAACCCAACGCTTGAAATTTGTCCAGCATATCAATAACAATTGCTTTATAGTCAGGATCCTTGTAATTACCCAGAAATTTACTGACGACATCTTTGAAGGCAACCCAAGCTTCTTGTTCGTTTGTTGTCATGCTAGTCTCAAATTCTTTATGCCTTCCAATTTAGGAAGGGAACAGACGTCGGTGTGAATGAGCCTCGTATGGAGCATGTACACACAAGCGAATCAGGCCCCCCCCCCCGTCCCCTCTTAACACATTTTGGGGTTGATTAGTCACGCTCGTCCCTTTCATGATTCGTCTCCTCGCCCAATAAATCACTGCTATCCCCTACACACTTCGCTCTCAGTTTCGCGTATGTGTAGTTGTAGTATGAGATTTTATCCCCTTTAGCAGAAATCGGCGCCATTTTCAATGTCCAACGTCTCACCATCAAAAAGAAAGGAGATCCCTTACGAAGATTGAGATTATTTTTTTGTTTTCGGCATTTATCAGACTGTTCCCATGAAGTGATATTCCACGCTATAATCATGCCTAAATTGTTTACGTCGCACAAATAATAGGTTCACCCTGCAAGCTTCTAATTGTACGTTGTGCTCTCATCGAATAAATCTATTAACTTTTTTTTCGGCTGCTTCTTTTCAAAGGGAGGAGGAGGAACACGCCCGGGACTGTGTAGGCCAACAGAAAGAGAAGGGTCCATTCTGGCCAGGCTGTGGGGGGAGAGACAGTGTTGTCGTCGATCGTGACCTCCACACTCAAAATTCCAAGGACGCCTAAGGCCTCGGGCGCGAACGTTAGCCACACACAGTAATAATCCGGCCAACCGGCCATTTGTGGCGGAACCATGACTAGCCGCCTTGCAGAAATTTCAATATATATATATATATATATATATATGAGGCGGTGAAAGACAAAGTGGTGTAAGTCACATTTTCAACTTTTTTTATTTGAGGGCTAAAATGTAATCTCCGTGTTCAATTTATAGTAGAATCGCAAGTAATTATTATTTGCAATATTATAATAATTATTGGGAATTATAATTTGTTCAGTTTATAGTGGAATTTTTTGTAGTTTTTGCAGTAAAACCATTGCACCATTGACTTGCACCATTTGACTTACTGACTTACACCACTTTGCCTTTCACCGCCTCAAATATATATATATATATATATATATATATATATATATATATATATATATATATATATATATATATATATATATATATATATATATATATTTATATTTATATATATATATATATATATATATATATATATATATATATTTATATTTATATATATATATATATATATATATATATTTATATATATATATATATATATATATATATATATATATATATATATATATATATATATATATGTGGAAAGAACTTTGATCTCTGAGCTCCAGCATTGTAAGTTTGCTATTCAATTTGACGAATCAACTTTCGGAAGTTCAAATCTTCTCATGGTTTATGTTAGGTTTCATAGCCCATCCCTGAATGAAACTGTTGATAAATTTCTATTTGCTAAATATGTTAAAACTGATTCATAAGGTGACACAATTTTTTATGTTTGCAAGATTATTTGAACAAGCACAGCATTCCTTTCGGGAATATTACTGCAGTACCTACTACTGCAGTACTGACGGTGCACCTGCTATGGTAGGCCGTTACAGAGGATTTCTCGTCTTTCTGGAGGAAAAGGTTCCTAAAGTACATACTATTCACTGTGTCCTACACAGGCAGCATCTTGTAGCCAAAAAACTAAGTGTCGAACTTCAATATACTCTAAAAGTGTGCATCGGGTCAATTAAAAAAATTAAAGCTCATCCTCTAAATTCCCGACTGTTTGCGAAGTTATGTGAAGGAAATGATGAAACTTTCAAACAATTACATTTGCACACTGAGGCAAGGTGGTTGTCAAGAGGTTATAGTTTGCAGAGGCTTGTTGACTTGTAAGACTCATCTGATCAGTTTCTTAGGAATGTGGATCCATCACTATGTGACGAGTTAAAACAATGCAAGAACCATCTGTTCTATTTTGCAAACCTTTATTCGAAATTTAATGAAGTACAGAAGCGTTTCCAAGGAAAAAAACGTTACAATTGTTCAAGCTCGAACAATCATAATGGCCTTTCAAGTAAAAATAGAGCTACAGTGGCTCCCAAAAGTGTTCGTACACTTACGATTTTCAATGAAATAGGGGTATATCCATTAATTAAAATGAATATCTCAGAATGGGTATTTAATAATAAGATCTATAATCTATTCTTAACAAAACTACAGGAAATATTTTGAAAACATAGTAAAACTTTATTTTTAAGAAACCAACAATCAAAAAGTAACAAAAACTTTATCTCCCAAAAGTCATCGTACACTGAAATATTATCGGATAAATTCATAATTGAAATTATCGTCTGGCGCTTTATTTTTATTTTTGAATTGTGGTGGCATTTAAAATATCGTTTGGCTTTCATTTTTGCTCGCCTACTCTGTAATATTCTATTTATTATTTAAAAGCGGCTCGTAGTCGTAAAGAAACAACAAACAGCATTCGAAAATTGATTATTTTTCATCATAGTAGTGGTAAATCAGTTTGGAATATTGCTAAATTACTTCATTTATCCCATTCTACTGTGCAGCATGTGATAAAACGTTTTAGAGAAGAAAATCGAATCGAAAAGAAGGTAAGAAAAGGTTGTCCGGCAAAGTTAACAAAACGTGATCAGAGATTTATAATTAGAAAATTTGTGAAAAATCCACGTTTCAGTGCTGTAAAAGTTTCTGCAGAATTTAATGAAACATTTACTACTTCAATTTTACCTGAAACTGTTCGACGAGTTCTCAGAGCAGCTGGATTACATGGGCGTTCTGCCCGTAGAAATTTTTTGTGAGTGAAAAAAACAGAAATCTTAGGCTTTCCTTCGCACTATCAATGATAAATAAGCCCCAAACGTATTGGAATAATGTCTTATTTGCCAATGAAAGCAAGTTTAACATTTTTGGTTCCGGTAGGCGTATAATTGTATGGAGAAGAAAAAATGAGGAACTTAATCCCAGGAACTTAGTAGGAACAGTTAAGCATGGCGGTGGAGGTGTCCTTGTGTGGGGGTGCATGTCAGCATCAAGACTAGGTAATTTGGTATTTATTGGTGGCATAATGAATCATGCTGTTTATATAAATATTTTAAGAGACAATTTAAAATTATCAGCCCAAAATTTGGGTATTGGAAACAACTTTGTTTTTTATCAAGATAACGATCCTAAGCACACGGCTCTCAACGTTCGCCTCTGGTGTCTCTATAATTGTTCACAAGTTTTGAAAACACCACCTCAATCGCCAGATTTAAACCCAATAGATCATATTTGGAGAGAACTGGAAGTTCGAGTAGGAAAACACGACATTCACACGAAAAGCGAACTAAAAACAATTATGATGGAAGAATGGATGAACATTGCTGCAGAAATTAAAAAAGAACTAGTGCAATCTATTACCAGACGTTTAAAAGCTGTTGTGGATGCTAAAGGATATCCTACTAAATATTAATTTAACGAAAAATTAGAATATTTACTAATATGTAGAGATTTTTTGCACGTGTGCGATGACTTTTGAGATATAGTTGTTGTTACTTTTTGATTATTGGTTTCTTAAAAATAAAATTTTACTATATTTTTAAAATATTTCATGTAGTTTTGTTAATAATAGATTATAGATCTTATTATTAAATACCCCTTCTCAAATATTCATTTTAATTAATGGATTATTCATTGAAATGGATTTAATGGATTATCCCTATTTCATTGAAAATCGTAAGTGTGCAAACACTTTTGGGAGCCACTGTATTTAAATCTTCACTGGCACGAACCGATTTTGAATATTTTTCAAACTTGCGAGTACAGAAAGAAAATGAAAAGATTACCGACCGTGATTTGGAGATATATATTAAACATCTTGATAAATTAAGAGAAGACTTTAAAGCACGTTTCGAAGAATTGGAGAATATGCATGTTCCCGAATGGTTCGCTATACCATTTGATGTAAAAATAGATAATGAAGTTAGTGAACCTGGCTTAGAAGATAAACTGATTGAAATATGTGTAGATCTCGAATCTAAAGCGTCGTTTAATAATAAAAACCTCAGTGAAGTTTGGAGCAATAATAATATTGCCACTAAATATCCCAAGCTCAGAGCAGAAGCCGAACCTTTCTTACTTGTATTCCCAACTTCATACATAGTTGAAGCTGGTTTTAGCGACGCGAATGCAATTTTAACAAAATTAGGAACAGATTGAACTTTGTAATTCGGGGCAATTTGCGAATAAAACTTACCAATTTTCAACCGAATATCAATAATCTTGCTGTTTCTCTTCAGACACATCCATCCCACTAATATCAACTATTTGAATAAAAAGGTATGTTAACATATTTTTAAGGTATTCAGTAGCAGTCGCAAAATGACAGTAAGAGAATTTTTTCATCCAATATAATTTATGTTATATTTTCAACGATAATTGTGTATTTTACGTAATATGACACGTACGGTTTAAGAACTATAGGCACATTTCCATCTGACCATAATTTTGCTATTATCTTTTAAGATTATAATAGCGGTGGAGAATATCTCCTTTTTCTGTTAATGTTATTGGGTGGATTTTATAAGATATGGGAAATATAAATTCTTTCGTTGGGTTTTTATGCAGGTCTCCTTATTGCTTAATATCAGGAATGCAAAAAATGATTTAATGCTTTTGTTAAATACTTAATCTGGGGGTCGATAAGAAGAAAAATATCCTATGAAAGGGTCGACGGGATAAAAAGTTTGGGGACCCCTGGTTTAGAAGAAGCGATCGTGAAATTTTACATACAGCCGTCATTAAAAACAGTCAAGGGTTTTAAGAACTTCCGGAATCGAAATTAATTACCGTTAAGTTTTAATTAGTAAAAAACCAACAATTTGAAAAGGGTGCGTCCAGTAAATGGAAGCTGTTACAATTTGTGGAATCACCCTTTTGAATATGGCAGCTACGTAACTAGCAAACAGCGAGCGTAAAGATAAAAATAAATAAAATCAAAAGTTTCAAGTCGTATATTAAACCAGAATAATAAATGAAAATAATAATCTTTCAAGTCAGATTTTATAATCTAAAATTTATATTTTAAAACATTTCAGTGAAATGATCACCGTCGTCAGATTGTAAACAAACGTTATTTGTTGCCTTTTCAATTTAGAAATTTCTTATTGAATTGATGGTATTTCCACAGTGGAGATTAGGACACATTAAAGAATTTAAAAAAAAAAACTTTTGTGTAATTTATACATTTGTGTTGTGTGTATTTTATTGTTTCAAGAGACTCTTTAAAGTAGACGTGGCATTTTTCCACTAGCTTAAAAAATCAAAATAATATTGAATTATTTAATTATCATTTTATTTTATTTTATTTATTATTATTTTTTTTTTTTTTGGGGGGGGGGGGGGGCTCATCAGAGCGAGTGTAGCAGTGGCAACGCAGGTTAGACTCTGAAACGCTGTTTTGCTGTTCCTAAAAGTTATCAATTGTTTGAAATATTCTTAAAACAACTTATTTTTATAGTATTTATATAGTAGTTTATAGTATACACTATCTGGCCAAAAGTACAATTACATCACTCACAGTGGATTTTTGCTTCTGTAGAATGTCCGAAATTTCACGAACTGATTTCCCACAAAGGTGACATCCCACTATAATGCCACGATCAAAGTCACTAAGCTCCTTTGACTTACTCATTGTTTCACAAACGCATAAATATGACCTGACACAGTGTTGCCAACCTCTACGAAGCGCCTCCCCCTAGCTCCATCTCGAAATTCCCCTGTTTCCCCCTAACACCAACTTGAGATCACCCTAGACCTTCGTAAGAGAAATTCTGGTTCCAAATAGGCATCCTGTTTGGGAGATAAATTGAAATAAATAGAAAATACACACTTACATAATGAAATGGAGGTTAGATGTATGGAACTTATAATCTAATAAAAAAAAAAAAACGCGTCTCGATTGTACAAAATATTAAAAAATGTTCCCCCCCCCCCCCCCCCCCCACAAAATGCCCCTAAAAAAATGGGATCCCTAAAAACACCCCTTTTCGTCTAACTTACCCCCAAATTTAGGGGGAAAACCCCCAAGTTGGCAACACTGACCTGACAAACCACTACCAATACTTTTATAGCAACGTTCGGTTACGCATCAAACTACGTCACCTGCCAGATCCACTTCTTTAGGAGGTGTCCGGGTACTTTTGGCCAGATAGTGTAGTATCTTTATAGTGTTAGTAATTTCGATTCCGGAAGTTCTGAGGCAGCGTTATTTTCATATACTTTTTCATTTACGCATTATTCCTAACGTAATCTGGAATCACCCCTGTTTGCTATTCCTGAAAATTATCAATTGTTTGAAATAATCGTGAAACATCTTTATATCCGAGTAGTATTTTTCAAAAATCGTTTGAAATAATCTCGAAACAACTTATTTTTATAGTTTTCTTGCATTCTTTTTGATTTATATATTTATACTTTTCATATGCTTAATTTTCATATGCTTTTAATGCTTTTTTCATATGCTTTTCCATTTACGCATTATTTATCGGAAGTTCTGAGGCAGTGTTATTTTCATATGCTTTTTCATTTTATCTTTATAACATAATCTGGATTCACCCTTCAAAAAATAAAGGACGATAAAATTAAAATTTTAAATTCTTTTATTTTAAATTTCTACATTTGTGTATGTTTAATTATTGTAATTAATAGATTTATATTTTTTCTTGCATTCTTTTTTGATTTATATATTTATGCTTTTCATATCCTTAATTTTCATATGCTTTTTATGCTTTGTTATATGCTTTTTAATTTTCACATGCTTTTTCATTTACGCATTATTTATATTATTACTATATTTATAATATGATCTGGATTTACCCATAAAATTGAAACTTTACGCATAAAACTGAAAAAATAAAATGCCACCAAAAAAAAAAAAAAGGGGCTAGATTTTGTGTGAAGGAATAGAAGATTATAGGCCAATCAACAAGCTTCTCGAAATGTGGAATCTGAAGAACACAGATTTCTGATCGCATAGCTCATG
Organism: Dolomedes plantarius; assembly: GCA_907164885.2. Taxonomy (NCBI): domain Eukaryota; kingdom Metazoa; phylum Arthropoda; class Arachnida; order Araneae; family Dolomedidae; genus Dolomedes; species Dolomedes plantarius. Next base: position 18,786,768 of record OU015495.1, on the reverse strand, counting down.
CTGTTGCGAGAGCTGAAGAATCCCAGGAAGAAAGAAATACAAGGCTGGAAGCTGCTCGCAGAGCTAATGCTTTTCGTAGATCTGAAGAATCTCAGGAAGAGAGTAATACAAGGCTGGAAGCTGAAAGAACAAGACAAGTTTCTGTGAGATCTACCAATTTAGAATTACAAGGTGCAGCTTTTGTTTACAATCCAGAAAGTGCAGCGGAAAGATTTGTCATTGGAAGGATGGAACATGCCTAACCTCATTGTGGTGTTCTGAAGTGGAGTGGCGAAACTAAAGGCATGTGTTGCTGCAATGGAAAAGTAAGTCTGCCTGTACTTCAAACACCTCCAGAGCCACTCAAGTCACTTATGAGCAATGAAACGGCCATAGCGTCTAAGCATTTTCTTCAGAACATTAGACTGTACAACTCTGCTTTTCAAATGACTTCATTTGGCTCAAGGATAATTGTTGCTGAACGTGGATTTATGACCGACATTCAAGGGCAGGTTTATCATAGAGTCGGAGCCATGAAATGATGCTAATGAAGCCCTAGAAAATGTGGAGCACCAATTCCTTCAAATATATTTTGTGGAAGATGAACGGAAACAGGCAGGGCATCGTTGGACCACCATTCCGGGAACGCGTGAGGATATTATCTTGCAGTTACAGTCTTTTTTGGATAGGTATAATAATTACGTACGAAGCTTCAAAACTGCACTGGATCGTATGCCGACAGATGATTACAGGTTAGTCATTCGAGCTGACAGGACACCTGCTGGAGAGCACGAGCGACGTTTCAATGCCCCAGTCATAAACGAGGTGGCAGTTGTCATTAGAGGGAATGAATTTAATCAGAGGGACATAGTTTTGCAGAAGAAAGACAATCGCCTTCAACGTGTATGTGAAACACATAGATCATATGATACCTTGCAATATCCGCTTAATGAAGAGATCCGGAGAAGATGGATACCATTTTGAAATCAAGCAAGTTGATCCAACAACATTGGTGCCTTCAGCTAAAAAAGTATCCGCTATAAATTTTCATTCTTATAGGTTGATGATGCGAGAAAATTATGTCAACCTTATTTTGCGTTGCCGACTTTTCCTTCAATTTTTTCTAGACATTTTCGCGAAAATAGTAAGTGAACGACTTTTGTATGTCAAACTCAAGAAGCTCCGTGCAGATGAGTACATCCATATTCGAGATGCCATGAACAACGATGCTAATTCTTCAGAAGTAGGTCAATTGGTTATTTTGCCCTCAACTTTCATTGGAAGTCCACGTCACATGCACGAATACACACAGGATGCTATGACGTATGTTAGGAATTACGGAAAACCTGCAGGGCCGGATTTAGACTTGATAAGGCCCTAAGCTATTTGAAATATGGGGCCCTTTATAAGAGGCCCATATCTCAAATCATATATGGGGCCCTTTATAATTTTTTTTGGGGGGGGCCCTAAGCTATAGCTTGTGTAGCTTATACGTAAATCCTGCACTGGAGACCTGACCTCTTCATAACTTTTACTTGCAACCCAGTTGGCCTGAAATTCAGGCAGAATTGATGATTGGCAGAAAATATATGATTGGCATGATTTGACGGCTAGAGCATTTCACCAGAAGCTTATACATTTCATGAATTCCATTAGAAAATTTCACATCTTCGGTCAAGTCCGCGCTTGGATGTACACTATTGAGTGACAGGAGAGAGGTTTGCTTCATGCACATGTTTTGGTGTGGCTCAAAAACAAGATCGTGTCGAGTGATGTTGATAAGATTATATGAGCTGAAATTCCAGATCCTCAAGATCTCGTCCTCTTTGAAAGCATTGTGAAAAATATGATTCATGGACCTTGCGGAACAATCAATTCTACTTCTCCATGCATGAAAGAAGACAAGTGTACAAAGAATTACCCAAGGAAACTCAGACTGGAATGAATGGCTATCCCGTATCCTGAAGATGGTAGAAGAGTGTCAGACTCTCGTCTCCCATTCCTAAGTGGAATTGATGAACGTGTGTAATAGCGTCTTCAATAAGCACCAAAAGAAACGCAAACAGGTGTCGAGAGCCATACACCTTTGGAAACCCTCGACAATAGGACGTAGTCAGATCATTTAGAATGATTAAGGAAACACAGCGGCGCACTTCATCCAAGGTAGGAACCGTGGACAATGAAATTCACGATAGGTGGTCTGCGTAGCGCGGATGAAAAAGGCCGGTTGTTGTTCGAGAAAGAGAGAGAAGGAGGCATAAAGACAGACGCGAGTAACGAACGAGGAGAATAGACTTGGACTGTTGAAAGGGTCAACACGCGTACGGAGAGAGGGTCTCGTATGGACTTTGAATAATGAGCCCTACTCTCATGGTGGATTTTAACGTTCGTCGGAACGAAACTTTGTAAATGACTTATTTAATCGAGATTTTAATGTGTTAATAAACCAGATGTAAATAAGAGTTGATTCTATAATTATAATTACTTCTACATGATAACGATTTGTCGGATCACGACTATAAAGGTTAACAAAGAGTTACGAAGATCATGCGGTAAAAGTTGGAAATTCCTACAGAGAGTTTAAAATTGACAAGTGGGTTGTCCTTTATTGTCAAGATTATTTCAGGCACACATTAATGTTGAATACTGCAGCTCCGTCAAGTCCATTGAATACATCTGCAAATACGTCAATAAGGGTAGCGATCAAACAGTATTTTCTTTTCAGGAAGACGGATCTGTTGTGAGCGAGTTTGAAAAGTACCAAATTGGCAGGTACATTAGCAGCAATGAAGCAGTTTGGATAATTTTTAGTTTCCCAATTCATGATAGGTTCCCTTCAGTTCTTTACCTCAATTTACACCTGGAAAACAGGCACTGTGATTATTTCACTGAAGAAAATTTACAAGAGAGGATTATGCATCCACCTAAAACAACATTGACTGCTTTCTTCGAACTGTGTCATAATGATGATTTTTCAAGGACCCTGCTAAACTGGGAACTGTCAAAATATTACACATGGAATGCTAATCGAAAAGTTTTCGTGCGCAGAAAACAGGGAGTGGCAGTAGATGGTCATCCTGGTATCAGAGCAACAGAGAATCTTGACCGTGTTTACACAAGCCAACACATTTTGAATTTTTTTATCTCGGAATTTTGCCTTTACACACCGTTACAGGTCCTACTTCCTTTGAAGACCTTAGGACTGTTGATGGGGAAATTTGCCATACTTTTCATGATGCCTGCCTAATGCGAGGTTTGTTGGAGGATGATGCACATTTGGATGCAGCTATGTTGGAGTCTACTGCGACTAAATCACCAAAAAACCTGAGGATTTTATTTGCAATCATCATCGTTAATTATGGAGTTGCAGATCCCGTGAAATTATGGAATACACAGAAAGAGAGTCTTTCTGAAGGTATACGTCTCCAAGCTCAAATGATGATTTCTAATGCTCAAATAATGGTGCAAATGTTGAATTTACCCCTGCAATATTCAATCAAGCTCTCATCCTTCTTGAAGACAAGGTTTTAGAAATCATAAGCAAAAGAATCCAAGACACAGGCCTTCCTACTCCCGACAGAAATTCTAATATGCTCACTACAGATATGACTAGAGAGACATGAAACAGATTTGAAGAACTGAGAAGTTACATATCACAGAATGAACCGCTTTTGACCGATGATCAAAGAGCTGCTTTCAATACCATCTTAGAAGAAGTACCAAAAAAAAGGGGAAGATTTTTTTCTAGATGTACCAGGATGAACAGGTAAGAAGTTTCTCATTAAGTTGTTACTTGCAAAAATTCGAGAAAATTCCAAAATAGCTATTGCTATGGCCTCTTCGGGAATTGCCGCAACTTTGCTCCCTGGTGGAAGAACAGCACATTCAGCTTTGAAGTTACCGCTTAATCTGGCCGGAAGTGAAAATTCCATCTGCAATATACCTAAACAAACAGAAAAAGCTCAGGTTCTACAGGAAAGTTAAGTCATTGTGTGGAATGAATGTAACATGTCACACAAGAAAGCTTTGCAGACCCTCAATCAAACACTTCAATTTTTAAGAGGCAATGATTTACTCAAGAGTGGAGTTACCGTTGTATTGGATGGAGATTTCCGACAAACATTGCCTGTCATTCCAAAAGGAACAATGGCGGATGAAATTAATGCATGCCTTAAATTATCACATCTTTGGAGGCATGTTCACACTTTAAGACTAACTACAAATATGGGAGTTCATCTGCGCATGGCAACATATTGGATGGTCAGTTTGTTGACCATTTGTTAAATGTTGGCAATGGATTAATACCACTTCATCCAGTAACTGGTCTCTTCAAACCCGGAGGAACATTTTGTAACACAGCTGTGTCTGTTGAAGAACTCAAAGCAAAAGTATTTCCATATATTCGACAACGTTTTACAGACCATAAGTGGCTTTGCGAACGTGCGATTCTTGCACCAAAAAATAATAGTGTAAATAACATCAACTTGAAGATTCAAGAACAGTTGCCTGGAGAAGCTGTATTTTACAAATCAATAGATACCGTTGTTGAAGAAAATGAGGCTGTGCACTACTCTACTGAAATTTTTAACTCTTTGGAACCTCCCGGAATGCCACCACATAATTTGGTACTGAAGATTGGATGACCAATTATGCTTCTCAGAAATTTAAATCCAAGTCTTTGCAACGGCACAAGATTAGTGGTTAAGCAGCTTCATCCCCATGTCATTGAAACATCAATTTTGACAGGCTGCGCCGAAGGTGAGGATGCTTTCATTCCACGCATACCCCTCATTCCATCAGATATGCCATTTCAATTCAAGTAATTTCCAGTTCGTTTAGCTTTTGCAATGTCCATCAATAAGGCCCAAGGACAATCTTTACACGTAGCTGGAGTCTACTTGGAATCACCTTGCTTTTCTCAAGGACAGTTTTACGTTGCGTTCTCTTGTTGGATCTTCAAGAAATTTGTATGTATTTGCCTCGAATCAAGAAACGAGAAACATAGTTTATGCAGCTTCTTTGAGGTAATATGGGGATCAGTTTAATTGAGCAGAGATTTATATGGAGTTTATTATGGAGAGGATGTTTCTATTATTGTTACAGAATCTTGCATTTATGGTGCGTGGAGCCCTAATTGCAGATTTCTATTAATTTTTACGTTTGTCAGAGCCTTCTACCTATACTTTAATACTTTAATTTTTTTTATGAATTATTTACATTTTACTTAAATTCAATTCAAGCTGTACTTTGTTTAGTTTTTATTTATACTGTGTTATTTATACTGTTATTTATTCTATGTTATTTATACTGTGTTTAGTTTTTAAATTGATTTTGGTAAACAAAATTGAGATTTTTTTCTTTTCAACTTTTAGTGGAAAAAGGACGAAAGGCTGAATCTACCTAAATTCTGAGATATGTATAACATTTCACAAGCTTTTTTTTCTATGTTATTTATACTGTGTTTAGTTTTTAAGTTGATTTTGGTTAGCAAAATTGAGATTTTTACTTTTCAGCTATTAGTGGTAAAATGATAAAAGGCTGAATCTACCTAAATTCTGAGATGTGTATAGCATTTCAAATGCTTTATTTTCTATGTTATTTATACTGTGTTTAGTTTTTAAATTCATTTTGGTTAACAAACATTCAACAATTTGACATTTTTCCTTTTCAGCTTTCAGTGATTTATTATAAATGTATATATTTTATGTTTTACTTTTCAGACTTTTTTTGCTCCAATGATGAAAGGCTAAATCTAGCTGAATTCTGAGGAGTTTATTATAAAGTTATTTTTAATATTGGATTTTCTTTTTATTCATGCGTAAAACATTTGACATGCTTTTTTTTTCTATGTTATTTTTACTGCGTTTAGTTTTTAAATTTATTTTGGTTAACAAACAATCGATAATTTAACATTTTTACTTTTCAGCTTTTAGTGGAACAATGATGAAATGCTGAATCTACCTAAATTCTGAGATGTGTATAACATATCACATGCTTTTTTTTCTATGTTATTTATACTGTGTTTAGTTTTTAAATTGCCTTTGATAACAAACATAATTAAAATCCCGGGCAACGTCGGGTACTTCAGCTAGATGACACACACACACACACACACACACACACACACACATATATATATATATATATATATATATATATATATATATATATATATATATATATATATATATATATATATATATATATATATATATATATATGTATATATATATGTATGTATACAGTCCAGTCATATTAATGTGTCCACTGCCTACTTTTGACGTCAACGTTAAATAACCAATCGCAGATGGCACGTGTCATCAGCAAATTTGGTGGATATATAAAGTGTGTTGTAGGCATTCGGAAAACATTTCAGTTTTTCCAGTCATGCAGAAACGGAGCGATTTATCCGACGTCCAAAAGGACATGATCATTGGCTTTCGGGCCAAGGGTGGAAGCATTTCCGAAACGGCTAATTTTGTAAACTGTTCGCGGGCCGCCGTGGTAAAAGTATACTGTGCATAGCAAAATGGCACTATCCAAAATCAGCGACGTGGCAAATGTGGTGCACCACGGGCCATAGATGGCAGTGGCGAACGACGGCTGCGGAGATGCGTTCGGGCGAATAGACGTGCAACCGTTGAGAAACTGACCGTCCAGATGAACCAAGGGGCTACCAACAGTGTCTCCACAACGACGGTTCAGTGAACGTTGCTGCGTATGGGCCTCCGCAGCAGACGCCTGGTTAATACACCTATGCTGACTGCTGTTCATCGGCGACGAAGGCTGGAATTTGCACGCCAGTACTGCAACTGGACTTCCACTAAGTGGAGACAGGTGGCTTTTTCCGATGAATCACGTTTTATGCCCCATCGGACAGATGCACGATGGCGTATACGGCGTGACACGTCTGAAAGCACACACCCTGCAACAATTGCCGGAGGGGCCCAAGCTGGAGGAGGGAGCATTATGGTCTGGGGAATGTTTTCGTGATATTCTCTGGGTTCACTCATCATTGTGGACGGCACGATGGATCAACACAAGTACGCATCTATCCTTGCGGACCATGTTCACCCCTACATGCGAATTGTTTTTCCTCAGGATGATGGTATAATAGTCCCGATATGGTGAATCGACGATATTGTGATTCGTCGTGCCTCTAGAGAATTAGACACGAAGCAGAGACTCCATCAGAAGGCTTTTTAAATACATTTATTCGGACAACACAATTCAGAACGCCACTCGGCATAGCGCGTCCGACCTGCGAGAGATTTTTCTCCTCGACTGACACGTGACGGTGCGCATCTCCCAAAAGAAGGGGGAAAGAAGTGATGTCACGTGGTTCGCCTCTCGCAGATTCGAGCGGGAACACTACAATGGCATCTACCAGCAAGACAATGCGACGTGTCATAAAGCTCGCAGTGTATGTGCGTGGTTCGAAGAGCAACAGGATGAGTTTACCGTACTCCCTTAGCCATCAAATTCCCCGGACTTGAACCTAATCGATAATCTGTGGGACCACCTCGATCGGGTTGTTCGCACCATGGATCCTCACCCGCGTAACCTAGCGCAGCTGGCCACGGCACTGGAGTCGGCATGGCTCATCATCCCAGTGAACACCTTCAGGAACCTAATTGACTCTTCCTGCACGTCTCGCAGCGGTCCGCTCTGCGAAAGGTGGTTATTCTGGATTTTGACAAGTGGTCACATTAATGTGACTGGACTGTGTATGTGTGTGTGTGTGTGTGTGTGTAAGTAAGTAATACTCTTTGGTATTCTGCTCTTGAAATAGTACTGTAGCCCATTATCTAATTAACCTGTGTTCAGAAAAAAAGATAATTCCCCATAGCTCTAAATCAGGGAGGATGCATTTTGCTTCACAGAAAGATCAGATAATATAATGATAACGTTGCCTTCTTTTGTTAACGCTATAATAACAAATAAAGTAAAGAAAGTTCTGTAACATTAACTGTATTATATATTTAATCGGAGGCCCAAGACAAATTGTCGTCTCTCAATGCGGCCAGTACAAGCCAAAAAATTGGACACCGCAGCTGTAAAACTTTGGATTGAAGATCGCAATGAAGAAGGCCTTTAAAGTGACATGTTTAGTGTCGCCATCTATCGGTAACGTTCATTCCCATTTTCTCGTATCTCACGAGAGCTGTTTAATAAATTCCTACTAATAGACGAAAAAAGATCATTGTTAAAGAAATATTATTTGAACTTAGTTTTACCATGAAAGTAATTCTTGTTGTACACAATATACATATTCACTTGGAAAGCTATAATGAAATTTTGTTACGTACTTTCGCATTATGTTTTTGTTAAGTAATTATTAATACAGTCATTGGATGGTGTCGTTTGTATTTTATGGTATTATGTGTTGTATAGAGTGTAGTTAGCCAGAGCCCTATTTAGAAAATTCTGGACTATAGGTACAACTCGGGATGGGGAGCCCCCTAACACTGACGTGGGCGTAAAATTTCCAAAATTGACACACACACACACACACACACACAAAAAAAAAAATAAAATAAAATAAAATAAAATAAAAATCATGAATCATTGTGAAAGTGCCATTTTACCAAGAATTGGCCATTGGACGCCTAGAACATTATCAAATAACAAAAAGCAATACAACATATTCACTTCATCATTAAAACACCAACACAATGCAACTAGAAAAACTTATGAATCCCTTATATACACTATAACATACATATGATGAACTATGCATAAAACTATACATATGATGAACCTATCAATCAAATTTGAAAGGATATATAAAAAAAATTGCTATTAAAAAGGGTGAATTAAAAAAAATTGTATTGTGAATTTTTTCTTTTAAAATCAAAATTTTGGGGGGCCCCTAGACCCGGGCCTACCGGGCCTAATGGAACATCAGAGCCTGTAGTTAGCTGTGGTTGTTGAGAGATATATTGAAATTTTATTAATATGTAGAATGTCTCGGAATGTCTTCTTTTAATACCTGCATAGTGTACCTAATCTCATGAGTTGTTTTCATAGTAAAATTGAACATATTTTTGTATTATACAGTGATTTCCGCTTATAACAATCACGTTTGTTATTACTGTTTTTGATTCTTATAAGCGGTTGATTCTTATAGCCGAAATTTAGGTTTTGGGACAGGAACACACACACCTATATATACATATATTAGATAATTTACCGTAAAATACTCTTTAATTTACGTTAATTCTCTTTTATTAAAATTATTTTTTATAGTTTTAAAAATACAACTTAATTTCTAGAGTTATAAGTAGATACAAATAATTATAGTAAGAGAAGAAAAATTCCAATATTTGTTACAACATACCTGCTTAACAGTTTTAACATTTCAACTACAGGAAGGGAGCAAGAAAAAGTGTTCTGTGGTAGTTTGACGTAATGAAGTTTTCAGGAGGCTGTTTATGCCTCTTTCAATACCAATAGTCTCAGACGACGATTCACCTTCTAGCTTACGTTTCACGGTTTGATAACGTGCTTAATCTACTAATGTCACGTTTGCCTAAGTCATAGTAGACACTTCGAAGATTTATGTGTTTCAGAGTCCAGGAAGCCGCAACCAGGATGTGGGAGGTGGAATAAAAGATTCCCTGTCTTTGTTTGCCAGTGGAGAAAAATTAATCGAACCCGGTCGGGTAAAGATGCCCCCGGGTCAAGCTAATAGGACAGTGTTGTGCTAAAGCGTTTAAGAGGAAACTATTATGTTATGTCTAACAAAGAAAGAGATGCATTTTACGAATGTATTCCATCCCATCTTATCACTCTTTCTTTAAAAAGTATTTTAAAGAAAGAACTTCGTGCCTTTTGAGTGTTTAAGTGGCTTTTTTTGAAAAATGAAAGGAAAGCGAAGAGTGTAAACTGATTCTTTAAACCGGTGGATTGATTCTTTAAAGCGAAAATTTTAACATGGAAATAATACATTTGTTTTTGTTTTCGCGATATTGATTCTTATAAACGGTTGATTCTTATAACCACTGATCACTATAAGCGGTGGTTACTGTACATATATAAAATTACCGTAAAATCTCGAGTATAATACGCACTTTTTTTTTCACATTTTAGTCGCAAAAATGAGTGTGGGTTTTATACTTGTGTACAAAAACAAGCAAACATAGTTTTAAAAATTGAATAAGCCTGTAAGACGTAGCAACACGGGTGCGCGCGCATCTGCACTCCGTGATCTATCCACCCGTTTACTAAGCAGGCATTCCTTTTAAACAAACGGAACTGACAGTTCGTATCGCACACGTGTTCCTTTAATAACAGGTCCCTTGAAATAGTGATGGTTCCCGGTTATGGCAAGCGCAACAAATTATTATTTTATTTTATTTATTTCCCTCAAATTTTCTTCAAGACGGTCCTATACGGCAGCAGAAAAACTATCAATTGTTAAACGTGAGACGGCAGTGAGAACGACATAATATGGGAGGGTGGGCAGGTGTCATCCTATGAGGATGGCGATATGTATTTCGACGGCACCAATAATTATGACATGGGCGCAACGAATTCTAGTGAAAGTGATTAAGACTGATAATTTGACAGTATTGTTTGTTTTAAATTAACAATTTAAGTTTTTTTCTACCGAATTGGACGTTTTCTTTTCTTTTTATTACAAATTTCATTTATGTTAGTAAGTATTTGTGCAATTTTTAAATAAAATATTGAAAAGTTATGGGTGCGTATTATAGTAGAATTTAAATTTTTTTCAGAAAATTTTGCGCAAAATTAAGCATGCGTATTCTACACGTGTGCGTATTATAGTCGAGATTTTACGGTAGGTTTTGTATTATTTGATGTAACGTGGTTTATGTACCATACTGCGGTGTCATCTTGTTGGTCATTATTCACATCACGCACAGCACTTTTACCGTGCTCTCTCTCGGTGTGTGACGTAGGCGGTCTTTGCGAGTATTTCTTTTTTCTCTGCGTTACCATGGCAACGACAAGGTTTTGGCTGGCAACGGCTGAAATGTTTTTAGTTTCGGAAGAAGAGTTTTCCTCTAAAATGTGTACATGAAGCGTGTTATTTATCAACTGTCGTCGATGCTGCACAACGATCGCAGTTCAAGTGTCGTGGGTCAGAACGCAATGGACGGTTTCTAGTAATACATAGTTTCCATTTGGAATGAATTCAGTGGGTCGTGACTGTCGAGAGCTGGTTTACGCCGTCAAATGTGGCTGTTCTGTTAACTTGCCGGCTACTCAAGGTGGTCGACTGTTTAAGGTGGATCTGCCGACGTCGAAATGGCTGTTTCGCTGCAGCATTTCGAAATATCTTCTATCGCTCTGTTTCGAAGGCCCATCTGTTAGGATTCTAGAACTGCCTCCCTCTGTTTCGTACGATTATTGGACTTGTGGCCCATCGAATGAAGAGACCGGAACCATTCTCGAGAAAACTCATTTTTCGGTCACTTTTGTAAAGCTTCAAAAAGTTTTCCAGTATATTTTCGATGACATTTTGCGATAGTATTTGACATATTTTACTCACCCTGTTTTCACCTAAAAGATGGGATAGAGGTGTTCAATGAATCCTCCTTGCAGCACTTAGAAAAAGATCATTAAAAAAGTCGGGTTTTTTTTTTGGCGGAGGGGGGGGGGGAGTCTATTTTGAAAATAGCGCCAAACATTTACTCCGGAACACGGGTAAGCGTCCAAGTAGTTAGCGAGGAAATCAAAATGTACCTATTGAGTGTCTGGCGTCGGCACTGCATTGTATTCAAAATGTATAAAAAAATCCCTCTATTTTAAAATGTTTTTAAACAAAAAGATATTTCTTTTCCATCCCGTTTGAACTCAAAATGCAGGTATTGAATCGGTATTGTCGATTTTTGCAAAAAAAGGGCTCCGAACGTCTTCTCATTTTGTCAGCTTCGATCGAATCCCTGTGAGGTAAAACGGCGCCTTTTCAAATTTTTGGAGAGACTCGAAGTCAGTGTTTCTCGACTTTTTTTTTTTTTGGTTGATGGCCCACTCAAAATATTTGGAAGTATTTGCGGCACTGCCACTAACTAAAATGATAAGGTGTATCACCGAGTTCGACTTTTAATAAGACGAGAACATGTAAAATCGATTGTTTTTTTATGATTTTCAATCACTACAAGTGTCTCGCTCTTTAATTGGCAGATATAAACGAGTGCACGGAGGGCAGACGCAAGTGGCTCCAGGGCGAAGAACAATGCGTGAATGTTCCTGGTGCTTACAGGTGTCAGAAATCGACGTCGCAGCGCCCCTGCCCACCTGGATTCCGATTCGATACTTCCACGAATTCTTGCAGAGGTAATGGAAATGACCGTGTACACGGTCAGTTCACCACGCAGACACCTCATTTTCAAACATTTAGAATCAATAACTTGGACTTAAAATTAATACAATCAAACACAAATTTTTGAATTTAAGAAAAGCACATTTAAAAATAATGCAATTTTTTGAGACATACTATATTTAAAACCTTGGCGGATTTCCCCTCCATACTGGAGACCCATAATTTAATTGCGCACTCGAACACAAAACCATCCATCTGCAATACGCCAGATTCAGAATACCTACACGGAATTAGCCTCAAAATTTACATAGACAAAATGGACAGTTTAAGGAAACCCAAAATTTAAAACTAACTTATCGGCAAATTTTTTAGACAAGTATTATTTAAAACTGAACGGAAACTTGGCTTTGCAGCGCAGTTTGGATGCAAGGTTTGATGTACTTCCTAAATGAACAAACAAAACTCAAATTATACATACCTAAAATCAATTTATTGCAGTGTTTTTCATCCTTTTTGGTTGAAGGACCACTAAAAATATTTGGAAGTATTTTCGAATATAAAAAATGTAAAAGTTGTATGATACAATCAATATATATATATATATATATATATATATATATATATATATATATATATATATATATATATACACAATTTTTTCAGTGAGAGGGCTGAGCCTGTTTTATTGAACAAATTAAAATCAAAGAGGTTCCAAAGTCGCTAGACAATTTCGCATTTCATCGTCAACTTTTAAAAGTCTTCCTTGCTTTTTGGACTTGATTTCTCTCAATGCTGAAAATCCAAATTCACAGAACCACGAAGATGCATTAAGGCAGACGAATTTTAATAGCTTTCATGCTGATTCCAGGATACAAACTTTTGACTGAAAGCCAAAACTCATCCAAATTTTTCTCGAAGAATGTTGAACGGTAAAACTTATTTCTCAAATCAATGAGCTGTTCTTTTTCTGTTGTTGTCAAATTTGGTGTCTTGAAAATTACAAATGGGTTGATTAACCATTTATTTTGGGTTGATTAACCATTTTTATTTTGACAGAGCAGTCATGTGTCACTCGAGATATTGTATATCCTGACCTTGCATCACCCACAATTGAAACAAATACGTTCTTTGAACGCTGGGTTACTTTAAATTAATAATTAAATTTGTCGTTTTCTTGAGTCTTTTTTTTTCACTTTTCTACCGAAGTGTCATATCTGGATCGCAGAACGGAGAAACGCGACGGGGCATGCGCTAGACAAGGAACACCGTGCCATCTGAGGTCCCCAATTCTATACTATTCCTAGATGTGTCTCTGAATAACGCTGAGATCGTGTTTCAAAACTCGGACAAGTGTTCCTCTACTCCTAATTTGTGGGTTATGTTGGAGGGTGCCATGAGAGTGAATGGCTGTTAGTGTTGATCGGTCAGAGAAGCTCCCATGAGGCCTATGTACATGCTAACATGCTAGATTCCAGGAGTGTTCTTCACATTTCCGTCTGTTGAAGTTGGAAACAGGACTCGGCAAGGTCTTTTTACCAACGGGGTTAACAATCATTCACTGAACGCCAGGACTACGTTCGTAGCATTGATTAGCGATGTTATTTGCCTTCGTTTGAAATGTTCCACGATCCACACAATGGAAAGGGTCGAAAACTTTGACCCATCCATCATACCTCACCTAAATACTGGTCAAGTGGCATACTGATGTGTACCACAAATGCCTGTACAGCAGAGCTCCGCAACCTTTTATCTTCCACGGCACAACAACGTTTTTTCGATAATTCCGCGGCACACCGCAAGTAAAAGCTTGCAAATACATAAATTACAATAATACGTATATTTTCTTATTAGATAAAAACACAAAAAATAGCTCAATGTATCAAGATAATTATAATTATTTAAGTTTTATAAAAATCATTTTGAATTGTACACCAACACAAGAACAAAAATATAAAGTTATAGTTTAAAAGTAAAAAAAATTTCTCTTTAAATTTTTATATTAAAATTTGTTTTTTGGTCTTTACTTAAGCCTAATAAATCAAAGTTAATTTAAACATAACTAATTTATTAATGAGATATTTGAGCTTGTTTTGATGAACATATGCACGCTTTATATTTGGCTCTATATTAGAAAGAGCTTCATGGTCAAGACCCTTTAAACACGATCGTTTGTCATCTTTAATTAGAACCAAAGTCGAAAAGCTTTGTTCGTATAAGTATGTTGTAGAAAAAGGGAGCAAAATTGCAATGGCTTTGACAGAAATTTGTGAATATTCTTTCTTAACTGAAATCTAGAAATATGACGCTCGTGCATACATACAATGTATGGTAACTGCATGTTTTTGTTTTGTGTATAATTTCGACCCAGAGAAATTACATATTAGCAAAAAGTTAGAGGAATATTTTACATAGAAAAATTTCTGACTAATGCGGTGGTTAATTTTATTATTATTACTATCGATAAAATCACCGCAGCACAGTCAAGATCACCTCGCGGCACACTTGTCTGCCACGGCACGGCGGTTGCGGAGCACTGCTGTACGGGATGCTTGCGGACGAAACGATGCTACCGAATCGGATAGCCTATCCCAGTTATATACTATCTGAATCCACTCTATTAGTGCTGACAAATATTTAATAGGGTTCATTTAATTTCAATTAACTTTAAAAGGTGCCATTCCCAACAGCAGGTCATTGGCGAGTTTTAGGTTTGGGAAAGTTATATTAAGGCCGTCTGCACACGGAGCAACTCAAAAGAAACTGATAACTGACTCAAATCACAAACCAGTCCGTGATGAGTCGTAACCTATGTAATTGAATGGAGCCACGCACACGGCGCAACTGGTTACAAACCCGTCCGACGGGTTTGTAACCAGTTGCGCCGTGTGCGTGGCTCCATTCAATTACATAGGTTACGACTCATCACGGACTGGTTTGTGATTTGAGTCAGTTATCAGTTTCTTTTCAGTTGCTCCGTGTGCAGACGGGCTTAAGGTTGAATTTCTAGAAAAAGTTTTATCGGTGAGTGCCTTAAACCTGCAAAATTTTAGTTTCCTTGGACGTAATTGTCCCCTTCGGCAAAACGTAATAGACTGAAACAAATTTGTGGAATTTTCAAAGACTTCTAGCTCTGTTTATTTGGGGACTATTACAATTTTTAAACTTTGGATTTTAAGCCCGTAAAGGTTTTCAAAAAGATTTCTTAGTGAGCACCCACCCTGCAAAATTTGAACTTACTGTTCCAGATATAGAGTGATCAGTCAGTGAGGGATATTTCACCTTTATATATATAGATATACAAAAATGATTTTATAGTTGCTAAGGTAAAAGTGTTGTACATTCACATAAACGTTTCAAAAAAGATCCAAACATGAGGGTTTGATCGCAATGCACCGGGTACAGAGATAGGAAAACACTCCTTTCAGAAGTCGTGCTGCGACACGACGATTTCTATGATGACCGTGTGGTGAGATGTCGATGCGTTTCCACGCATACGGATGGTCATCAGGATCTTTAGCAGAAACTCCCGGGGACCTTGGATGGCCCTGGTGAGGCGCAGAGAGCCTGGAAAGAGCAGAACGATTTTTAAACGCATTCCTGAACTCGTAGAACAATAACTAAAGCAACGAGGAAGACAAATCATAGCTCAAGTTTGTATCTGCTATTCACGGCATTATGACACTAAAGGACGCGCTTAATTCTGTCACAATCAAGAGAACAACACCCTTCCCTCATCCAGAGAGCCTTACGTGGTTAGGTCACACCCTTGTTTACTTTTCAGTTTTGCCAATCCCTTAGGACATTTTTCTGTTCTCATTCCTTATATTTCTCCCTCTTAGAAAGAACTCGTTTAATGTGTTGCCCGACTTGTTTTCTATTTTTTAATTTATGAACTCGTCCGCTTATTTATATTTAAATTTCAAAATATTAAATAAGTCATTGATCTTTTCTTAACTTTATTTTTAATGATAGTTTGTTGTTGTGAGAAGATGGTCATATCAGTTCAGCTCGGATGCTCCTTCTTGAACTTTTTTGAATCGATTTCTCTTATAGTAAGCATCTATCCTTATTCTAATAATTATTTTCAGTAGTTTTTGCAATTTTTATTTCGCAGAAAATGATTCGCCTAGCTGACAGAACTTTGTGTTTCAGACGTCGTCCCTTCGCACACCGGAAGTTGCAATGCCTTCCATCATCGATTTCAAAGGATCCAAGATCGGAGAATGGCGATTCAACTTAACACTTCAGCGGGCGCGCCCGTGTATGAAGTGCAACATTTTCGTAATTTTGAATGGTTTGTTTTTACGTGTAAGGTTTGAATGTTCTAAGCAGTTTCTATTTATAGCTACACCCTTTCTAATCCAGGTCTGATTTTCTGACCCTTCTATTGCTTTCCATTCATTGTTAGTCGTTAACCGTGGTAAACCAGCGATTATACTGGATTACAATACGATAAAAGCATGAGTTTATGGAGTCGATCAAATGTGCACGGTATTACACAGTATTCCGCTTATCACGAAGATGGACAATCTCATTGTTTTTTAGGTTTTTGGACATAATTGAAATCGATTCGCAAGTTGTCCTTACATCCAATAAACCGGACAGATGTGAAATAAGGCGATTGTATCTGCATTCTTTGGCCTTTAATTATAAATATATCTCAATATTATAAACATTTTATATCTTGTCATAAAACTCAGAATCATTATTTTCAATTTCAAAAGAAAGAGTTTATTGCAAAAGGAATAATCAAAGTTGAAAAAGACGTTGCACTTTATGCAACGCGCGCCTGCTGGTGTTCCAAAAATTGCCGCGCCTACTGAAGGGTTAATAGTCAAATTCTTGGTCAACGCCGTCCCAATTCTCAAGACGTATGAAATTTGAACTTACATTCTATTCTTGTTCCCATCGAACAATCAACGGCAGGTCGAGAGTACCCTACTGGCACCCAATCACCTTGTAGCACGTATTGACAGGGTCAAACTTGTAACAGGTCACAACAGATTTGGTAACATGTACGTCATCCAAAACCCGTTATCTCTTGTCGAAGTGGGGTTTTCCAAGAGATGGTAATCAACACCGCTTCAAATTATTCACTGGAGTCTTTTGCAACAGATAATCGATTATATGAAATCCACTTCGATTATCGTCAGTCATTATTGAAGTACAAGTTAGATATTTGAAGTATATCAGATTAAGATGAAGGAATAATTGGATCAGGTTCAGTGTTTGCATGGCAACTGAAAATTCAATTCAACAGAAACAATATTTTAAGATATGTGTGGTTCTTTTCCTGTCTTTTTTTTATTGATTTCTATCTCAATTCTTTTTGTTTGATGTTATTCTACCAGGAACCCCTATTTCGAACACACCCCCAGAAAGAGATTGGCTAGTTGAATTATAAAAGACGGGAAGTGCTGAAGTGCACTGCACTGTTCGCGCTGATCCGCTTCCCATCTCCTATACTTCAACTAGCTTATCCGAGCTCTTTTTTGAAAGATTCATCTTTAGCTTTAATCAAAATAGTTTCCTCGCGTCCTTCTGATAGAATGACGTTAAAAAGGGAAAGACCACACAAGGTCACAATCAAAAGCTTGAGATTAGGGATTCATTTTGGGAACATTCGTTTCTGCAAGAAATTTAGATCCTGAGCCATTGGTAAAAACTTGATTCAACTGAGTTGTTCAAGGTTTTTCCATGTTTTTTGAATCACCTTAAAAACAAGATAAACTTTCAGTTTCGATACCTTGCGAAGTTCTAACACCAGAATAGAAGAGAAATTTCCAAAATTATCCAAGAAGATTAGATTTAGGTTACATTTGTTTTTTTTTATAAACCAAAACATACGAGGGTTGTAAATAAAGTAGTGGTAACGTCGCCCAGAAAGTCGTAGAACATCGGGCATGCTCAAACAGGATATCGGAGGAGTGAGGTGGAGCTGTAGTCGATGTGTAGAGTACATAAAACCGTAGATCCAGTAGAAGGGGTAGTTGCTGCGTGACGTCGAGGTGGACAGTGTAGTCTCTACCGCTCTAAACCATGTTTACAAAAAGTGATCAGCAGTCGGAGATTGAAATCAAGGTTGCCCGTGGCTACAGCACCATCTGTATCCGGGAGTTGTTGGAACACCCTCCGTACTCCCCTGACACGACATCTTTCTTAATTTGGAAGAACCCCGTCGAGGCATCAGATTTTCCTGACTTGCCGTCTGTGATCCGAGCATTAGGGCGCTCCGTCGCTGACATCAACACACAACACCTTGCCGACGGTATCCTACGGCTTCCTGACATCTGGCAAAAGGTACATGACTTTGCTGGTGATTATATTGAAGGAATGTAATGTAATTTTGTTTGTACGTACATTAACAAAAGTTTTCTGGGTATGTTCAATTACTTTATTTACAACCCTCGTAGATATGATGAAACGGGACATTTATAAAAGAGCAACATACAAAGAGCGGATCTTTTCGTTCATTATCTTCCCCTTCCAGATTTGACCTATTTCTTTGGCGATATTTTCCTCATTAGATGGGCATTCTCATTGAGAAAAGGTTGATTGAGGCACCTGTGAAAAAAGCCGATATTATTGAAGATGGGCCTGACGCACCTACTCCCTGTCCTCTGAGGATGTCGAAGAGGCCGGCCTCATTTCCCTCCACAATCTGGAAGTCGGTGTGGAAGGCCTGTGCGGCGACGGCCCGCATCGTGGTGAGGATGAGGGGGTGCGCGAGGAAAGAGACGGCCGGCAGAGCGATCGTCTGGTACGTGATGGTCTGGCTCCCCTTCACCACGCAGTCGATGTCGCTGGGCTGGCACCGCTTGCGGCAGACGACGGTGTCCTCGCTACAAGAGAGTAAGACATATAGCCAAAAACACCTCCGAAAGCGAACAAAGGAAAGAACGATCGCATTTCGGCGAAAGTTCCTTCCATGGTTTGACTTCAGAGAAATTCCTCTTTTGGGATGTCGGCTATGCCTTGCTGTGTGTCCATGACTGCTTCAGAGGCCCCTCTCACAAGGATGTGTTTTTTTATGGAAAGAATTGGATGGTATTGAATACGCTTCTCGTAAATGATGGTATGCCCAAGCATCTTTCTCGACACAGACCTGGCATTTGCGTTCCACGGCTTTACAATGGCTAATACAGTACATCAAGTAAACGAGTATGGTTTGAAATAAAACTGATCGTGGGTATAAGGTAAGTTGGGGTAACTGGATCATCCCCTCCCAAATTTTTCCTTTACATATCAGGGGGTAATTTCACTCTGTTGGGGCAACACTGGTAAGCAGAAGTCAACAAAACAACAGCCCTTCGGTCTCCAGCTTGGTTGAAGAATGTTTTATGGCTGCTAATGTTTTTTGTATTTGTCATCACAAAACATCTCTCTACAAGGGTGAATTCAATAACTTTTTATAAGTCTATTTTTATCTCTCAAAAAATGAATGCAAGAATTTTTAGCTCAGTTAATGTCAAAATAGCCTTCTGTGTAGTGTTTTAACCTATCCTGAAAGTGAAAGGTCTGTGGAGGGGTATGACCCAGTTACCCCATCAGATTTAGTGATTTGGGGTAACTGGGCCATACCTGGGCCCAGTTACCCCACACTAATCCACTTATGCTTATATTAACTTCTACTAACCCAACCTAAGTAACTGAACTAATTAAGTTATGTTAATAAGTTGCAATAAAGTCAATCAAGACATAGGACTTTATAGATAGAATGTCGTTGGAGAGATTTACACTTTTAAAGCTTGTGAGAGTTCAAACATGTTTTCTTTTTTTTCTTACAACTCACCCAAGATTTGCGTCATATTTACATAGAAATTATTGAGTATGAAAATATTTGAGTATGAGTAAGTTTAACTATTATAAGTTAAGTAGTTAAGTTACTCATTTGTGTTCTTTTTCACTTAAGCTTACTATTGGTTAAGTTATTACAAAAAAATTTTCTGCAAGTGACACATTAATTCGCCTATTAACTCATTAACTAACTAAGGGCTTGTTAAACTCAAATTAATATTACATTCTTCAATAGAACAGGTCATTACATCTACTAACTAAGCTAGAAAGTATGCTTGTACTTTTGAAAATGTGTTTATAGTCAATTACATTGTGTTTTTCAATCACTTTGTGTGTTATTTTTTTCCGGTGTTCGCAACAATCTATCTTGCAACATTGGCAATTGCTTTGAAAAATTATTTTTAAAGGGGGGTAGGGTCAATCCATTTCATATCACCAAATTTCGCAAAGTAAAGTTGCTTGACTTTTTTAATTTTCTAATTTTTTAACCAAGTTTTCTTTATATTTTTATGAGTTTAAAAACATGATTAAAATTTTTTTTTATCTTATAAATTTTTTGAGCGACCCTTTTTAACTGGCTATGCAATCATTTTTTGGCGAAAAACGTGTTTTACGGAAAATGCTGTAGGTACTTTATTTTTATACCTATCAAGATGAAAAAAAAACTAAAATTTTCAGGATAAATATGTCTATATTTTATGTAATTTAGAATTTTCATTAGACCTAAGGATCTAGGCCAAAAAAATGTTTGAAATCTTTAGAAATAAAACGTCAAAAACCACATTTTGCTACCATAATTTTCTATGAAGGAAACCAGGCTCACCTGCAATATTTTTCTCTTGCACACAAATGTCATAGCGCTACTTGTTGTAACAATTTCAGTCCTGAAAACCTTTTCCCTTTTTTTTGTACAGCTTATCAAAATCTGTGTTAAGTCTGTTTTTGGCAGTTTTCTCTAATTAATATCCCAAAAGGGACTGAGTAAAAAATTCTGAAAACTTAGGATAATAAACATCTTTCTAATATAAAGCTACCATAGAAATTTTTTGAGTGGTGTCATACTGGTTTTTTAATTACAGTTCACTAAAAAAGCCCCCAAAGTTCTGTTTATTTCCCGTCAGACCAGAGAAAGGAAATTTTAACTTTTCTCTATATGATGCTTTCTACATTTAAAAATATAATCCATTATTGTTCCTTGATCTTAAAATACTAATACCTACATGAATAAATTGTACCCATTTTCTTTTATTGAAATTATAAGAACAATAACATAGAAAGTATTACTTTAAAATCATAGGAAACCATAGCTCGATAATATTCTTGCCTCATCTCCATTTTTTCATCTTTTAAAATTTATTTTACGATAGCTAAATTGCAATTGTTGCCACAAATTATCTTCTTCCGACGTAAAAGAGCTCAGATTCAAATATCCGACCAATAATTTTTTTTGGCGCATATCGTCTGCCCCTTTCTCAAAAAAATTTAAGTGCTAGGGCCTGTTCACATAGGAGTCCGTTGCGTTGCGTTAAGGAAAAGATGACGTTGAGACGAAAATAAACCAATCATATGCCTCCAAACGATTAGCAATGAAATTTTTAACGCCTATGATTGGTTTATTTTTGTCTCTACGTCATCTTTTCCTTAACGCAACGCAACGCAACGGACTCCTATGTGAACAGGTCCTTACCCTCCAATATTGTTCTTTGATCTTAAAATATTAAAACCTACATGAATAAATTGTACCACTTTTATTTTATTGAAATTATAAGAACAACAACATGGAAAGTATTAAAAAATAGTTAAATAATTTTATTTTATTCAAATATAGCTAAAAATAAATAATCCAACAGAGCTAGATAATTATATGATGAATGCAGACAAAAAACAAACAGAAATCAAGCACTCAGGGCTCCACGCACTAGAGGCAAGATTGTTAGTAGTGCTGGACCTGAACCAGAAATCGAGGTAACAGACTGGTCTGGTCATCAGGGAGCCTAACCAAATCAGTTACCTCAAGGGGAACTTTCTGAATAGGATGCAAGTATAACCAAAAGACATCCCAAGTCCCCGAGTTCCCAATTGAAACATTAAGTCAAAAGAAAATGAAAAGACAGAGACAACTTACAGTAAGGGCTCAACACACCGTACTGTGGCTTCTGTTTCGCCATAACCATCACCTACGGAATCAGGGTATGTATGCATCTTTGACTTTTCATTAGGATTGCATGTGTACTTGCATGTATGGTGGGTGGAGCCCTGAGTGATTGATTTCTGTTTGTTTTTTGTCTGCATTCTTCTTATAATTATCTAGCTCTGTTGGATTATTTATTTTTAGTTATATTTGTCCATTTTCAATATAAGAATATGAAGCAACTGCGCAATCGTTTATTGAAAAGTTTTATGTTTTCATTTGCTAGGGTAGGTTTTAAGTTAACTTGTTTGGCAGTCTATGCTCGCTTTTTAATTTTGTTAGTTTGATTTGTTTATTTTATTTTTACATTTTATTTTATTCATTCACATAAAAATTATTTATAAAATATGTAAAAGTCTTTCTTTTTATTAACTTACTTCTTCGCATTTTACAATATATTTACAGTCTTAAGCAGTGCTGAAATTTCATTGCATATCTTTTCTGAGATATTGAATATTTGTCTAGCAATAGTTGTCAGTTCAATCGTTGTCAATTTGCGTAGGACTTTAATTACAGGAACCCAAACACTATCATTTTTTGACAACTTAAATGCAGTTGCTGGTCCGGATGGATGAAAAAAGTGCACTAAAATGACATTGTACTCTTCACTTATATCAAGAACTTTGCCTATCCACCATTTATCATCATAAATGCATGCTATGCAGTCGTTATTGTCAAATGATGAGGCTTTTGTAAACTCGATTGAGGTTTTGAAATCAGCAAATGTCTGGCATTTCGAAGTAATATAGCACCTAATTTGATTTCCACTTATGGGTACATACCGATGATAACCTCGAGTACCTGGGATTGGTACACAACATTCAAATCGTTTTACAAGCAAAGATTCATTTTGTAAAATTTCCTCTTTCGCGACAAAAATATAGTTTATCCCTAATATTTTCTCTGAACAAAATTTAAACATATTTTCTGGTGTGAGTATTTGATCCCTCTAGGGTCTTTGAAGACTGGCTCTTGTTACTTCCCATTTCGTGGTTCCACCTATACCATCGCAAGAATTTTTTCCGTGCGATAATGCGAAAAAATTTCAACTTTGTAAATAACTTTTTTTTCCCTATCTCGCACCGTTTTCGAGATAGGAATGCTAACTGTGCAGTTTTCCACCAAGTGGCGCGGTAGGTGGATTCATTCAGTAGCGCATGGCTACTTTACTATACCTAGACACCACTTTTATGAATATAGCAGCAGCCGTTCCGAAGTTAACCTTTTCCTTACGGGTTGGGATAGCATGAATCCCAAAAATACGGGCCCAAGAACGTTTATATATATATATATATATATATATATATAGTATATACACACACACACACATATATATATAGAAATTTCGATATATAGAATTGATCTTAGTTTTATCATAATTCTCCTAAAACATTTGAATTAAAGCTAATTTTCGTATACGAAACTCCATTTCCAATTTATATGCGAATCACATTAAATGAAAGTTAATAGCTAAAAAATGAATTAATGTGAAAGATTTATTGAGTACTATATACCTTTAAAAGAACAATAATCCAGATAGTGGTTACACTGATCACAGTCATTCTTTAAAAAAAAAAAAAACTACGAATATCTTGCTGAACAGGCAGTTTTGCGGAAAGTTCATCAAAGAAATGTTCGCATTTATTCAGTCCATTAAAAACTTCATCAGCGACATTTTCCACGAATTGAAGTCCACGAAGTATTGTTTCAAACGCCAAAAATTGGGAGATTTTATTCTAAAGTGGAATAAAATCTCCCAATATGTCGTGAAAAAAATTTCGATATATAGAGATTTTTTCGATATATAGAAACAGTTTTTCTATGTATTGAACATGGAGATTTGCTAAGAGTTCGATATATAGAAAATTTCGATATAGGGAAGTTCGATATATGGAGGTTCGACTGTATACACACACACACACACACACACATATATATATATATATATATATATATATATATATATATATATATATATATATATATATATATATATATATATATATATATATAACCCCCATAATGTTGTTACAAAGGGAGTATGAGATTTCCCGTTCTAAAGAGGGGATCGGAAAAATGGTCCCCGTAAGCTAAAGGTTAAGAGGGTGGGAAGGGACTTTAGTGGGCATACTGTATACATCTTTGTAGGATTTATTAATACGGGAGTAACACTTAAAAATTTTTGAGAAAGGGGCAGACGATATGCGCCAAAAAAAAAATTATTAATAGGATATTTGAATCTGAACTCTTATGTCCGCAGAAGATAATTTGTGGCAACAACTGCAATTTAGCTATCGTAAAATAAATTTTAAAAGATGAGAAAATGGAGATGAGGCTGAGAGTATTATCGAGCTATGATTTTCTATGATTTTAAAGTAATACTTTCTATGTTATTGTTCTTATAATTCCAATAAAACAAAATGGGTACAATTTATTCATGTAGGTATTAGTATTTTAAGATCAAGGAACAATAATGGATTATATTTTTAAATGTAGAAAACATCATATAGAGAAAAGTTAAAACTTCCTTTCTCTGGTCCGACGGGAAATAGTTTTGGGGGCTTTTTTAGTGAACTGTAATTCAAAAACCAGTATGATAACACTCAAAAAATTTCTATGGTAGCTTTATATTAGAAAGATGTTTATTATCCTAAGTTTTCAGATTTTTTTACTCAGTCCCTTTTGGGATATTAATTAGAGAAAACTGCCGAAAACAGGCTTAACACAGATTTTGATAAGCTGTACAAAAAAAAGGGAAAAGGTTTTCAGGACTGAAATTTTTACAACTAGTAGCCCTATGACATTTGTGTGCAAGAAAAACATATTGCAGGTGAGTCTGGTTTCCTTCATAGAAAATAATGGTAGTAAAATGTGGTTTTTGACCTTCTATTTCTAAAGGTTTCAAACATTTTTTTGGCCGAGATCCTTAGGCCGTCCGCACACGGAGCGACTCAAAGGAAACTCAACTGGTTAGCGACTGAAATTGCTTATTGGTTGCAAACTCGTTAGTGATGCGGCTCCGCACACGGGCCGATTCAAAAGTGATTCAAATTAATAGTTTGCGACCTGTCATGGAAGGAAGAACATCATTATTCCGGGCATTATTTTTAGTTAAATTATTATCAGAAATTAATTTATTTTAAAAAATCGTCACAATAGATTGTCTTTGATCAATCGTTTAAAAATGGACTGTATATATGGGTGCACATATTCCATACAACAAGAAACGTTAGAATTTTATTTCATTGCTAGGAAGAAGTCACGTGACTCGTGTACGTCATTTGGCTGCTTGCCAAAAGAGCGACTGTAACATAGATTGTGTAATAACACGCACAACGCAAGAGAAACTGGCGACTGAAGTTGCTAGCAACTCGACACGTTGAGTTGCCTGCGACTGATTACAAACGCGTCAGCAGCATGCCAAAAATTTTAATTTTTTATTCATCTTGATAGGTATAAAAATAAAGCAGCTACAGCATTTTCCGTAAAACATGTTTTTCACCAAAAAATGACTGCGTAGACGGTTAAAATGGGTCGCCCAAAAATTATAAAGTCAAAAAAAATTTTAATCTTCATATTAAACTCATAAAACTATAAAGAAAACTTGGTTAAAAAATTAGAAAAATTAAAAATCTCGAGCAACACCTCAATGGTGATCTGGAATGGATTGACCCGGTACATTTTTTTTACCTTTCCAGATATACAAGCATTGGATCTATTTACCCAGTCACATATTCTGTTGCTTATTTTGAGAAATTGACCTGGGTGGTCCAGTTACCCCAATTATCAGGGGAACTGGGCCCACCTGTATTTAAAAATATATACAATATTTATATAATATATATATATATATATATATATATATATATATATATATATATATATATATATATATATATATATATATATATATATATATATATAAAATAAAAACCAATATCATAGCTTAAACATACTCCCTAAGGCTTACTAAAGTACACGTAATACAAAGATTTTTGAAAATTATACATATTAGTATAATTTTAATGTGTTAAAAATATTGTATATAAAAAAGTTGCAAATCTATGGTCCAGTTACCCCCAACTTACCTTACACATACCCATGCGTATAGACAAGCTAAGTGCGCAGCTTTGTCGACGCAAATCTCTTTGACGACGCAGTCGTCTTTGTGGCAGATTGAAGCTAGTATCGATTACGAGAGAGATGTCATTGTAAAAAAAATATCTCGCACTCGAATTAAACCGGAAAATCTATGAAGCGATCGAACTAGCATCTCTGGAGGAGTCGAACACTTTCAAAATGCTAGAATTCGACCTCTTTCTTTAATTAAAGTTGAGAGGTTTCGACCGTGAAATGGCTTACCATGTCGGTCAAAATGTAAAAAAAAATTTTTGGAACGAATGGAGTGTAACGATGACAATCTGCTTAATGCTCCGCATATTAAAGAGTTTTCGTTTACCATTTTCAGACCACAACTGTAAGCTGTCCTTTTCTGCAAGTGTTTCGTCATTTTACGTTTATTTGATGACTTCCTTTCGAGTCACTGAGCCTAGTTGTCTCCTATTCACGATCTAATTAGTGTCTAAATCTTTACAATAAAGACAAACAACGAGTGCTGCATAAAATGAACATTTACTAATCGCTTTCTTTTTTCACCCAATGCGATGAAACACTACGACAGTTTTAATGTTTATAACCAACGTTCAAATGATGATGATGGATTATTTCAAGGACAGTCGACTTGGATAGGAAGTCTTTTTTAACTGTAATTGTACTCGGGGATTGGGAAAAACTTGGGCATCTTTTTCTTTCTTTCAGAAAGAGCGCAATTGAATTATGCGGGGGAAAAATTCGAGGACATTGTGTTTTAAATGCACACCATTTCCTTTGGTGAACAAAATTTCTGGGGATATCAGAGTCAAAAATTCCCCTCTCTATGACAGAGTAAAATTAAAAAAAGAAGAAGAAAAGAAAATTCCAGCAACCTTAGGGTCTGTCCACACTGCGTCAGCATTGACATAGACTCATGTCCATAAATTAAGGATAATTTAGAATCACACGGAAATCGAACTTTAAAGTAAAAATTTCATCTGTAGAATTATCACACACATGTTCAAGAATAATATGCAAATTACAGGAAGCCACCAGATGAAGCCAATAGTACGTCACAATGACGAAAGTGTAAGAGAGGGGTATATAAAGAGTGGTGGCTAAGAAGTAAAATTGTTCACAAGTGTTCTGTAAGCCGCTCAGTGCCATAACCGAATAGTTATGACACAGAGGACGCATGTGGATGATTTTTTACGTGCTAGAATTATCGGCCGCCTGGAAAGTGGGCGTACTCAGATGGAAGTATCCGAGGAACTTGGAATTGCTTAAAGTGTCATCCTAGGCTTTGGCAACGATTCCAAGATGATAGAAATGTCAGTAGACGTTACAGTACAAGTCACCCCCGAATTACAACGCCGAATGAAGACCGGTATTTGGCAGTAACTGCCAAAAGAAGCAGACGGATCACAGCATCGGACCTGTCTCGTCAGCTATCTGCAGCCACGGGTACCATAGTTTCAAGGCAAACCGTGTACAGGCGTTTGGGAAATAGATCAGCTCGATAATTTGATACTCAGCATGCCTAGGCATTATACGGACTGTATTCCATCGCATGAGAGACATACAATGTATTAACCATCATACCAACCATGTAATATTAAGTTTTTGTAAAGGAGATATTTTTTACAATTGCTCCAGGGAGCAAAAATCGTAATTTTTATGAATTGTATCATAAAAACACCATCTTTTTTGTTCTTTATCTTGTGTTTAATAAATGGGCTTTATGGATAACTCACGTTTGTTTTGTTTCTGAACCTTTATTTGCCGGAGCTGGCATTATCCTTAATTTATGGACATGAGTGTATTTTAAATCAATCGCAGACAAACAATTTCGTGGCTTGTAATTGGTTAAATATATTTCAATACGAGTAACGCCCGCAATGTAAACAGCTTACTCGAATACAAAGAAAAAGACTCACAATGCCGTAGTGAGGGGAATAAACGCCTGATATAATATCAGTCCTCGGAAGTTTAGAAAATTCCCTCAACAAGGTCATTACATTCGAGTCAACAGCAGTAGTTTTATCAGAATGCTATTTTGTTTGGGTAGTCAAGTGACATCACCTTTAGTGGTGCTCCCTTCGGGAACCCATTCACGGGCGAGTGAATGTAATAGCATGCAGTTGTCGACCACAGATAGAGATTCTGTTTTGCACGAAAGTGGCACTCGGTTAAAGATCGCGTCCAGAAGGATCCTCCAACAGTCCATCCGTGTGATCGCGTAGCAGTAAGAATGGGACAAACGTCATTCAAGGCTTTTTATTATTGATCTTTACAAGCAAAATCACTTTCATCCATCTGAAACGTCAATAACAGATAATACATTCGTAAGAGCACAACACTTTGAATACTGTTTGTTGAACCGTCAAGGTACCACCTTCGAGTTTCAGAAATGATACGATTTTGAGGAAATTCTCGGAGATGATTTCGAGCGTTCCACTAACTATGAAAGCATCCATTTGTCTTTTAAGCCTACGTTGAAATGTCTGTTTCAGTGCAACAGTTCGAAAAAGGCCCCTCTTTGAGGATTCTAAAACTGCCTCACTTGGATTCATCAGATGAGAATGTGTATGGCCCCTTTCATAAACCATATTCAAAGAAGCAACATTCAATGCATTTTCCAGAAAACTCATTTTTCGGTCGCTTTTCGTTCAAATTTTGCAATAACTCTGTTTTGAATTCAGGACTAAGCTATGGGTGTTCACTGAAGGTATCCGTACTTAAAAAAAGGATAATTATGTTATTCGAAAAAATCAGTATTTTTTTTCCCTTTTTAAAAAAATCTATTTCGGAAACAGCGTCAAACACTTTTACTCCGGAACACTGTTAAGTGACCCGGTAGTATAAAGGTGTTGCTTCCTCAGCAATCCGTTTTACTCAAAATTTCTAAAATATTCCCTCCATTTTAAAATGATTTTACCAAAATGATATTTGTTTTCACGATATTATATCCGATTTAAACTCAAATTGAATCGGTACTGTCTATTTTAGCAAAAAAAGTGCTTAACAGAAGGTGTAAACGATGTTGTTGCGATGAAACAGTAGTGTGGATGATTATGGCGTTGGTGTACGACTCTTCCTTTGCGATTCGTGATCACAGGAAGACGGTGGCAAAACGCACAACTTATTGATAGACTCTTATGAAGTTAATACTAAAAAAAGAGAATATCGAAAACTGTAAAATCTGCCGTCAAATTATACGGCAATTGAGCCTTATTTAAACAATCAAAACTATAGACAGTGGAATTCCATACCATTTTAAGTAGAAAAAAACCCCACGTACATTCATACAATTCATAAACTGAAGTGTTTATATCACACACAAAATAGGTTTCAATGACACTTCAGTTTGAAATCGAAACTATAGACATAAGGCAGTCTCTCAATAGTTAAGTTTGCGTTATGGCAATAAATGCTTTTATAGAATATTCCATAATTTAGTTTAGTTCTTAACTTTCAAGACTAAAAAAAATCATCATTTCATTTTTCAAAGTATGGAAAAAAAGTAAATTTCCAGTGAGTAATCTTTCTTGAATTATCTGTCAGCAGTGATATCTCCCCGATTTATTATGTGGGGAAAAGCGAATTGAAATGTCCCGCAGAATGCAAGGCAAAAATTTTGCGAGGGAAAATGAATGGAGGCTGATGTTTATTATAAGAATTTGGCTTTTTCAGAACTTGTGCTCTGATACGAAAATGAAAATCTTGGCGACTGCGTTTCCGGCGAACTTTCCGTTGTGGTACATCTTGAGGACGAGGTCCAGCTCGATCTCCTGCGGTCCCTGGAGGCTTTTGATGAGGGACACCATCGCCTCGTTGTAGGCAGTCCTCCGCAGGTGGAAGTAGTCCCGGTTGGCGGGAGAGATACCTGCAGGGGCCCTCGCCTCCTTGAACTGCAGATTGAACTCGACCGTCGTGATGGTGGTCCGAGGGCCTCGCATCGTGAACAGGTCCAGCTGGCCGGAGAACGGAATGCGGATGTTGGACACGAACGTGATGTAGTTGTACGAGAAGGATTTGGGTTGGTTCAGGCATTCGGAGTCGTGGAAGGGGCAATCCTGAACCGCCTTTTTGCACCGACTGCAAAAGAAAGGGAATGGAATGTCAGAAATCTGCATAAATCAATAAAAGCTTGCAAAATTTAACTCTGTTGTTGGGGAATCTACTGCAAAACGTTCTATTTTGGGAGAAAAAAAACATATTACCAACGTACAATTTGTTTCAATATGCACATCTCCATTCTATTAACCGTATCGAGGGATGTTTCAGTGGCTAGTGTTCAGTATCAGAATGTTGGCCTTTCGGAGACTGCGTGATAAACCTTTGTCTCGCTTCCTCCAGGTGTCACACACAACTTTGATAAATTTCGTGTCTTCAATAATGCAACTGTTACTAGCCTTTCAGAGAAACTGAACTGCCATCGTAATGAACGCAAAAGAATTTCCGGACGAAGACGAGTCCACAATATTGGACAAGAATATTTTTCACAAGTTTTATATCATAATTCTCAAAAAGCTGTACGACATTGCGGTGGCTCATTTTATATAAAGTAATACGGACAGAAGGAAGGCAGAGCACGATTCCCCGCATGGAGACGAACTTGGCAGTCTGTCCGAATGACGTTTGAGCATTTCGTGATCACAACTTAAACGAAAAAAGAGACCGATGTCTTCCCTTTAAGAACCACCAGGGATTCGAAATGGTTAGACGCCCATCAGAGTAGATGTCTCCCGATATTTCATTGACTTAGGATTGTAGGGTGATTGTCACATGACTCTGTGTTTAATAAATAACAGTTTAGTAACAACAATGATGGGAGGGGTACCCTAAAACGCTTATTCAGTCTTCGGGAAGGGCGGAAAAAGGGATTATATAGTTTTAAAAATCATAAACTGGACTCTCATTTTGAATTGGCCTTACACATACATATTTCTTGGAAGTCTATTTCTGATTTTGAACAGCGCTTTTTTAACAATACTCTTTGAATAGCAAATGTTTTCTTTGAATAGCAAATGTTTTCTTGCTTTTTAAATATCTGCCTGTTCGTTCTGGAAGCTCAATGTGTGTTTGTTATTAATCAAATGTAAGCTTCTTTTCTATTCATGAAGGGCTCTATTTCAGAATATCTTAAGCATACTAAAGGAAAGTTCATTCATTGTCAGCATGCAATAATTTCTTTTGAAACAAGGATTCCCCCCCCCTATTTCTTTATTAACTTTCTGCTTCTTAATCATTTTTAAAGTGTCAAATGCTTCTCCCTGCAGCAGAAAACATCTTTGGTTTAACTTAGATGAAAAACAGTTTCATAGTCTGAATCAGACTTTGATGAAACTGGCTTGGACCACCTGATTGTATCCATCCCTTCCTCAAACTATTTTCGGATTATGATAAAGAAGTAGTGACTTGGTTCGGTAGGGGAATCCCAATGGGGTGACGTGATCAAAATGCTGTTATCTCATCTTTGCGTCTGACGCATTCCTGGCGCTGAACGCTCTCGTCTTTAGTCGGGTTTGTGGCTTCGAGACCACCAGATGTCGGTCGAAACGATTTCGCGGTGTAAAATGAGCTAATGCGGAAAGAAAAAGTGTGCATTGGGAATAATAATAAAAAATTCTTGCATAAATCAAGATTTTAAGCGGTGCGGTACGAATGTCAAACCTAAGTTTGCAAGTGTTTCTTCATTCTGGCGGAAATTTTAAGATTCTTATAAAATGTTTACGAGAACCATCCATTCTCGTAAATGTATACATTTACGAGAATGGGTCACTTTGTTTCGACGACACACAGCGCTATTCATTCTTTAAAACTAAACACATTATAACTTTCAGAAATCTAACAGTTACTAACAAATATTACGTGAGTCAAAATTGGTTGGGATGTTGACCTAAGCTGCACCGGCCGAATGGTTTCCACTGTTGGCACGATCGACTTTGAGATTAAAGTGAGCAGCGAATGATCCCATCCTCTCGTTGTGGGTTCGTACCTCCTTGTACTGGATACTCGACGCGACCGCTGAGGGGGTTCAACTGTAGACCCTGGTCAAACGAGCAAAAAGCCAAACATGAAAGCTGAAATGGAGGGACGAGCCTACAACAAACGGAAGAGCCACTCTCTGTTCATTTCCGATCAACGATGCAGAGTATATATATATACAGAGATAAAAATAAAATCTGTATAAAGGGAGTATGTATTATTGTCGCTACTTCTTTCGCAGCAACGTTAACCCTCTTGGGAGAGGAGGGTGGCCTGCACATCGAGAAGCATTTCTGAACTCAGAACAGGATACGGTAACTGTCGAAAACCCGATCGTTCAAAACGTGCACTGAATATTGGGACGGAGCAGGACAGGCTGAAAGGAGAGAGATCACTGATGAAGAACAATGGACTTCTAGGAAGAAGAGAGAAAAATTGTTTCATTGGGAATGAATTGTTTAATATTTTTGTGTGTACTTATAATTTAAACAAATTGTATCGCAGAAGATGGACAAGGGTGTCATAAATCGTGGTGTGTATCACGCTTAGATACATCGCATGCGATTTCCGTCACCAATTCAGAAATGACAAAGGAGAAGCGATTTTTCGGCAGGTTGAATTAATCTGCACCACAGCAAAGCATTCACAGTTCTCCACTTGTTCAGTCATTAGCTTTGTTTGAAAAACCTTTGCTGCAATATTCAAGTTTCGTGCGGGCGTTGATTGTCTTGTTGCAGGTGTTCATTCCACCTACGGAGAGGGATGCACACGCTAGTCATTTCATTTTTGGACCTCGCAGAATGGGGATCACAGATAATGATGGTTCTTCCTCCGTTTTCAAACCCGCGGCGGTACGTTTATGGCTCATAACCTCAGTTACTTTGGGACGTCAGCTCTCTCGTTTCCACGTCAAACTTTAGGTAGCTCTTTTCGGTCACTTTGAACCTCAGTATAACCGGTATTATTGGCTATAGCAGTGTGTATGCCATTGATTTAGAAAGAGTGTTGCCGAATGAATTCTAATCATGCGAAAAAGGAATGTGACTTACAAGAAGACTCAGGCAAGGGGTGAAATCTTCAACGAGTTTGAAATATACTACGCAGCAAACCCAGTCGCTGAAATGCATCGATAAACGAAAGATCTGATTCAAGAGTCTTCCAATATATTTAAGTTATCAATGTAACCAAACAGTTAGTAGAACATGAAAGTATTAAAAGAAAAAAATAGAATGATTTATGCAGATTTCTTTCATTTCAATTCCTTTCTTATACAAATATTTTAAAAGTAAAAACTGCATCCAGTAGTATTTCTTCCCCACTACTCAAATCAATGTCCATAAAAGATCTCTATTCGTTAGATTACCAGATGTCTGAGGTACCAAGCCGTAACAATAGACTCTCGTTTGAAACTGATTCTTCCTCGAACCTGTTTTTACATTTGAAAAATTCATGTGTTTCAACATGCTCGCGTAGAACTATTTTATTGGTTCTCTCAAAGCGAACGAGAGATTGGCTCAGAAAGCTGTACATTTTCAGTGATAGAAAACAATTCCAAGAGAACATTTTCGAAAGTGAGGGTAAACACCCTAATTGCGGGAGATAGTTTAGGCGCATTTTTATTAAAAATATCGACGTTATTTTAAATATTTGTTTCTTAATTTGCTTCATTTATGATATCTATGGGAAACTCTCGTTACGTGTACTTACTTCCGATGATCCTTATCTCTCACATAGTTGGGCGGGCAGACGATCCTGTTGCATTTGTAACCCCCTCGGGTGTTGAGGCACACTTGTTTATCGCCGCTGCACACGTTTTGCTCTTGGCATTCGTCGATGTCTGCAAAGGAAAAAAGGAGTTCCTCACTCTTTCGACAATACCAGCCATTAGCGATCGAAATTACTTTCATCGTTTGAAAAATTCATGAGAATCAATTCAATAGCTGTACACGAAACTTCGAGAACCGACCGTGCAACGAGACAGTATGTATTATTGCTGCTTTTCTTCCAACTCAGATGCCAGGCATACAAATTAAATGAGTGGTCCAACGCAGATTGAGATAAATGGCTATTCGATATTAAGACACCGGAGAGACAGATTCTCAGACATCAAAGGAACACGACACTGAAATGGTGCTTCGCGACAGTTGGCTGCCCGAGACCAACCTGTATTCGTAGCCACCACCGCCAAAAGAGATTATATTCATCAAAAAAGGGAGAAAAGGAGGTTTTGGACGGACCCTCTCAATCGGATGCAACCATCCAAACGGTAAGTAAAAAATGTAATCCCTTTAACGCATTAATGTAGTTAGATGCAAGATAAAATAATTCTGAGTCTTTGTCTAGAACCGAGTCTGAAAATTCTCTCTGAATTAAACTGAGAAATTTTTAATTAAAAGTTTTTTCTTCCCCCCCCCCTCCCCTCCAACACATGGCTGCACTTAAAATATCGAAACTGAGTTCTGTGCTCAAGAATGTCCATTTTAACGCCGTTAATGATGCAGATTATAAGAGAACAAAAAGTAACCTATCGGGTTTCTCACTCGCAAACTCCTCGATATTTATAGGTTAAAAAGATCCCAAAAGAAATTTTGTCCATGCGTATTTATGTATGACCTTTCCAAGAGTTTTCTTGGTGGCCAGCATCCATTTAGCTTTGGGATCTTCTTTCTATGTATCTCAACTAGATCGTCTTAGGATTTGTTCTCAATATAAAATAAACATTTGTAAAAGAAATGTTGAATGTGCTTCTAATAAACCGTGTTTGGGACAGTCCTCGCGAGCTCATTTTCAAGTGGGGACTGCTTCCTATGTGGGACGAAACATCGTATAACAGGATCTATTGTATGACGTAGGATGACGGCAAACGGATCCAGTGCGGTTCTTACCTTGACACGTCCTCTTATCGGAGGACAGCCTGTAGCCAGGAGGACAGGAACACGAGAAGGATCCGGGTTCATTCACACAATAACCGATGCACAGCTCTCCGTGTCCTTCGTACGATTTGCACTCGTCGATATCTGAAAAGGGAAAACAAAAATCACTCGCATTATTTCCAGTAACACTTGACTGATGAATGCCCCCCCCCCCACACCGAGACGCAGCTAAAACTTGACTGCTTTCGTAGGCTCTACAGCCAATCAGCATCTACTGAAGTTTCGACAGAATTTATACAGTTCCAGACACGCAGCCTAACGTCGAAAACTCCAACAGAAATATCCAATATAGAAACTAGATAAGGAAGCGGCGGATTTCTGGTTTGTCGGTGTTGGCGAACGCCAAGGTCCCCTTACTGCCTTTCGAAATTTGACTCGTACTCTTCTGGCGATATCTCTCTAAATCTTTTCCTTCGGATCACCGTATCATCTCAAGAAAAACACGAAGTTGAGAAAACTGGCGATCCCTGATACTTTCCATTTTTCAAAAAAAGTTGACTTACTGAATAGCCGAACAACCAAAGGTATGCGTTTTCAGTTTAAAAGGTTTGATTGTGTTCATGAAACATTTGCAACGGGGAAGGCAGAAATAACCAACTGTAGATAATTACTTAAGGAAAACCTCCGTTCCAAAATATCTTCATTACACGTTTAGTGCTTATCTCGATGTAAAAATGTATACTGCTATAATTTTCCCAGTTGGTTGTTCATAAAATTTTGTCAGAGCGTTTATTTCTAGTTTTTTTTAAATGGATTTTATCTCGCATAACGTTGTATCCTTGCATATTGCGTCAATGTGGTACATTTTGCCTATGAAAGCAGTCGTATATTTTCGTTTAGAGAATATTCTAATGCCTTTTCTCCGAACGCATTTTATTATTGTAATAATTAAGTTTGCTCTCTAAAAAAAAAAAAAAACAAGAAACTTGATTTCAAATGATCATATCTAATTACAAAGAGAGCCAGTGGGAAAGACTGACTACTTTTTAAAAAGAAATGTTGAAGATTATATTAAATACTTTCGAAAGAAAAAAATATTTAAAACTGACAAAGAAACCTTCACGGTACATAACTTTTAGAAAATAAATTGATATCGAATTTTTTCATCGCCTCTTCATCTTAGACATCAATTATCAATTAAAAAATAAAAACGATATTTGCATGCATGCATGAGTGTGCAATGAATCACAGAAGTATCAACAATCTATCCATAGGCCCATCTAGTGAATTAAAACATGATTTTATTAATAAAACCTGCATTGGTTTTAGTCTTCTCTTCTCGTAAACGTCAATTTTTATTTTGTTTCTTTCGCGGATAATCCAAAAACCAGTGTGTCAATATTAAATTCCAAATATAAGTTTTGTTTCAAAGAAAATGGTTTTGAAAAAGGGAGATGTACACTGGTGTAAGAAATTAAGAGAATTTGCAGACTTGGTCGATTATCTCTAGAACTACTGTACCGATTTTAATGAAATTTGATAGTTACATACATTGATACAATACAAAACAAATAACCATTCAACAATTGTAATACACACGCATGATCGTGCGTAACACTCTTTGGAGTCGGAAGGTATGAAACAGCGGTTGCAGAATAAACAAAAAAATGGGTCAACAGATGGGTTAATAGGGGGTATGGTCCCCTCTTACAGATATACAGGTCTCGCAGCGGGATTTCATACTTGAAATAAGGCAGTTTATCATTTCCTGTGGCAATTGGTCCCACTTGTTCAGCAACGCAGTTTTCATTCCCTGGATGGTTCTCGAAGGGGTTGTTGCGAGTTGCAATTGCCCTCCCCAGAGCGTCCCAGACATGCTCTATAGGGTTAAGGTCTGGAGAACTCGCTGGCCAGTCCATTTGGCGAATATCCTCACTCTCTAGAAATTCGTCGACCAGAAGAGATCTATGTGGCCTCGCGTTATCGTCCATTAAAATGTACTCAGGACCAATTGCACCCCTGAAAAGGCGAAATAGGGCTACAAGACCTCATCCCTATACCTCACACCAGTCACAGTGCCTCTTTCAAAGACATGGAGAGGTATGCGGCCATCCAACATGATGCCTGCCCAGACCATTAAACCTCCTCCGCCATAATGGTCGATTTCGCGGACATTGGAGGGTAGGTAGCGGGTCCCTGGTTCTCTCCATATGAACGTACGGCGAGAATCGGTGTTTAGGCTGAACCGGGACTCATCAGTGAAGAGAACGGTCGCCCATT
Source organism: Dolomedes plantarius (assembly GCA_907164885.2). NCBI lineage: Eukaryota > Metazoa > Arthropoda > Arachnida > Araneae > Dolomedidae > Dolomedes > Dolomedes plantarius. The sequence goes on along the minus strand of OU015495.1, from coordinate 18,749,273 downwards.
GATCCATACTCCAATCTCTATGCTCTCTGCACCATGATAAACGGATTCTCCTGTTCGTAGAAGTGAGCGGGACGCAAACAGCAGGTCTTCTTGCAAACAAACCTCTCTCATGAAGTCTTCTGGAAATAGTCACCCTTGATACACGGGTTCCTGTGGCTGCATACAAGTCACGAGAGAGCTGAGAAGCTGTAGCACTCCTATTACGCCTCTCTATAATCGACAAATGGCGATCTTCTCTCTGGCCGTTGTGGCTCTTGGACGACCTTGCCCAGGCTTTCTCTCGATGGATCCGGTATCCTGGAACTGTTTCCATAAGTTACACACGATGCTGGGCGTTAAATTGAACTCTCTACAAATTTGGACTTGAGATTGGCCTGCTTCTAGCCTCCCCACAATTCGCCACCTCATTCCATCATCTAAACGTTGGTGGTTTTTCATTTTTACTGTTACAATTTGAAATTAACCGATTTCTGCAAAATAACACCATCTATTAACCCATTTTTTTGTTTATTCTGCAACCGCTGTTTCATACCTTCCGACTCCAACGAGTGTTACGCACGATCATGCGTATGTATTACAATTATTGAAAGGTTATTTGTTTTGTATTGTATCAATGTATGTACATATCAAATTTCATTAAAATCGGTGCAGTAGTTCAAGAGATAATCGACCAAGTCTGCAAATTCTCTTAATTTCTTACACCAGTGTAGATTCGTTTCAATTTATTTTCACTATCAAATTTTGTGCGTGAGATACCAATGGCGATGACTGCTTCATATTTGTGATATATTTGTACATAACAGGTTCATGTAGAGATAGATGGTAGATAAATCTAACAGATTTACCTTGACAGGACCTGTTGTCAGCTCCCAGAGTATATCCCGCCTGGCAGGAACACTGGTAAGAACCCCAGACGTTATTGCAGATTTGTTGGCAGAGGTTGGGAGATTCGGCACATTCGTCGATATCTGCGAAAAAGAAGCAAATGTTTGGAATATATATATTTTATAGTGACAGGTGTAACTGCCCTTATGTCGCCTAACTATTATAATTTAGTATCTAATATATCTTAGAATATGTAGTAATTTAGTACTATTGACTTCACTCATGTTATGTCCATCGAATGATTTGTCGTCGTCGAAGTAAGACCATGTCATACGATTATGGTCTCGGTCAAAAAATCTGCTTGATACAGACTCTTTCTGGAAGGCAATATTTCTAGAGATGCTTGTGTTCTTTTTCGAGGCGAAAAAAAATGACTTATCGATTATTAAAGTGCATGTTCAAGGGATTTGCGGAGAACAAATAAGACAGATATAAGAATCCACGATAAAGAATAAGAAATACTTCAACTGCCTTTCACAGTTCTAATAGGCTTGAGATGAGACAATACTAGGCTTACCGACGCAGTTTTTGTCGTCGTCTGCTTTTCTAAACCCTTCCTTGCAGTTGCAGACGTAAGATCCTTGTGTGTTGATACACTCGGACATTCTTGAACATACCTGACCTCGAAACCTCGTACATTCGTCAATGTCTAGGAAGAGAAAAACAAATAATTCATAAGTTTCAAACATTTACTAAATGATCAGAATGATCACTTCAGTACGTCCAATATTCAAGCCTCGTCACTTGTTTCAAATTGACGAGGCATTAATTAACAAGTACGAGAGAAAGTAAACGTCAACCATTCGGCGATTTATACCAATCTCTTTTACCACCTTATTTCTCTGATAAAGTCATCACTGAATCGAAGAAAATACGACTCACCTTCACACTCCCTCTGGAGATTCAAAGCGTACCCTCTCGGACACTCGCAGACGTAACCTCCGGGGCGATTTCGACACGTCTGTTGAGGTCCACACTCGTAGATGCGACGCGCGCATTCGTCGACGTCTGAAACAAGTTTTATCAAACGTCACTTTCCGCTCATTCTTGAGAGTGTTACAATGAAAATGAAATGAATTTCTTCCGGTTCAAAACGAAGCAAAAAATCAAACCCGATTCACGTCGATAATTTTCAGAGATCTTATGGACATAAAATGCCTATTATGTTACGAGTATTGTCTTAGAATGAAACTAGTTTAATATATCCAGAAAAGAAAAACAAAACATGTCATATAAATGGGAACTACCTATCATAATGCGAGTATTTTTGACCGGATTTTGTTATATCAGTAGCCTTTGTCTAGCATGGCATTAGAGTTACCTATTGAGGGTAGTGATCTTAGGTTTCCATTATGGTGCACTATCGTGTTCACTAATAAGTACTGACCTAGATACTTTATATTTTCTAAGAAAACGACATTTTTTCGTATGAGTTAAGAATTGTAATTTTAACATTCTATCTTAACTGCTCGGAAAAATTTTCATTCAACATCCCTTATACAGGAGGTCGTTCGCACTTTATGGAAACGATTTTGTAATTTGTTTTTGGCGTTTGAATTTTGAGATAAATATTTGGCAACTTCAGAATAATCGTCTGCTATTGTTTTGCTTTGATTGAAATGTAAAATAAAAGATTTATTTTGAAAATGGCTCCTAAATTTGATAGATGGCTCGAAGGTTACGTAACTGCACTTTCCGGGGAGAAATATTCGTATCAACAAATTATAAAGCGGTGTAAAAAGTGGTTATGACATTTCAAAAATAGATATTTATAATATATTAAATTTGAAAGGGAACGCAGGTAAATATCAGGAAAGTGAAGTCTCTGATCCTAAAAGAAAATACGCCAACTCAAAGATCCAGGAATGTCTTCTGGCACTGTAAGTAAAATCATTCATAAAGATTTGAAGTTAATAAAGACGTTTAAACCTAAAGTTAATCTGCTTTTGCCAAAGCATATTGCTGAAAGAAAAACAAATTGTAGAAAATTATATGAAAAAACCTAGCTGCTGAAAAATGAAAATTTGTGGTAACACTCGATGGGGCATGGGTGTATTTAAGTGACTGTAGTAAAAAAAGATCAATTTGATATTGCTCAACTGACGGGAATGACCGTACGAAATGGCTACGTCAGTGTACAGAAAAGTTCTCAAAGGAGTTCATGATAGTAGCAGGATTTTGTTATAACGACAAATTAAAAATAAAAAAATCTCAAGTAAAGCCAAAATTAATTCACTCTACTATCATCAGAATATTTTAGAACAAATTTTTGACGAAGAAATTCCAGAAAGTTAACCTTCTTATGGACAAAGCCTCTACTCACACGCCTAAATCAACTGTCGCTTATTTAGCAAAGAAAGAATCAGAAACAGGAATACAATGTATCCCATTTAATGAAATACCTGTAAAATTACCTGACTCTTCTCCAATGGACTTTTGCGATTTCGGTTTTTTAATACGAGCCTTAAGAAAATGGCATCTAAGAACACTAAACGGACGTTGGAAAACGATCCAAGAGGAATGAGGTAAAACTGACATGATAGTACTAAGCAAAAATTTACTTTCATGGAAAATTCGAGCCAGAGCTATTGTCAAGAACCATGGCTACCAGATAGAAGCAAATCACCGCATAAAATACGGCATTTATACATAAAACTTAACTATCAAAATCGTTTCCATAAAGTGCGAACGACCATCGGTACCCTGGTCATTGCAGAGACTCATCGATGCCATTCCAGTCAGATAAGAGAGTTATGGTATTTTCATGGCGGACAAAAAAAATCTGTATTCATTCGATACGTAAACTATTCATACGTTTGGTTGCCAAACAAGTTGTGTTCTATTCGTTGAAATCCTGTGTTCTTCAACATCTTTCTGGACTCTAGAAGAGTTGTTTGTTACGAATTAAGACTCATTAACAATTTATTCAATGCTTATTGTTTGTCGCATGTCTGATTTTTATGTCGTTTTTTATTTTTGGTGAAAAATATTTCATGTTCGTTTAACTTTCCTTATTGTTTCTCTCATATTAACTAATTTCTTTTTTCTTGTCAGGGATCCGTGTAGAACATCCTGTTTGTTTTCCGGATATGTTTTTAGAAAATATTATTTAACATATTATATTAGATAATGGTTATTATATTTTTATGACATAATATATAACACGAAATAAAACTGATAGTTTTATAATTTCTTTTCCTGTAATGTACGTATCAAAGCAAATTGGAAATCTATTGATAGATAAAATCAAAAATCTAATAGCATTTTTTTGTATCCATATCCGTACGAGGAACGGTGTTATTCTGAATATCGTTAAGATGGACGGACCAGAAAAGGACTGAAAATGGACTGACCTACGCATTGATTCCCAAATTCATTCAGTTCGTAACCTGGCGAGCAGTTGAGGAGGTTCTGGCACCTGTAAGAACCGACGGTATTAAGGCATCGCTGGTTAGTGCGACAGGCATCACTTCTGGCACATTCATTTATATCTGGAATGATGCAGGTGTTCAGTTAGAATAATCAAAACACAACATTCGATATTTTTGCTAGACGGACTGTTAAAGGACCGTACCCACGCAGTTTCCGGCGTTATCCGGCTCCATGCCTTTGCCACAAACCACTACCTTGCAAGAACCGTCCGACAATAACTTCTGTCCCGGAGGGCACGTTACCCGGTCGCATCGAAAAGACCCTTGTATGTTACGGCACTTGAAGCCAGGACCGCAGTTGTGAGTATTCAAAATACATTCGTCGTCGTCTAGAAGGAAAAAAATAAGAACGTTTCATATTCTCCAGCACGAGTAGAATGATACCCCACAGGAAGAATGGAATGGACGGTCTTCCGTGTGGGGTCGGAAAGCACAAAAGTGGTGAAATGTAAAACGAGTCGCGGCGACCAGGTGAACGCGGTTATTGTCAAAATAAGCACCAAGAAAATGAAAATGTAGGATTGTCTGAGCTGCTTGTAATAAACGTGTTACAAATTCTGAAGGAACAGAACGTACGGACTTTGGAGTGTCCTTACAAAGTGTTGTAACTGAATAAGATGAGGACAAGGTGACTGCGAGTTGGGAAAAGTGTTCTTCCGAATCCACAAGCGCAGAAGGCTTGGATGTCTTTGACCCGACTTTCATATGGATTTACGATGGCCCACCCGCTAGATTATCCCATAATGAGCCAAGAAAGGGAAAAGACCATCTTAAGCCGGGTTCACACGGAGTCGTGAAACGGGCGAGAGCACTACCCATCGCCCAGTGTTCACTACCTCGTGTGAGCGATCGGTAGTGGGAGAGGAGGTCGTGCTCGATCTTCAATAGCCAGGTCGTGGAAACTCCGGTTGGTTGGAGTGAGCACGACCGCTTCAGTCGTATTTCTACCGAAAACGAGACACTATGTCGGTGTTTAAAATAAGTAATGTGCAGGTGATGAAGTTTGTCGAGTTGTATTTGGAAAAGGAATGTTTGTGGAAAATTAATTCCGAAGCGTACAAGAACCAGGATGCAAGGGACGAAGCATTGCAAGAAATATTTAGTGAAATGAACATTGATGGTTTAGGAATCCGTGAAGTGGCACAAAAAATATTAAACAAAATTAGATCTTCCTATTATCAGGAAATAATAGAAAAAAAAATGCCAACTCGAAGAAATCCAGAGCCTCTGTTGACGAGTTATATAAACCTAGGGTTCCATGGTTTTCAATAGTGCATTCGTTTTTAAAAAATAACTCGGAAATGAATGGAACCGAATCAAATCCGGATTCAAAAGTTTACAACATCAAAGTGGCACAACATCAAAGCGGCTGGATGAAACAAATTCTGAAATTGACGACCCTCCAGCCGGTAGCTCGTCGAACGAAGGGGGGACAGGTGAAACGTTTAAAGTTCCTACTTCGTATCAGGCCAGTTCCTCGAAAAAAAGGCGCCTTCAAGATAGATGTACTCCACCTTCGCACATTACAGAAGCAATCCAAAAGCTGGATTCCATACAATCAAAATTTTCAACAGAGACAGAGTTTGATGTTTGGTGTCGAAGTTTAGCAAAACAACTTAACAATATGGAGGCTTAGAGAGCTCTATACCTCCAAATCAAAAGCCAAACCCTTGTTTCCTGAAAAAGGATAGCATATGGAAAAAAATCATATTTTCTATCGGAGGAAATTGAGGCTTACTCGTCTGCCTGCCAATTTCCGTGTCATTACAACAATGAACTGCCCCAGCCTGCAGAGAACCACCACGGAAGATCTACAATGCCAGGAAATGAACCTGCTGAACATCCTCCTGAAGATGACAGCTCGGATTCCCTAATTTCATCTAATCGTTCTCCTTCATCTGAATTGATGTAAATAATTATGCTAATTCTATTTTAGTGTTAATTTGATATTATTTAAAGTAAAAACTATAAATTTATCAATTTTTACTAAACAATGTTTATTAAAATTTTTTTAACAAGGAATGTTTCAATATCATTTTTAAACCCTTCAGCGGGCGCGCCCGTGTACAGAGTGCAACATTTTTGTAATTTTGAATGGTTTGTTTTTACGTGTAAGGTTTGAATGTTCAAAGCAGTTTCTATTTATAGCTACACCCTTTCTAATGCAGGTCTGATTTTCTGACCCTTGTATTCCTTTCCATTCATTGTTAGTCGTGATTTAACCGTGGTAAACCAACGATTATAGTACTGGTTTACAATACGACAAGAGCAGGAGTTGATGTACTCTATCAAATGTGCAGCTATAACACGGTATCCCGCATATCACGAAGATGGACAATCTCATTATTTTTTAGGTTTTTAGTCATAATAGGAATCCATTCGCAAGTTGTCCTTAGATCCAATAAACCGGACAGTTTTGAAATACGGCGATTGCATCTGCATTCTTTGTCCTTTAATTATAAATATATCTCAATATTATAAACATTTTATATCTTGTCATAAAACGCAGAATTAGTATTTTCAATTTGAAAAAAAAAGTTTATTACAAAAAGAATAATCAAGGTTGAAAGAGACGTTGCACTTTGTGCCACGCGCGCCTGCTGGTATTCCGAAAATTGGCGCGCCCGCTAAAGGGTTAAAATACAATAAATTGTTGCTACTCTACCTACATTCATCATTTTTTACTTTTATTTAAATTCTATTATTATTATTACTATTATTTATACTGCTTGAGTTTTTAACTCACGTATTAATAGTTGGCAAACAACTTTCGCATCTTCACGTTCTGCCATGATTGAAACTAACGACCAACGAGGGCACTTGTTCCGTGTGAACTGGAAAAGGTCGTGGATCATTTTGTTAAATAAGCAAGTCTCAAAACAAGTAGTGCTCTCCCCCGTTTCACGTGTGAACCCGGCTTTATATTTCTTTGGCTGTTTTTGTGGGGACAAAGTAATGGACCACAATACAATAAATATAATGGATGTTCCTAGTCTACCCGGTAGATGCTTTGAAAATGCATCAGATAACAGGGGAAACTTTTTTATTCGATATAGCTGCCCTACGATTTTAGGGCAAGAATAAATGACAAAAATCACCTGAAATCTATTCGATAAAAGTTCTAAACATCTGCTAAAATAGAGCATAAATATGTTTTTATAGTCCAGGAAATGCATCCATTTTTTGGCGGTAAGGTTCGATCCCATAATTTAACACACAACGACGCTGTCAAGGCTGAAAACCAGCACAAAAAGAAAGACTTTTGAAATTAAATTTTTAATGTAGGAACGTATAAATACCCTCGCACTGTCCTGTTGCGGCGTTCAAAGTGTAGCCCGTACCACAGCTGGTCACACGCACACACGTGTACGATCCTAGCGTGTTATCGCACCGTTGACTCTCTGCACAAACATGCATTCCCAGCTGGCATTCGTTCACATCTGAAAAGGAATAAAAAAAGTAAGATCAACATTCAATAATAAAATTGCTGAAAATGGTTTTCTGCGTCGCGAAACGTTTGGAACACTTCGCAGTCAGAAGAGTGGTAAGTTCTTCAGTAGAACAATTCACAAATGCGAGGACCATCAAACTCTTAACCCTTTCAGGGGCAACAACTTCCACCATTTGCACAATGCAGATGTTTTTCCCGATTTTTTTACCTAAAGAATCTTGTAAAAATTTCCAATTAAAGGTTGCAAAATGTTTTTATATCGTTAAACTGATAACAGATGGCAGTAATAACCATTTCTCTGCTTATTTAACTGGAATACATTGAATGCAAGTGAAAAAAGACTAGATTTAGGCGTTTGCACTATGCGAACGGTGCCCCTTAAAGTGTTAAAGGATATTCCCGCACCTATGACATCCAATTTCCATCACTGCACCAAATTTTAAAAAAACCGGCTGGGGTTCGTTTGTGAATAAGCGCACTGCATCTAAACGATCAACATTAAAAAGAATATTTATTTTAATTGATGCTCCTGAACAACACGAGAACTGTGATCCATTTGTGATTAACTGCAATACCGATCTGAGATGGGGAACGGGTGACTCATGAGGAATGTTTCGGGAGTCGCATTATCGGTCTAAAAACGATGACCACGTGTTAGAAGGAAATGTGGATATAGGTCGCCCCTAATCCTAAATCTGTGAGTCCGATCTGCACTGGGATGTGTTCCATTCAATAGTTGTCTTCTCAAATGGAAAGAAATACCCAGCACGAACGACAGAATATAGCCAGGGCAATTATGTCCACGATCGGTCGAGTTAGCTAACCGGACCCTGTCTATAGGTTCTCAATTTAATCAATAACCTTACCTCTGCACTGGCGCGTCAAGACGTCGAGTACGAAACCAGGTGGACAACTGCATGTGTAGCTGCCGATTGTATTCTGACACGTCTGGTCTTCCTGGCAGGGTTGCAGAACGTCGCATTCGTCGATGTCTGAAACGGAAGGATTTATTCGTGGAGCAGTTTGATCATCCGGCAACGATCTGACAAAGAAATTGAATGCAGGGGAAGAGAGCACAGAGTTTTCCACATTTGCTCTAATAACTCAGCTACATTTTGCACTACTGATGTATTATAAACACGCCACTTTTTCAGCTCACAATGGAGACAAACGAAACTTTGCGCATGCTCACATTGCCACTAGTAGTGTACTCATAGTTTGCACAGTTGACGTAATATAAACGCAATTTTTCCAGCTCATAATAAAGAACAGTTAACGTTGCCACGAAATATTTCACCCAAGGGAATTATGATAGGCTATCGAAAAAAATAGAGAGGGGTGATGTCTGAACCTCGATACGGTCTGAAAAATGCCATCAGTAAATTTCAGTTGTAGAATCTGTAAAAATAACGCAAGCATTCTCTTTTCCAACGCTCTCTTTCGCCTTAGAGAACACCGTAAGTCAAAACGGGTCCACGACAACTATGTACACTGTGACGTCACGCCTTTACCGGGGGTGCGTTCTCACACCCCACGGACCAGCTGCATATTTTTCGAGAGGATTCCGATTAAAGTTCCCATCGAAATATTGAACACGTGGGGGATTAAAAAAACTACCACATGCGAATTCTAACATTCCTGGTTTCTGTGGCCTAATCCCACAAGTTTCATTTTTATCGACAAATCTGGGAGTTCTGCGGGTTAAGAATCCTCAGCCGCTATTTCCCTCTTCAGGCTCGTTATTCAGAGTATGCTGACGTTATAGAAGTAATACTTCCCCATAAACGTGCCACCAGGTTCCACGACTATCCTCCGGGTTGATCCCAGGGTCCCCGCGCATTTTCTTGGAAGAAGAAGCTCCCGACAAAGGCGAGATATAGTGGAGAAGCTTGTTGTTTTTTAAAGAGAAACTGCAATAGGAGAAGGTCGTGTTTTTAAAGCTCCTGTTGGGAGGCTAACCGGGTCTCGGAGTGTACTGTTAAATTACTCTGCACTTAAGTTAAAATTCACTTGATTCTGCTGTACTAGTTTAATGTTAATTTGTTTTGTTTCTTTGTTATTGAATTTTTGTCAAGTTTTGTCAAGTTAAAGCTTTGGCCTTATCATTTACAACACGGACTCCGTTTTTCTTGGTCACGATTTTATTAATTTCAAAAAGCCTCAGAGAATAGCCTACTACGACGCCACAGGACATGCAAAGAGATTATTAACTTAAGTTATTCAGAACCTGCCCTTAGTAATAAGGCGAGAAATGAAATGCAAATAACTAAAAATGCATCATAAAAAGCACAAAAACCCGATATCTAACATTACAGAGAAAAAGGTCATAATTTCAAAAGGTCGATAAAAGGCAATTTCTCACCGGTGCAGATATTGCGGCTCGCGTCGTAAATAAATCCCGATCCACAGTTGGGTCGGAGAGTCTTGGTCTGGCACTGAAAACTGCCTTGCGTGTTCACGCATACCTCAGTTCTGCGGTCACAGTCATCGAGGTACTCCTTACACTCGTTCACATCTAGAGGGAGGCAAGATTGCATCACATTGTATGGCGATGACATACAATGAAGCATTAAGTTTGCGCCGCATTTTCGTTCAGCATCGCGCGGTAAAGTCTGAAGGGAATCTATTGTTTCTGATGCCCCTATTCAAGACCAGGTCCCTATAGACTGAGGTTTATGACGACACCACCTCCATATTGATCGGGCATCCGACCTCATGGAGGAACTGCCTAGAAACGGAGGTAATGGAATGGCACTGGTCGGATTCGATCAGAGCACTTCCAGCGTCGAAAGCTATCACTAGGCTATCTCGGAGTCTATGTTGGTGCTATGTCGTCTAATTTACATTGTATTTAAATGACACGAGTATTGTTTCTTGTTGAACTCTCTGTTTAAATCTGAAGTTATAATAAATGAAATTGGGCTTATTAAACAAATGTCTTTCAGTATTACCTCGATCGATCATTTTCCCGTATGTGTCGTTTATTTCCTCCAGTCCTTTGTTATGTGCAATCGGTGCCTTGAAAAACGATAGATCGAGGTTCCATTGTATTCACTAAGTGTCAATACGATTGAGTGGATTGTTTCTATAGAATAAAAACCGTTTAAAGTCACCGGATGAGCGGAAAGCACCATATCCATGCCAAGCCGTGCGTCAATCTCGTGCTTCCGCAAGGTTACACAAGAGTTCCACGTATTATTTCCTTTTGTTTTCTCATAGCAAAACTTCTTTTAACATGTCCCGTTTTAGCCCCAAGAATTTCACTCGCTTATGCACAGCTACATTGACATTTCCAAGTTATTTTTTCTCCGGGTACTCAGACCAACAAGGGATACGCCCGAGTAATATCCTCAAGACAATTTTAAATATTTACGCCCATCAGAGTTCTTTGCAGTCCCATATAAAACGGGAGTGTCCTAAAACTGTCCTCGAGAGGCTTCGAAGCAGCAGGAGCTTAGAATGAAATAAATGCGTATCAGGCAGCCTCGGTTTCTCCCTGGGCCCTAGGTTTTTGCTAGATTTTGTGGCCCAATTTTTAAAGGAAAGGGACAAAATGCAGCCACATCTGATGGAACCATCACCCGTGAACAAACTAACAGTTCCAGATGAAAGTGTCTCGCTAGCTAAGAGATACTTTATTCAGAAAATAGGTGCTATTATTTTATCCCATATCCTAACATTTAGGTCCCCGAGAAAGGATTCAGAGGATCGTCGACGATTCATTTATTCGTTTGGACGTTCAATGTCTTCCAATGAGCTACCCTTCTTTCTAGCTGTATAGGACAACATTAAGCGGCTATTTGTAGTAGATTCCTTTGAAAAAACAGGATTTGCGTACAGCGCGCTTTTAGTTTAAAATGCATAGTAGGATATCTACAATTATTTTGCCCATTTTAATCTCTAACATAGATCTGAGGTACAAACCTTCACACTTGTTGGCCACGAGTCTGTAACCGTGCGGGCAGTTTGCTTTGTTCACGCAGCGGTAACTCCCGATGGCATTGACGCAGTTCTGGGACCTCGGCTCACAGGAATGCATCCCCTCCTGGCATTCGTCTATATCTAGCAAAAAGTAAACACTCGTTATATCTCGATTTATCGGTAGATCCTTCAGCCAGAATATCTTCAAGCCATCCCGAAATTCATTTCAGTTGGCAAAACCTGAGGATAAAGTGTCAATTAAGGATGCTGCCACGAGACATTTTCGAAAGGTTTCTTGGGCTGTCCAATTCAATCTATCTCGTAATCTGATGGATTGAGCGGAACGCATCTTTTACGGAGCTCCTATGAATACATTACATTAATTGTTCTGTTCTAGGTTTTTAAGAAATTCTAAAGAGCAACCCCCAACATAATTCTCGGAAAAATATTCGGTTGTCTGGGAGCTAAACTACAGAAAGCCGAGCACTTTTTGGTTTCGCTTTAACGTCATTCTTGTAAGAATGCTGAACGAGAGGTAGGGGATTTATTCGAGGCAAGACTGGAAAACCATTTTTTGAGGTTGTAGCGACAAAGGTCACAAGAAGCAAATAGAAACAATGACATAAAAGGCACATTTAGACTTCAGACGACTCAAAATATCTGTAAAAAAAAGAAGATTCATTAAGAATGTCATCATATGAAGAGAACTATTAACAGAAAACTGTTTTCTTTTCCGTTACAAATTCGTTTTCTGAAATTCTATTTTAAAATTCGTGTGTTTCCTAAACACACACGTTATATATGTGTTTAGTGGGAATTAACCGAGGTGGATTGTTTTAGACTACCAGTAAATTGATTTTAGGTATATGATGAGTTTTGTTTGTTCATTTAGGAAGTACATCAAACCTTGCATCCAAACTGCGCTGCAAAGCCAAGTTTTCGTTCAACTTTAAATAATACTTGTCGAAAAAAATTTGCCGATTAGTTAGTTTTAAATGTTATGTTTCCTTAAACTGTCCATTTTGTCTATGTAAATTTTGAGGCTAATTCCACTTAGGTATTCTGAATCTGGCGTATTGCAGATGGATGGTTTTGTGTTCGAGTACGCAATTAAATTATGGGTCTCCAGTATGGAGGGGAAATCCTCCAAGCTTTTAAATATTATATGTCTAAAAAAATTGGATTATTTTTAAATTTGCTTTCCTTAAATTGAAAAATTTGTGTTTGGTTGTATTAATTTTAAGACCAAGTTAATGATTCTAAATGTTTGAAAATGAGGTGTCTGTGCGGTGAACTGACCGCGTACACTATCATTTCCATTACCTCTGCAAGTTTTCGTGGAAGTATTGAACCGGTGTCCAGGTGGGCAGGGGCGCTGCGTCGTCAATTTCTGACACCTGTAAGCACCAGGGACATTCACGCATTGTTCTTCGCCCTGGAGACACTTGTGTCTGCCCTCCGTACACTCGTTTATATCTGCCAATTAAAGAGAGAGACACTTGAAGTGATTGAAAATCATAAAAAAAAAACAATCGATTTTATACATTCTCGTCTCATTAAAAGTAGAACTTATCATTTTAGCAGCAGTAGAATGAAATGCCTCAACAAATGAACAGGTATATAAATGCCTTCCACTTTTAGAAAACTTGGTAAGTGTACAGGGATGCCCCTCCGCCAGAATTTTGAAAATGAACCGTTCAGCAGAGAGGAGGATTGACAACCAAAATTAATTTCTATGGGAGGAGTTAAAGACCAACAGATGACTAAGGTAAGGAACACCCTTCATCCAGAAATAAATTGTTTCTTGTGCTCGAGAATGAATGTGGGGAGATAAGATAGCGTCCCGGAGATAAGGACACTCCACGAAAATATGTATATACAGGGTGTTCGTAAACTGTGTCGACAAAATAAGAGGGTTGATAATATTCATGAAGACGAACAAGTGCAACCTAGGGCCGCATTCCACTCGGTGGGCCAGGAAAGCGTTAAGTTCAGTGTCCCAGTTTAACTCTCGTCACTGGGAAAAAAAATGCGAATAAACCAAATCACGAGTTGCACAATCCCATTCAGATGAGAGGAAGGCCGTCTGCACACGGAGCAACTCAACAGAAACTGATAACCGACTCAAATCACAAACCAATCCGTGATGAGTCGCAACCTATGTAATTGAATGGAGCCACGCACACGCCGCAACTGGTTACAAACCCGTCGGACGGGTTTGTAACCAGTTGTGTTGTCTTGATGAGTACTATCACCCCTCTTATTTCGTAGACATAGTTTACTAACGCCCTATATATTGTGTTATATTAAGGGGACTCACGACCCTTGTCGGGGAAATAAGGCATATTTTCATACTTTTTGACTCTTTGTAATTATTTCAATTGACTCCCAATTTTTCAAAATTTTATGTATATGATAAATTGATATATATATTTTAATAAACAAATTTTTAACTCTCAAAATAATTTTAAATAATTTTTTAAATGCTTTACATATACCTTGTTTTTTAAGTATTTTTTATCGTATAATGGCTTTCGCGCAGAACTATGAAATTAATTTTACACTTAAATGAATAATTCCCGTTTTATATTTAAAATAAATAATTCAAAATACAATTGAACATAAAACATTCAACATTAAAATATTTTTTCCATTTTTTAAAACTGCCCAAAATATACTTAAAATTTTCTTAAATGTTTGCATTCATTTACCCCTGAAAAAAATAACAAAATGTGCAGTGATTGCAATATGTTAGCAATATGAACTAAGAATTACTTTAAAGGTCCATTAATTACTTGCCTTTCCGAAGTTTGACGTCATATTTTGCATTTCCTTTTTAAGCCGGTTCAAGTTAAAGCGATTCAATTCATAACTAAGCCGAATCACTGACGCAAGTTTCTTTTGATTACGTCATGTTTGGCAAACTGCCGTACGTCATATAATTAAACATAAAAGTCGCTAGTAGATGGCGTATTTCGTAGAAGTTACAACCCGATATTTGAATATCAGCTTTTAACACGTGTATATAAGCCGTGGACACTTTCAGGATGAGAGGTGAAGAAATGAGAGGAGATGACTATCGGTGAGATAGTGGCTATTATCAGGTAGTATCAAGCTGTTCTGTTCATCAATGCGTTTATTAAGAAGTTTGTGTCTGATCTGATAAGATAACAAGAAGTTGTATTAAGCTTGCTGAAAGTAAGGTATTTTATATTACTTCGACATTTAAATCCTTTTTGATAGTCCATCACACTATATGAAATAGACTACTTGTTTAAGAAATTGATTCAATGTGAAAACCTGGCGTACATTACTAAGTGTTAATAGTGAAAAATGAAGATATTGACATTGTTGTTTTTAACTAATTTTAAGTAGTTTTTCAAATGAATAAATACTTTTATGTTATTGTTAAAAGGCTTGTCGTCTATACATTATTTTGAGCATCTTTAATGGTTTTGACGTATACCTTTTTTAACAAACATAGCTTTTACTGCACAGTTTTTACTCTGCTATTCAAATACACTGCTGGCCACCCAAATTGCAACACCAAGAAAGACAAGAGATATCACAACAAAATTTATTTTGTAGATAACATGTTGACCAAGTATCAAATGATTAAATTTATAGACTTCTGTGAAGTGTGGTTCCTGCCAAAATCAGTAGCCAGAGTAGCCGCCATTGTTGGAGATCACCGCTGCCACACGCCTCGGCATTGATTCAAAGAGACTTTGGATAAGTTCTTGGGGTACAGCAGACCAAGCAGCTTCCACACGTTGCCAAAGTGGATCTGCTGTGGCAGCTGGGGATGGAATCTGGGTCAATCGTAGAGCAACCATGGACCACATGTTTTCTATCGGCGAAAAATCCGGAGAGCGAGGCGGCCAGGGAAGCAATTCAATCTGGCGATTGACGAAGAACCGTTGGACAATGCGTGCCACGTGTGGTCGCGCATTATCCTGTTGAAATATGACTGTGGGCAAGCCCTGAAGGTAAGGAAGGACAACTGGCTCCAACACCTCGGAGATGTAGCGCTGGCTGTTTAAAGTACCGGCAATGCGTACTAGAGGTGTGCGAGAGTGATATCCAATACCGCCCCATACCATAATACCCGGTGCAGGACCAGTGTGGCGGTGCATAACGCAGCTGTTCAGCATCCTCTCTTCACGGTGTCTCCAGACTCGAATGCGACCATCGTGGTGTTGCAGACAGAAGCGTGACTCGTCAGTAAAGACAATTTCATTCCATTCTGCCGTCCACATCCTTCTGTCATCGCACCATTGGCGGCGGAGACGTCTGTGGTTCTGCGTCAAGGGTAGACAAAGCAATGGACGTCTTGCGAACAGACAACTCTGCTGTAAACGGCGTCGAATGGTACGCGCAGACACTGGATGACGCGTTACAGACTGCATGTGCTGTGCTATGGTTCGTGATGTGACTGAGCGATCCGTCACTGCCATGCGCACAATTTGCCTGTCATCACGTGAAGTGGTGCGCTGAGGTGGATGCGATCGAACACGCCGGTCCGTCGTACCCTCCTGCATCCAATGATCACATATCCGCATTACAGTTGTTTGGTTTCGTCCAACACGACTACCGATTTCCCTGAAAGATAATCCACAATTTCGGTAGGCCACTATCCTTCCTCTGTCGAACTCGGATACTTGATAAAAAGATGATCGCTGTTTTCGACGAGGCATAATTGATCGTTTTTTTTTTAAAAACCACAAGAAAAACACTATTGCCGAACTTGAAATCGTCGAAATCTCCAAGCGTTAAATAGCGCTTTGAAGTGGCGCCACAAGCTCGCGTGATGGGCGTCTGCGCTGAAATTCTAATCATTTGCATATCTCACCTCCGCTAATGCATGTTGTAAATTTCATGTTATTTGCATGTTTCCTTCAGGGTGTTGCATTTACAGTGGCCAGCAGTGTATATATATAATAGAAGAATTATCAGAATTGTTGACGTGCGTGTTTTACATGTACGCTAACACAATAACTCTACTTCAGACGCAATAAAATAACATGATTATGCAGTGATAAAATTTTCATGGAATTATGTTTCGTAGTTTTTGAGATATCAGTTGCGGAATGATGCAAATTACCTTTTGAGAAAAATGAGTTTAAAATTTTTCTTGCCATAAACTTGATCAGTAATTAAATATTTAGAATATAAATATCTGCGGAACTAAGCGATATATTTTCCTGCGGTTTGCTTTATTTTGTTCGGAAATGATCAGGCTTTAACATATTTTTTTTTTCAAAAAATCGAATGTTTTAAAGATTTAAGGGTAGTGAGTCCCCTTAATCTATTATGAAATATCCAATGAACCCCAAATCAATGCCTTGGTAAAGATTGAGCACCTGTTTAAGCGAACCAACTGAAGCATAGTCAAGGAGTGGTTCTGGCACTAGCGAGGCATTCGGCAGGTACCCCAGTCAAAATAGACCCGATTTTGACGAATGGCTAAAAAAAAATATGAAAGTTTTGAAATTTGGTGGAGATGTTTGTTTAAGCATGCTAATGAACATACTAAAAGTCCCCACCGATCAGACTTGAGCTTTCGCCGCCATCTTGGAAAATGTGTACACTTTTTTGGTTTTTTGGAAATATCTTTAAAAATATTGATTTTATAAAAAATAATTAAATACAAAAATTAAAGAGCATTAAATTATGAACAAAAATCATTCATAACATTTTTTTATATGTCTAACAGGAACAAAGATAATTGACTTTGAAAAGATCGCACTATCACACCTGGGACGCGCAAGCGCGGTTCCCCATCGCGGTGGGGGGAAATACCCGCGCATGTGCATACCATAATTAGCCAAATTAGTTTTACACTAAATGGGAAGGTTGTTTGTATTTATTCAAATAACTAGGGAAATATTAACTTTACGTAAAAAAAGTTTATTCCAAAATTTAAAAAACATTAAATTATGTGCAAAAACGATTTTATACATTTTTGTCGTAAACCTAACAGGAACGAAGATATTGACTATAAAATGAGCATTGATAATGGCGGTAGCTTCTACAAAAAACATATATTATATTTTTTTATAAGTCTAACTCGAACAAAGATAATTGACTTTGGAAAGAGCTCAGTATCACACCAGGGATGCGCATGCGTGGGTGCCCATCGCGATGGCTGGAAGACACGCGCATGGGCATACCGTATACGCCAAATCGGTCTTACCCTAGTATTTTCCTAGCCAGTTAATAGTTAGTCACCGTTCCGTGTGCGTCTGTGAACAATGGCTGATACGGAACTATGTTTTATATGTAAAAAATGAATGTCAAATGATGATTTCGTGAATGTAGTAGAAAAGGGGATCGACGCTTTAAGAGAGCTAGTGTCCAAAGAAAAGACAATAAGCATGAGCAGTTGGAACATTTAAAATCTGTTTCGGTTCATTCGTTGTGTCGGAGAAATTACACCAGACCAGGAAGTATAAAAGTTGATTTAAAAAGAAATGCAGAAATCGCGTCAACATCCCAAAGTGAAGAGCGCGCGGTAAGTTTACGATCTTTTTTACCTCAGTTCGATTTTCGAACAAAATGTTTCTTTTGTACGGCAGTGATAGACGAAGAATTCAAAGCAAGACAAAAGAAAAAACCAACTGACAGGCGAAGAACTATATACGAAGTTAGGAGTCTCGAAATGAAAAACAAAGTTCTTGAAGCTGCAGAGAATAGACATGACCAGTGGGGAGAGGAAGTTCAGTGTCGTATAATAAACGTTGCTGATTTAGTTGAAGCTGATGCGATTTATCACCAAGATTGCTTCATGACTTTTTTCTACACACTGCACCAATCAGAAAGAGAGGACGACGTGAGTCGGATTACGTCTTAGCAGCTGTAGACGAAATATCCTTCTTCCTTGATAATAATGACGACTGTCGATTCTCACTACCCGAACTCAAATCTCAAATTACAGGGCTAGTTCCAGACGACATCACTTTGAGAAATAAGTTGAAACAAAAATACGGGGATGGCATTACTTTTGCTTCAAACTCCAAAAACGTTACTGTCATATGTTTACGTAATACTGGAATGAAAGTCTTATCAGACTCTTGGTACGACAAAAGGATACGAAATGATCGTGAGGAGCGTCTACGAATAGTACAAACTGCTGCAGCCATAATAAAAGAAGATATCCAGACACCAGTTAATGACACTCATTGCTACCCTCCACGTGATAACTTTTTCAGAGATGTGAACAAGGGTATTCCAGAAAGCCTAAAATCTTTTTTGGAGCACTTGATTATTAAAAAAAAGACTTCTAAGGCCGAAAAAAAGGTCACTTCAATAGCTCACGTCATTATATCAGCGCTAAGGCCACGATCATTTATGTCTCCTCTGCTCAATGGTCTTGCTTTATTTTTGTACAAAAAGTACTGTTCCAAGAATTTAATAACAATGCTCTCGAATTTGGGATTTTGTTCTTACTATGAAGCCCAAACACTTGAGATGTCAGCCATAAATCATCCGCAACCCCAAATGCGCGAGGGATCATTCTGCCTATTCGTATTTGACAATGCAGATTTCAATGTGTCGACAATCGATGGCCTGAATACGTTTCATAGCATGGGGGGGGGGAATTGCTTGTTTTACTCCAGAGTCAGCAGTGGAACCCGGGACGAAGATAAAAAAATAACCGAACTTACATCCGCATCGACCGTAGGCAAAATGGGAATCATTCCTCTGGAAACGTTTGAAAATTTTCGAGGGCCTGGGTTAAAAACAATTACTATCGAAGATTTGAATGTCGTAAATCCTTTAGCGGAAAATTTACCACTGCCTAAGCCATCTGATATCTCCTGGATGTGTGCTAAGTGGTTAGGTCTTCCACAGATACCTGAATTGAAAGGATTTTTCCATTGTATAACCAGAAACCAGCCTTGTGAAAAGACCAAAGTAATAACCCTTCCCTTTGTTAATTCACCACCAAGCAAGTATGGCACCATTTTCACTGTGCTGAAATATGCTGCCCAACAGTGTGTTAAAATGCACCAAAAGTCTTGCATACTCACGTTTGACCAGCCACTGTATATTAAAGCTCGAGAGATAGTCGCAGCAACATCCAATCCATTATTATTAAGTTGCATTGTGAGGCTTGGTGGATTCCATCCTTTAATGTCATTCTTAGGCTGCATTGGGTACATAATGTCTGGAAGTGGGTTAAAAGAAATACTCACTTTGATTTATGCACCTACGTCAGTAGAAAAAATATTGCCTGGCCATACATACGCTAGGGCCGTCCGAGCTCATTTATTGACCCAAACAGCTTTAGCAAAAATAATTTTTGACAGCATGGACATATCGGATTTGGAATGTTAAAATCTCCGTGAGTTGTTTCGAGATTTTGCTACTGAACCACCATCTCAAGAAACCTTAAACACACGCACTCAAATACGAGCCATCGAAATTAAAATGAGGAAGACATTGGAGCACCTGAAAAAGAAAGGCCCAACTGCCTGTGGGACTGGAAGCGTCAAGAGAAAATTCTTGTTCCCATCACAACTATGGATGCAGTAGCTCCCGATTCAGTTTTAAACATGGTGTTTTGCAACTGTAAGACTGACTGTGGAGTAAGATTCGGATGTCGGAAAGCAGGCATCAACTGCACAACGGCCTGCAATAATTGCAATGGGGTATGTCAGAATGGCATCAGCCCTGTTGATGATGACGATCGAATGAAAGAAGTTGATGAATTGTCCGATGCTAGCGGATCCATAGACGATCTATACATGCCTGACGAAGGGGAGAATCCCGTACCGAAAAAAGCACGCAAATCCTGAAGTAGGTAAGCTTTAACAATTATTTGCAATGGAAATCTGATAGTGAATACCCCCAAGTTTACTACATTCATGTATAAAATTAATAATGATTAATTATCTACATAGCCAAAAACATTAAATTCTATTTTCTTGTGTTTAAAGAATGCCGAAATGTGGGAGAGGTTAGAAATTCAAAGAAGAGCGCCTGCAACGAGATTTTAAAGCTACCTCCATTATCGACGCGCATTTTATAGTCAATATCTTCGTTCCTGTTAGGTTTACGACAAAAATGTATAAAATCGTTTTTGTACATAATTTAATGTTTTTTAATTTTTGAAATAAAAATTTTTTTTTACGTAAAGTTAATATTTCCCTAGTTATTTGAAAAAATGCAAAATAACATTCCCATTTAGTGTAAAACTAATTTGGCTAATTATGGTATGCACATGCGCGGGTATTTCCCCCCACCGCGATGGGGAACCGCGCTTGCGCGTCCCAGGTGTGATAGTGCGCTCTTTTCAAAGTCAATTATCTTTGTTCCTGTTAGACATATAAAAAAATGTTATGAATGATTTTTGTTCATAATTTAATGCTCTTTAATTTTTGCATTTAATTATTTTTTATAAAATCAATATTTTTAAAGTTATTGCCAAAAAACCAAAAAAGTGTACACATTTTCCAAGATGGCGGCGAAAGCTCAAGTCTGATCGGTGGGGACTTTTAGTATGTTCATTAGCATGTCTAAACAAACATCTCCACCAATTTTCAAAACTTTCATATTTTTTTTAGCCATAAAACCTATTTTGACTGGGCTAAGGAAGAGCCATTGAGAGGAGAATTCATCCAAGGAGTGTATTGGAATTCAAAGAGGTGTACTTACCTTCACATTCGTTTGTGCGAGGATTTGTCCTGTAGCCCGGAGGACACCTGCTCACTTTCGCCACACATTCGTAAGTACCGTTGTGATTGACGCAATCATGGATGGTTCGGTTGCAGTGATCGAAATTCTGAACGCATTCGTCGATGTCTAAAAAAAATGGAATCGGTAAATCTTACGTCGAGTCATTTTTATGGATGCATATGCCCCCTCCCCCCCCATAAACGTATTCAAAATGTTTAGCTCCATCTGCCGAACCAAACGCTCTAAATTTTTATACATTTTACGGGCAACAAAAGGTTCTAAATCAATCTTTGTTCGGGTTTTTTTTAATTTTTAATTACTAAGGCGCGAATAAAAACTTCAGAGTCATGTTTTTTTCGGGGAAAATTATTTTGTTCTAAGTGAAAAGTTTCGAAGATACTATACAACAAAGGGACGCCGTTTCATAGAGATAGCTTGCCCCAAAAAATATTAGATCTATCATTTGAAAGAGGTGCATCTCATTTCCGAATGAGCAGTATAGCAAGAAGTACAGCATAATGGTGCTGTATCTAAGAATGCCTGAGTTATGGAATGGTCTGTATGGTGTCATTGAATTGTAGTACAGTGGAATCTCGATCAATCGTTCTCCGAATCATCGTTTTCCCGTATGTGTCGTTTATTTCACCCAGTCCCGACGATCCTATTGCTTTGTTATGTTCCCGCATCTGTCGTTCAGTTCAGTCGGTCCCTTGAAAAACGATAGATCGAGATCCCACTGTATATTTTACGCCAAATACTGTAAATTTTAAGAAACTTACGAATCAATTGTTAATAAAATATTATCAATTGTTAACAAAAGTGTTTTTTTAAGTTTGCGAGATTTTAGCTACCCCGTGACTTATTCTCGTAAATCAATGTTTGTTTTTCTGTGTTTCAATCTCTGTTTCATGAACAGATAAAGATTTCCTGCGAAAAGAAGCAAGAGAACAGCGTGTGACATAGGTAAGCATAAATGTTATCGTAGTCTCCTAGATGGCAGTATGGTTGTGAGGAAACTTTGGGAACCGTTAGGAATCCTTGCAAAGGGACGTGCAGGGTAACGGGAAAAGTCGGCGGCATGCAGTGAGCGAGGGAGTATTTCATCTTCCAGGAGGTTCCCACGTACAAGAAAGATAGAAAGGCCAATATGTCCTCTTTCATTTTGTGAAAATCTGAAAATATCTATAGAAAAGCTATTACTAGATGAAGAAGAAGCTGATTTGCCTAAATGGGCCAGAGTGGCACAAAATCCAAAACACTGGCCAGAAGAAGTTCAAATGCATTTTAAGATTGGGGAGGCAGAAATAAGGAATTTATCAAGGAGGCTTCGTTTCAACGAAAGGGAGATGATACAGAGAATACATGGAGGAAAAAAGTAATTCCAGAAGGGTTAATTCAATTGATACACTATCTCGGTATGATTCCGATATCTTCAAGTGAATGTGAAAGGGTTTTTTCTCAGATGGACCTTATTGCAGCCCCTTTAAGAATTTCATTTGTGACTAAAACAGCAGTGATGTTCATCAAAATTGTCGCGCTTCCTTCCAATCCAACAAAAAGTGTAGAATCTTGGTTGCTTTTTGGACATTATTCACCAATAGACGCAAAAAGCAAAGAAGGAAATCGAGACATTAAACCTCCTGAAGGCATGAGTCAGATTTGGAGAATTTTTACAATTTTTTTAACAAAATTAATTATTTTAAAATTTTGTTTAGTTTTCCGAATCAATAAATAGAATTAGAATTAACGGATTTATTATTTTATGGTACATAAATTCTTTTGAAGTTGCAAACACTACTAAAAACACACACCTTCATTTGAGCAAATACAACATACCCACCTATTTTCTTTGAAAAAAAGCACTGGTTGTTGCTGATCTCGGTGAATAAAGTTCGCAGGAAAATTAGTTTTACCCTAATAAAACTGAATGGTCCCTTTGTTCTGTTTCAGGGAGGGTTTTCTGTGACATCATTGTTGTGGTCTGATAACAGTCACTCAGTTGTCGAGTAGTGTTTGAGAACCTTTAAGGGGGACTTTTCTTTTAATTTTGTTCTTTACTACGCCAAATAGCTAAAATAGGCATAAAAGAAACGGTTATGAATCGCTTAACTCTTGCTCTATTTTTCTTTCTATTGTGAATTTCCGGAGTAGGGTGGAATGGCCAGGAAGCTGACATTGGGTTTGACTCCCGCTGTTGCCATGGGTGTTTGTCGGGTCAAACCATCATTGCATTGTGGTTAGAAAGGGAAAACATACCAGTACGGTTTCTCTCCCGGGATTTCTCGTTCTCGATTCCCGGGAAATTCACTAAAATATCTATTCCCGATTCCCGGGTAAAAATAATCGATTCCCGGGATTATTTTAGGTACAGATGTAGTATACGCAACGGACGCCAAGGGGCGATTTTTCGCCAAATCTGGTAGTTGTTTGGTGGTTTTTGTTTTCTGGCCACCCTATTGGGTTTGGCAGATACGATTTTACGCCAAATGCAAAATCACGCCAAATTATTGGCGATTTTGGGGCCATTCTTTTGTTTCTATGCTAGTTTTTTTTTTACGCCAATCAAAATCAAACCATTTGCGTATTGGGTTCAGAGGTTTAAGATCGATTTTTTGTCACCAAAATTAGGACACGACTCAATGATAATTCAATTAATGCGCTAGTTTGTCTCAGAACGTATTTTAAGAACTCTTCTAATAAATAACTTGCCTTTGTTCTATTAGTAATTAAGTCTTTTGTTTTATTTAAAAATTAAATGATTTTTTTTTAAATTTAACAAATCTTTTAAATAATAAATATTAGAAACCCGAGTTTCCCGGGAATCTCTTTAAAATGTTCTCGTTTCCCGGGATCCATTATTTGCAGGGAAATGAGAAACCCTACATACCAGTACAACGTTTCTGAATCTCGTCAAACTGATATCCAAGAGGACAGGTCTGAACTTGAGGAGAGGGTTCTTGATTGGCTACGCAATCGTAGCTTCCGATTCGGTTGATGCAGACCTCCCGTTCGGCATCACACACGTCCGGAAACTCGTCACATTCGTTGATGTCTGAAAGGAAAAAGGGAATATTCACCCTTTATGGCGAGTAGAAAACTGAGGCAACTAAAGATATCGACACATTACAACAGGTACCTGTGTCGATAGAGGGAGGACTTCTTTTCTAACATGCTTTTGCGCGGTTCACACTTCGTTTACTGTGGCACAAAAACCCCGAGGAGACATTTTTAATTGAGCGGTCGTATTTTTAGAACAAATCGTTTTGAATTCGACGGTAATCTGTGTGTATAAAAAAAAGTTTGCTAAAGAATAACCTTTCCTGACTTGTCTTGATCTGTGCGAGAAGATATTCCTTTGAATATTTTCTAAAAAAAAATTCAGTGCATTTTGGGTTTTGAAAAATCAAAAATAGGAGGGCAAAAATATGATATAATATGATATAATGATCAAAAATATGATATAAATGTTGTTTTTTTTTTGGTCTGCCTTCTTTCTATTTTGACAAATGAAGGTGTCCTTAATATTATACTTTTTGAATAGTGAGAAATCTGATTTCGATACTTTCAGATTATGATTCAGATTCATGTGTTTTTGTTATAATTGTTAAAAGTCATAATTTTAGACGCCAAATACTCAAAGTGTCATTGAATGTCTTCCAAAATCGTATAAATAGCTTGATTCTATTTTTCTTCTGCTTAAAATAGGGCACTGCTGGCCATTAAAATTGCAACACCATAAAGGAGGGACGATACAAACGTCAAATTCGATTGAAAGGAAGAGGCTGGCATATGCAAAGGATTAACATTTAAGCGCAATCGAACGACGCAAGAGGGAGAAACGGCATCTCAAACTCTATAAAAGGAAAGTTACGTAGCGGGTTTCTCTTTCGGAAATCGTATTTGAATACTGGTTGTTTGTGAGAAGATCGTGCTATGCCTCGTATAAGACGAAGAAACGGCTACGTGTCGTAATTCGATAGCGGCAGGATCGTGGCCTATCGAGAGTGCAGTTTATCGTTCCACGATATTGCTATTCGCATGGGTCGGAATCCGACGACTGTCATGCGAATATGGAATCGATGGGTTCAGGAGGGTCATACTGAACGCCTTGCAGATCTTAACGGCCTCCCGTCACTAACGCCCGAGAGGGCAGACATGTTGTCAGGTCGGCCTTGCAAGATCGTACAGCCACATCACGGACCTTGAGTCAGGAAATTGCAGCACGACAAGTATCCGCAAGGACAATGCAACGACGTCTGCAGCAGCACGGACTGTCTGCACGGCGACCATTATTGCGGCTTCCTTTGACACTGCAGCATAGAGACGAGCGGCAAAAATAGTGCACCCAACGACAAAACTGGATACAGCGAGTGGCACCACGTCGTCTTTTCAGACGAGTCCCGGTTCTGTGTCCAGCATCATGATGGACGTATCCGTGATTGGATGCACCGAGGAGAATATACGTGGCCTGCTTGCATTCGGTATCGTCATACGGACCCTGCACCTGGTGTGATGGCATGGGCAGCCATTGGGTACACGACACGAACACCTCTTGTTCGCGTCGTCGGTCATCTGAACAGCCAGCGCTACATTTCTAAGATCTTAAAGCCGGTGGCTGTGCACTATCTTCGAGGCCTCGGAGATATCATCTTTGAACAAGATAACGCAAGACCGCATGGTGCCCGTCGTGTCCTGGCCTACATCGACACAGAGATAGTCCAACTTTTGCCCTGGCCAGCACGTTCTCCAGATCTCCCACCTATTGAAAACATCTGGTCATAGGTTGCTTAGAGACTGGGCCGCCACCGCTCTCCAGCCACTACGATTAATGTAGTGTGGCATAGACTTGAAGCAGCATGGAACAACTTGCCCGTATCTGTCCTCCAAGCCCAGTTCGACTCGATGTCTAACCGGGTTAGAGCCGTTTTAGCTGCCAGAGAGCTGACAGTGAGCAAAACGTCCATGTCAGCAGCCGACTGTATTTGTTTATCTCTTGTAACCTCGTTGAATGATTTATTAAGCATTCGGGGCAATTATACCCCACACAGAAGAAAATTAAGGATTGTTTATCCTTAGAATCTCTTACCGTCGCATATCTGGTTATTTCCGTCAGATGGTTTAAATCCGGGAGGACAGGGATTATTGCCGGATTTTGGGATGCAGACATATCCGCCTAAGTCATCCATTGCCGATATGCAGGCTTCATCGGGCTTGCAGTCGTGCAGACCGTCTTCGCACGCATTCTTCTCTAGAAACATTAAGCGTTCATTAATGTCGATTGCAAATCCATACGTAGAAAACAGTTTGGGAGTGTTTCGACCTGCAGATCAAATAAAGGGACAAGAAGGGCAACTTCCGGTGCCGGTGTCGCCAGAGTTTCATGGGAGATCCGACTATTACGCAGATCTGGATGTTCACGTCGATAGCCGAAACGAGTCCAAATGGGCCGCTGCGATCATCTGACGTGAACGTCCACTTCGGGGAAATAGGGGTTTGAGAATCCATTTGGATCGACGGACTTGTGTTTCAAATCGATTTTTAGACACGTAATAACATGTCAGAAACACTCAGCTTCTTAATGTCCCGAATAAAAATTAATTTAAATAAAAATCAATACAAAATAAATTTATTTAACTAGTTATTTTTTGTGGATTTGAAGGAGATGCGTTTCTCTATTTTGCGTATTCCATGAGTCATTAGTATCTTTCAAATACGAAGTCTTGTTCGGTGCTAGCCAAGCACGCCAATGAAAGGCTTTCAAACCAACAGTCGGTAATGTAAACTAAAGTTTCGCGTAGTTTGAATAGAATGACAGCCGTCCATTTCGGCCAATTTGAATGGTCATTTTTTGTAAGCTGAATGTGAATAAATAGGATCGGAATCTTATTTTAAGGTGATATCATTTTGAGGCCTCCACGAAAGGATTTTCGTTTCACATACCTGAATTGGAAACAGGCATTACGTTTGAATAATTGTAAGGAGCATTAAATCAAATCGGGGATGTCATTTTAAGTGTTCCATTCGCACTGGATTATGATATTGACGGACTAATTGAAGGTCAACTCACCGACGCACTTGTTCTGTAGTGGATCGAATCTCATGTTGGAGAAGCATTTGTCCTCGCATTCGTATCCCCCGACGGTGTTCCGACAGTTCTTGTCCGAGTCGCAGTCGTGCAGGTTCTCTCGGCACTCGTCGAAGTCTGAGAACGCGGGGCACAAACACGGAGAGAAACAATACATTAAGCACACAAACACAGGGAGACATTCAAGACATTGACTTCAAAGGCGATACAAAACAAATTGGGGACATTTTGACTACAATCGAAGGCACACTCCATTCCAATGAATACATTTTGATTTCCTTCGTACTAAAGACCCGTGTTCCGAAGTAAAAGTTGGACACTCTTTCCAAAAAACTTCGAAACATACCAAAATTTATTTACAAAAATTTTGATTATTTTTTTCAAAATAGGTATTTTTTCCCGTTATTCTGTGTCTAATTCATTACTTGGCGCCGTTTTTAGACGCAACACGACGAGTAAGAGAGGGAGCTTCCCTTCAAAGAGTCTCTCAACACAAGTTTTGTTTAATAGTACAAAGTTTTATTATTATTATTATCATCGGATGAGCCTTCTATTGCCACATACGCATGAGTTGGGCATGCAGATTTTAAATGGAAGGAATCTGAACAGGGTATTTCGTTCAATGATATTCTGAAAACGATTAACAAATTCGTCAATAACTGGTGTCAAATAAGGAACGTCCTGACCACAGTGAATAACCCTTTAGCTGTATGATTAACCATTATAAAATAATATAAAAACCAATTTTTATGCAGAATCAGCTGTGGTTTTAGGAAAGAAAAATTATTTCTGTTTCCGATTTATACTTATCAGCATCTCTCAAAAAAAAAATAATAATTAACTAGAGAGAAACTGAGCTAGTAAAGCCCAGATTTTAGATGTTTTTTTTTTCCCGTGCACATTTGTAATGAACGAAATGATCCTTCTAACATGTTACCTTGTTGATTTACAGCCACAGTCATAGGATTTCGTTTCGATGTTCCATCAAAAATAGCTTATTAAAATAGAGCATTCTTTACCAGGAAAAAAGGGCGGATTTTAAAAACCCATTCTAAGAGGTTTGTTTCTATATTTTATGTAATTAACAAAAACTGGGCGTATTTAGATGTCAATAATAAATGAGGCATCACTTGTGATTGCAGATATTGAAAGGAGGTCTTTTTGTGAGGCGTCCTACCTTGGCAGTTTCCGTTTGCAGCGTCCCACTTGAATCCTGCGGGGCAGTCCTTGCTCCTGGTCGGTTTGTTGATGCACTGGTAACTTCCGTGGGAATTCTGGCAGATTTCGAGCGTGCGGTTGCACTTGTCGATGCCCTCGCTGCATTCGTCCACGTCTGGGAACAGAAAACTTGCAACAACATTTGGACTGAGAAGGCGACATACCAAAAATATATCTTCTGTTAGGGGCAACTCACCATGAGAGATGTGTTATACCGAAAAGGCAAAACCTTGAGTGAATACTTTCAAAAATAAATTGTATTGGTTTGTTTCTATACAGATCTGTTTTTTCTATACCCATTGTACAAAATGATATACAGTCGGGCTTCTGCATATCGTTTTGGTAAATTAAAAACTTTCTATAAATCGCAAAAATTTCTCTGGATGGAATATTTTTGAAGGAAAAATCGGCCTTTTAATATTGACGTTCGATAAAATAAACTGAAGGAAGTAGCCCATAACTGCAGCCACGCGATGATGGAATGATTAATATGTGGGACCACAGCGGTGATATTTCGCTACTATCAAAGTTCACGGCATTCTCGAGGATTGATTACAAATGCGAGGATTGATTCTAAAAAAGTCAGCCATTTGTGAAATCATTTGATCTCACAAGAGACGTTCTAAAACAATATTTCAAAGTGGATTCAAAATGGATCGTCTGAGAGACATGCCAGTCTTAGGTGCTCTTGAAAAACGAAGAGTTTGCCAACTGCGAGTTTGTTGGATACATTTAAGAACACAGATTTGAAGAACATTTTAGAAGAGAACACTCGCATTTTTAGCCGGAATGAAGCCAGTCAGTTCTGCAAGTGTTTGCCAAACAAAACTCCTGCCCTTGAAAACGATGGTTCTCAAAGGGGTAGAAATAGCAAAGAGGAGATAACAGTTTCGGTTGTCGTAAACATGAACGACCAAGGGAAAAGAATGAGAGTATTTGTTATAAAATTAACTTTCTAGGGGTCTGAAGATCTGGAATATTTAGATGCTGACCTCACCACTATGACAGAGAAGCAGCGATGATAATTTTTAAGAATGAGATTATTAGTAAAAGTGGTCAGCTTGTGGGCATCTGCCACCTTCATCCAGGTGTGAATTTGACTTTCCAGCCCCGGGGACATTGCAGCCATTGGAACAGGAGCTTGCACTTTTCAGAAGACTTATCTGTGCAGTTGAACTAGCTAAGGAACGATGTCCAAAAACTGATTTGCAACAGTTGGCTTTCTCATTGTTTTAGAATACAAACCTATGGTTAGTAAAATTTTTTTTTTCTGTCTAATGCGGAGGCACTTTGTCGTGAGACATTCGGCGCGATTTACTGACTGCTTTATTACTATAGGTGAGCCAGCATTGCTCCCTATGAGGGGGACAAGCCTCATTCGGGACTGGAACCCAAGCCCAGCTCAGAACGCTAACCACTACACCATGTGGGCGGCGTATAAAATTAAATGGTATGACAGAAAAACTGATTAAATGATGTTATTGTCGATTCATTACATATTGTGTTATTAATGTTGTATTGTATGAATTAAATATTCTTTCAGGAGGCCATGGAACTTGACTTGACATGGAAGTATGTGAAAAGCTTTGAGGTTGTATGATCCCGGACCTGAGGGAGTAAAGAGAGCCAATCACTTACCGACGCATAATCCATTGGTTTCGCTGTAGGCGAACCCCTGCGGACACGGCTGAGCAAACGGATTTTCCTTGTCCTGTGGGTAATCGCAAATGTAACTCCCGTACGCATTGATGCAGAGTCCTTCGCGGGGGCACGGTTGCAGGGTGCATTCGTCAAAATCTTGGGGAAGAAACAGATATCAGAAGCATGCACGCTACGAGGAAACCCAATACACCCGTTCTCGTCCTGCTGCGATGCCACAAAGGTTAATGGAACCGATTCAAGCAACTTTCACTCTCAAATACTGCCCTATAATACGGTGCTTTTGTTTCGTAAGCGCCTGGGTTCGAAGACATCTCTTTGCACGAGGAGCAACACTCGCCGTGTGTATGTCCTCCGAATCAGCGGAACTACAACAGATATTAACTGACAGAAGTAATGACAGCTCTCCGTCAGCTTTTGCACCGACTTGCCCAAAATGTTTTACCTATTTAGCGAAGAAGCGGGTAAAACGATTTTTTTTTTAATAATTTTTGGAAACGTGCGAAATTTGGTACACCAACTGCTTTTAGAATAATTTAAGAAGATTAGCACAAAAAAAAAACAAGTAAAATGAATACGAAAACTAGCATTCTTTCAGGAGGTGGATTCCGGTGTCCTTAATATCGAAGTTTAAGAGTCACAAGGACATTCAAAAATCGATTTTCTTTAAAGTAAATTGATGTTTTCTGCCTTAGCTATTTTCTACCAAAATACTGTAAGTACGAAAGACATTCTTAGGGAGGGGGTTGGAATCTATTTTTATAGCCATGGTTTAAAATATACTACAGAGCTTTGGGGAACCAATAACACAAACGACACGTTTTTACTCTAGATACATTCTCTGAAACAACAGTGTGCTTGTTTCGGAATGAAATTTTCCCCGATTTTAAAAGGACATGTCTCCGATTCTTTGTCGGATATCTCTTGGAAAATTTGTAGAGCTTCCTTTGTACTATTTTCACTCGAAATGGGACTATTCGGCGCGGCCTTTTCGACGCAAAACCCAATTCGGTGCGAAATCCATTTCGGCGAAAATCTATTTGGTGATGGAGGTTATTCAGGTCATTAAATTTTCGCCAAATTTTCGTTAAACAATGTAATTTGTGATTTTTTTATGCACGAAAAAAATATTTAAAATTATTTATTAAAGATATTAATGATGAATAGAATTTTGCATAATTTAAAGGAGCTAGTGATAAGCTGAGAAAAGAACTTAATTCTTGCAGTTACAGCTTATTAAACTTTGTGTGATTTTGAAAAATTGTTAGCCTGTCATGAACCAACCCCAAAGCTTAAAAAATAGAGAGATGCACACAGAAGGATAAGAGATAATATTCTTAAATTTGATTCTTTGTCTGCAACAGAGTATCTGAGGAGCATTGCTCACAATTATCAGATGGCTAATTAAAGTAAAAATGCAATTTATAAGGTAAGAAATTAAAATTTTTACAAATCCTACGTAGCCGCTTATGCAAACAGTTCCAGCAACAGTGTTTGACTTCTATTCCTGAAAAGTCCATCTTAAAATTTCCATCGCTTTGAAAAGCATGGGCGGCAGTCCTAGGAGAGATATTCAAGCACGTACCATAGCAGCAGTTAAGAACTGGACTAACCGTGTCGAGAACTTATTGTGCTGAAGTTTCCAGACTGATACATTCCATTCTATGTAAACTTTGCATTCAAGCGTTAAGGTAACGTACTTAAGAAGTCTTTGTGAAATTGTTTGAATTTCATCGTCGCCGTTCCATTTTATACCCCGAGTCTTGAAACTTGGATAAAAATCGAAAGAGGATCTACAATAAAGCTAGTCCGCTATAATATATATATATATATATATATATATATATATATATATATATATATATATATATATATATATATATTCGGTAATCGTTAAGCACATATTCGATATCCGATAGAGCACAGCTGTTCAAAGAGTGAAAAGTCAGTGGATATGTGACTGAAATAGAGTCCTTCAAGGTTTAAGATTCCAATGTCATGATTTATTTAGAACACTAAAGTATTGAGCTTCAGTACTGTTGAAAAATTGCTATTTTGACAAAAATAGGTGTTTAAAATTTATACTGATATCAAAATCCTTGACATACTGACTAAAATCTGTCAATGAGAAGTCTTCTCGTAAGAAAACACGCACTTTTACTTTCGGTAGATTTTCAGCTGGCATATGTCAGGAACACCGAGGGTGAATATCGATGAAATATCGTTGGCACATGTAAATCACGTTAAAGCGAACTTGTGTGGACTCAAATCATAAATATACGTACTATATAGTCACAAAGCTAACTTACGGTTTCACCACCTTCCGATCTCATTTAAGGTGATGATATCATATGATTCTCAAATCATGCTGATAACTTGACGTCAGATCAGAAGGTGTATCAACACAAGTGACCTCTCAAGTTTTATAGGTCACATGAATTTACGGGTTGTATAATTTTGATGAAGTGAATTGTTCGGTGCGTAATGGCGTGAAAAAGAAATATCACCTTCGCATTCTTGAGTCTGCTGGTTTTTGACGAGTCCAGAGGGGCACTCTCCGTTCTTTTCCGGTTCCGTCGACATACATGTAAATCCGCCGACCAGATTGGAGCAAAACTCGGACGCCGGATTACAGGTGTGGCTGCCTAACTGACACTCGTCGACATCTGTGAAAGGAATCACATCATTTTGACATTCCGCACACCGAGTACATATTGAAACCTTTGTCTGAGGCATCCTCGCTAGCGCAGTTATTTATTAAGTTTGGGTCTGGGGTGGGGTGACAAGTGCTGGTCTTTTATTAATTTTTTTTACTTACAAAAATTACTTTTATTAATAAAAGTAATTTTTATTAATTTTTTTACTTACAAAAAAATCCCAGACAATTTGGTCATACAGCAAAACGACTTCAAAATGAAAGTACTTAGACTGCTAAGACAGTAAGTGGCTATCTTTTAAATTGAACACTATTTCTGTTCAATGAGATAGCTCTGGTTAGATAGCTTATTTTGGGCAAAAAATACTTATAATGAAGCATTTAGGCGCTATTTCAATATATATTTTAAAAAATAGGTTTTTAGGTCAACTCCTAACAAACAAGATTTTCAAATGAATAAATCGTTATCGAGGATTTAGAGAATATGTGTTAATTTTCTTTACAGATTACCGTCACTTATATTTAGGTGTCCGAATACTCACTATATAGAATATGTCAGTCAAATATTCTGCCTATCTTCACGGGATCCCTATTTATCCTTACAACAATTAATATTCATTTTAATTCGCTGAAAGAAGAAATCTTAGAATCCTGTTTGGTTGACTGTACTGGGTAATACGTTACTTAAAAACAAAAAATACTATATACAAAGAAGCACCATTCCTTGTTTTCACCTGCTCATTGAGAAGCTTTATACCTCGGTCCTAAAATAAATCCAGTTCATTAACACCCGTAAAGTGCTGCTTAAAAATTACCGGAAATAAAAAGCATTTACACAATTTGTGAAAATGTCTTAGCCGATGAATTTGGCAAAGCTCAAGAAATAGAAATCTACAATGCAACTTTGATCGCGCAGAAAACCTCTTCCGAGATTAAAACTGACCGTTCTTAATCAGATTTTTTAACGACGATTCTAAGGTGAATCAGTAACGCAAACTGCTGAGAGATAAAAGATGGCGTCAGGCATGACGGGGGTAAAGAAAATTCGAAAATGAAGGAAGGGCAAAGATTTGTCATAAGAGAGGAAAGTCATTATTCAGCCTTGGATGAAAGATCGATGAAACCAGATCAGCCCAACACGCAACGGAAGAATGATCCCGATCCCATTCATTGTTAAAATGGAGGCTGTAGTAAAGAATTATCTTGATTTTGTTGCATCTAACCCATCGGATAGTAAAATAGAATGGAGATAAAACGACTACAGCAAATTAGCCACACTTGCCTAGGAAATGAAAGCATTTCAGCCCAAGAAAATTATCCTTATGCATATAACAGAAGGGTTTCTGTTGTTTATTCTTAAAGGATCTCGATCGACGATAAAACAGACGCTAACACGTTTGAAAGGTCAAACTCTTTCAACTCCTTATATTTGGATTTAACTCAATTATCAATTGATAAAATCCTATTGGATCGATCTGAATCGTCTGACGTCTTCCCCTTCAGATAGAAAGTGCGACACTTTCGAGTCATTCCCAGGACCGTTATCAATAATTCTAGAGTTTAAATTGTCTAAATATTTATTGATCGCTTTCGCATAAAAATTTTGAAATTAAAACGATGTCTCCTCGAACACCGGATTCTATTAAAAGATACAAACGCATGTCTGTCAGCAACTGGGTTTCAGTTGTACTAAGGCCGTCTGCACACGGAGCAACCCAAAAGAAACTGATAACTGACTCAAATCACAAACCAGACCGTGATGAGTCGCAACCTATGTAATTGAATGGAGCCACGCACACGGCGCAACTGGTTACAAACCCGTCGGACGGGTTTGTAACCAGTTGCGCCGTGTGCGTGGCTCCATTCAATTACATAGGTTGCGACTCATCACGGACTGGTTTGTGATTTGAGTCGGTTATCAGTTTCTGTTGAGTTGCTCCGTGTGCAGACGAGCTTAAACCCAGCGCTCTATGTTTGCAGAAATACTACTTTTAAGTAACGAATCATCTTTTTAAAGCTGGTTTCGCAGTAGATAATCAACTCAACATTCTAGCCATTCAATCGAATTTCAAAAATTCTGTTAGTCCCCCTCAAGAGATGTATTTCGAAATGTCCTTCACCAAAATAAACTGATAAAGATATTTACAAGATCCTTATCGCATCTGCTTTAGAGGCGGAAGTGGGATCGGTTTATCAAGTACCCCTCTTTTTCTGCGCACATTCAAATCGGGTACTCGTCGTTCCACGAACAGTACCGAACCAATGTTTCCCATGAGCAGGAATGTCCTGAAATTTCACATCTTACAGGACAATTTATCAATGGATGACTTCTTTATTTGATACAGACATCCTTTAAAACAACAACAGGTAACCCTCCTATAACACGGAAGATAGGTTCCGTGTTGTGTGAAACCGTGTTGTATGAGACCCAGACCCAGTTCAAAAAAGGGGTGTTACGTTCCGAAAATTTATTAAAAACAAACATTTTTTTTAAATTCCATATAAGCAATTTATTTTTTTATTAAAAATATAAATGTATGTATAACACAAAACGAAAAGAAACAAAAAAATATTTTCATTTAATGCGACCTTAATTTAATAAATTTCTTCCTCATCACTACCCAGTACAATCAAACGAGAACGTGTTTTCGGTTGAACGATATCACCTTCACTTTCAGAACCTTTTTCTGCATTTAGATTTTTTGCACCTTCTATCCTCTTTCAAAAATCTGTAATTTTGGTTTATTTGCAGGTTACAAGGTCATTGTAGATTTCACGGTATGGAGACAGACAATTTGGCAGCTCCCTTTTGAATTTTCGGCTTCTTTCGACGGAAGGGTCTGCATTCAGGAAAAGTGATTAAAGAATTTCGGCTAAGCTTAGGCCTTCTTGTAATTTTATAGAGTTATAAATGAGTAAATTATAATTTGTTTATACATTTTCATGTAAAGCCACTATAGTTCATTATTCTTTCCCGTCATTATTTAAAGGTAATTTAGTTTTAAAATGCGTTAAACAAAAATCATGTTGTCTAGTGCTATAGAAGTACAGTGTTGTACAAAGGTTTTCACAAAATTTTTATCGTGTTAGAGCAAAACCGTCTTACAGGTTGCAGTGTTATACGAGGGTTCCCGCAATTTATCCTATCGTGTTAGAGCGAAACCGTGTTGTAAGAGGCCGTGCTGTAGGAGGGCTACCTGTATTAGATAGAATAATCTTCACCCAACCTGTACTTAAAAGGAGTGGATAGTGGCGAAGTAGAGGGGTTATAGACTTTGCGCCTGTTTACAAACAAACACTGCGACGCCGAACGCTGGTTGGCAAAACATCCGTTGATTTATCATGGCGTTCTATGATCACGCTAACCACAAATTCGATATAAAATTATCAAATTATGCGAATACTTTAGACAGATCTTGAAAACAAACGTACGTTGATAAAATAACCTTTAAAGAAGAAGATGGGGGTTTCTTTTGCCTTCTAGATCCCTTTTTATTAAAAAAATGAAGACTGGAAGGATGACATTTTCTATGGCCAGTTGTAAAGAAATCCGACATCAAACGATTTTTGCACTTTACACCAGGAAAAAAAGAGTTAGAACCCTTTGTTTGTTGTAAATTTGATTTGTATAATTTTATATGGCTTTCCCTAAATATTTAAAACTATCGATAACTTTGCTGATCTTACTTCGCACGTTTTGAATTATGTGTAAATTGTACCGTGGTATCTATTTTATTCTTATTACGTATTTATGACGATTCCATTTGACTGAAAAATTAGTTTTGAATCTGAAAAATTAATTTAATTAGTTAAATTCTTAACTTGATACACTCTTTTTTTAAGTTGTTATATCATGTTATCCTTGCTTCTGGAAAAAGGGTAAATGAATAAAATGCATCACATTACACAGTGAATTAACAATAAAAAATTGCTGCGAATTACACCATTTCGGTTGATTGTTTACAGTAATATAACTGTTTTACTGACATTATAGCTTGCATTAATGATGAAAATATTTAGTCAAAAATACTTTGCCGTTTAAGTTATTTAAATTTCTAGGTTTTTATATTTAATTGTTCTGAATGCCTTGATAAATAAATGCTCTTTTTAAAAAAGGGAAAGTACAAAAGATTTGTGAAAATTTCAGTATTAATATTTCCATGGTTTATCAGAAATTTATAAAAATATTATCGAGAGATTAATTGTCAAGAATAAATTTTTATATCTTAAAAGAGGTTTTATATATTTGTTGTCTATGTATGCTATCATCAGGTTCCATAGGTTTATATTCCTCTTCATTAATTAAAAAAAACTTAATCTATATAAAGTTTTTGTCTTGTACCTAAATTAGGTTTGTATATTCTCTAAGTTAAAATTTTTGTTAATATAATTTAAATATATTTTGTTTGAAATATATTTTAATTAAGTAAAAAGAAAATGTTGCTATAAAAGCAATATTTAAGTTGTAGTTTGCACAGAATGCTCTCTGATATAGGAAATACATAATGTTGGCAAAATGTGCCAGTCTGAAGTGTATATTTTTATTAATTAGGTTTTATTCACATGTGTATCTTTTTCATCCTTCGGAAAACGATATATGTCAATACCATATCCTTTTGAATGCCTGAATGTACACACATAAGCTAAATAACTCACTAGCATAATGATAATTTAAATCAATAAGCAGTTTCAAAGATATGTAAATGTTTGAGTAAAGCTTTGCTAACATGTGCACGATGCAAAATGCCGAATGTTTTGCCTACCAGGGAGCGGTGCTTAAGCGTGACGTCACTTCATGACGTTTCCAGCAGAAAGCCTATTGCGTGGAATCCTTCCGATAAAACATGTCACCTTCGATCCCTGTTGTGGACTCAGATCGAGGGATCAGGAGAGAGTGGCTTCTGCCTACGCTTCAAAGAGTTTCTGGAGTGAGACTCGTTTAAACATGTTGTTGGCTTTCTAGAGAGATACTTTTGAACAGCTATTGGTCTTTCTTTTCGTTAGGCCTTTTCTGACACATGTTTTGGCATGTGTGACGAGCAAACGTCGAGTACCGAAGCACTTTTTTTTTCGAGTGCTGAGGTAGGACTGTGTGTTCCAACAATTAACGGTGCGCAGATAATTTCGATGCTTCTTTCATTCTGAAATGAACTCTGAGAATCATAAATGGAAAAAGTCAGTCGACTTATAAAAATTAATTCCCTGGTGGACCAGTCATTATAAATGAAATTCATCTACACCGCTTCAATGTCCTTTCGATATAATACTAGCTGAAAACCCGCACTTCGCTCGGAGTACATTCAAATTAAATTCAACGGTCAATGTATGCAATTAATGCCAAAAAAAATATTTATAATAAATACAACGATCAATGTATGCAATTGATGTAAAAAAAAACAAAAAAATATATTTATAAAAAAAATCGTAAGGGATATTTTTATAGACAAAATAATGTAGAAGAAAATATTGAAATTAAATGTAATAGGAAATATTAAAGAATATAGTACAGTTAATACAGTACAGTTTGAAGAACATATCTTTTACTGTATTTTAATATTTTTTTGGATAATGTCCAATCGTCTGCCGCATTAGCAAGAAAAAAAATATTTTTTTGTCTATTTAATTGTTATGCACGTGACGATACATTTATTTGAAGTACCAGAAAAAGAAATCACGTGATCGGCATTTAATAAATTAAATTCTAAAAATGAATCTTTAAAAATTCACCAAAAATCAGAAAATGGCGGTAAATATTCGATAAAGATTTCATTTTAAAGGAATTTTTAGGATCTTTCTCGTGGTATAAATTTTATAACCCTCAAATAACTTGTAGAATGGTACTTGTAGAATGAACACCCGTAGCTTAGCTTTTAGGCGAATGTCAAATACTATTGTAAACGAAACTTTTAAAATGATGGGGTTTTGTTTCCAAATGTCACCGAAAAATGAGTTTTCTCTAAGATGCATTTCAAGATGCTCCCTCCGGTCTTTTAATATCGCTTCTGGTTCTCATCCAATGGTCGTGCGAAGCAGTTTTAGAATCCTAAAGGATTGGCGTGTGAAAAAGAGCAATAAAAAATGTCCCAGCCATTTCTCAAGGTAGAATAAAAATGTGTGTTGGCGGTCAGTTGAATGGGCTGTATCCACTTTGGCGACACAGACAGTCACTCGACCTCTTGCCATCAACCGGCGACAGTTCGTCGAAATTGAATACAATTAGGGATATAACATACAACGGCAATTATTCTCTACAGTACCATTTGCTCTGAATTTTTCTTTCTTTATCGTCGATAGAGTAGGTTCGTAGAGAGGGGGGAGGGGAGAGATTCTCTGCTCACATTTCCATTAAAATAGCTGTCATTATCGCAAAAATTATTTTTGACTGTACAATCTGTGGTGATATATTTCGTCGACTTTGGGAAAATAAGGCTTCAGACAATTCGGGGTTTCTTATAAGAGGTTTGTGGAATCTTGATTTCGACGACACGCTACGCCTAAAAGTATTAATTGATAATCGGAAGACGTTCACAAGGTCGGTTACAAAGCGAAAAAGCATCCGGTCAAATGAGGCACGTGATATTTCAGTATTATTTTTCGTGTACAGCCCCTCCTACAGCCCGGCATCTTACAACACGGTTTCGCTCCAACACGATAGGATAAATAGCGGGAACCCTCGTATAACACTGCAACCTGTAACACGGTTTCGCTCTAACACGATAAAAAATTGCGAAACCATTTGTACGACACTGTATTTCTACAGCACTAGATTACATGATTTTTGTTAAACACATTTAAAAACTAAATTACCTTAAAATAATGACGGGAAGGAATAATGAGCTATATTGCCTTTACATGAAAATGTATAAACAAATTATAATTTATTCATTTATAACTCTATAAAATTGTAAGAAGGCCTAAGCTTAGCCGAAAATCTTGAATCATTTTTCTTGAATGCAGAACCTTCCTCCGAGAGAAGCCGAAAATTCAAATACCCCAGTCAAAATAGACCTGATTTTGACGAATGGCTAAAAAAAATATGAATGTTTTGAAAAGTGGTGGAGATGTTTGTTTAGGCATGCTAATGAACATACTAAAAGTCCCCACCGATCAGACTTGAGCTTTCGCCGCCATCTTGGAAAATGTGTACACTTTTTTGGTTTTTTGCAAGTAACTTGAGAAATATTGATTTCATGTAAAAAATTTGAATTTAAAAATTGAAGAGCACTAAATTGTGAACAAAAATGTCTTTTACATTTTTTTA
Organism: Dolomedes plantarius; assembly: GCA_907164885.2. NCBI lineage: Eukaryota > Metazoa > Arthropoda > Arachnida > Araneae > Dolomedidae > Dolomedes > Dolomedes plantarius. The sequence continues at coordinate 18,709,025 of OU015495.1, read as the reverse complement.
TAAGTCGAATACGAACAAAGATAATTGATTTTGAAAGGAGCGAACCATCACGCCTTCGACGCGGATGCGCGGGTCCTCCCCATCGCGATGGGAGGATGACCCGCGCATGTGGGCCAAAAGTCTTGTATACTCACGTTTGTCAAATCTCTACATATCAAAGCTCAAGAGAAAGTTGCAACAACAACCAATCCATTGTTATCAGGTTATATTGTGAGGCTTGGTGGATTCTATATTTTTATGTCATACTTAGGCTGTATTGGGTACATAATGGCTGGAGTTGGGTAAAAATAAATACTAACTTTGATGTATGCAACTATGTCAGTAGAAAAAATGTTGCCTGGCTATGCATACGCTATAAAAAATCCTAGCTAATTTAATTACCCAAACAGCTTTAGCAAAAATAATTTTTGACGCCATGGACATATCTGATTTCAAAAGCAATAATCTCCATGAGTTGTTTAGAAATTTTGCTACTGAACTACTATCGCTAGAAACCATAAACGGACATACTCACATACGAGTCATCGTATATGAGATTAAAATGAGGATGACTTTGAAGCAGTTAAAGAGAATGGCCCCACTGCATCCCTCTGGGTTCAGTACTTTGAAATGGTAGACCTTATGAAAGCTTGATCACCGTCAATTGTACGGTGAAAGAAATGGCTTCAATATACTAGTAAACCCGTTGTTGCTTTTTCAGAGGATAGCGATTGCCAAACAAAACGACCAAGACCTAGCATTATTTAGAATATGAGTTAGCTCCTTTTCCGTTGGCTCTATTTAATGAAGCTGGTATGCGAGAAACAACGACATTGGCCATGTACGACATTTTTGAAGTTCCAAACTAAGACCTTAACCTCTTGAACTGCGTCAACATTGGGGACAGTGGTTTTCTCCTACACCGTGTCAAATGGGGAACACAATTAACTTTTTTGGCAGTTTGCATAAATTAAGTTAACTATATAAAAAAGCATTATGGTACCAGCTGCATAGTCGTTTTAAATGGCTAATCCACTAACACTACAAAAAAAAATTTAACAAATTATATGGTCCATAGTGAAAAAATCTGTAGACATAAATTTTGATGGAAACATGCCAGTTACTGTTCAACAAGAATAGTTCCTTTCAAATGAAAACAATAAGAGCGAATTGATCAGCATTCTATCAGCTGAGGTGGGAAACAATGGGATTCGATTCCGACAAAGTAATGACGCCGCCGACATTCTCATTATAAATAAAGCAATTAATGAAGCATGTTCTGGTAACAACATCGTTGTAACCATCGGTGAAGATGCTTACCACCTGGTTCTATTAACAGGTCTCACTCCTACAGAAAAAAGACATTTTCCCTGTCAAATCACGCAAAGGGAAATCAAAGAAAAGAATATATTCATCAAATAAAATACAATCATCGGGACTTACCAAAGTATCCTTTTTCTACATGCGTTCAGTAGATGTGATACTACTTCTGCAGCATTCAACAAAGAAAAGAAACTTTGCATAAAAATGTTCCAAATTAAAGGTATGGAACACAACGTGACAGTAGTTAATAAATGCAACTCATCGCACAATGATGGTTCAAGCAGGAGAATGCTTTCTTCTGATCTGGTATGGACGACATTCCAGTGAATAGTCCCTAAATAAGTTTAGGTACAAATGTTCTCAAAATTTGGCATTAAAATAAAACCATATATTCAGTTTGTTCCCGCAACTGAAGAGGAAGCCAGACTACATTCCTTTCGGTTGTATCACCAAGTGCAGAAGTGGTTTGGGAATGAATTGAATCCAGAAGTGTGGGACTGGAAACGTCAAGAGAAAACCCTCGTGCCCATCACAACTATGGATGCAGTGACTCCCGATTCAGTTTTAAGCATAGTGTTTTGCAACAGTAAGATTGACTGGGGAGAAAGATGCGTGTGTCGGAAAGCAGGCATCAACTGCACAACGGCCTGCAATAACTGCAATGGAGTATGTCACAACGACATACCCCATTGAAGTTATTGCCCTGTAGATCATGCCGATCCAATAAAAGGAATTGATGAATGAAGTGATGCTAGCTGCCCCATAGATGACCTTTTCAAGACTGACGACGCGAACAATCCCGTACCGAAAAAAGCACGTCAACCATAAAGTAGGTAAGCTTAAAACATTATACACAATGAAAATACGGTAGTGAATATATCCAAGTTTAATACATTCGTTTATAAAATTAATAATGATAAATTATCTACATACCAATACTCATCAAAGTCTATTTTCTTGTGTTTAAAGAATGCCGCAATGAGGTAGTGGAGATAATTTAAAGGAAAGCACCTGCAACGAGGCTTGGACGCTACCTCCATAATCAATGCGCATTTAATAGTCAATATATTTGTACGTGTTAGGGTTACGACAAAATGTATTTAATATTTTTTGTACACAATTTAATTTTCTTTAATTTTTGTATTAAATTTTTTTTACATAAAAGTTAATATTTTCAAGTTATTTGCAAAAACATAAAAAAACTCTTCAACCCATGGAGGTCTCTAAACATCCTATGGAGATTATTGCTTTGAAATCAGATATGCCCATGATATCAAAAATTATTTTTGCTAAAGATGTTTGGGTAGATAAATGAGCTAAGATTTTTATAGCGTTTGCATGGCCAGGCAACATTTTTTCTACTGATGTAGTTACGTACATCAAAGTTAATATTTATTTTAACTCACCTCCAGCCATTATGTACCCAATGCAGCCTAACTATGATATAAAAATATAGAATCCACCAAGCCTCACAATACAACCTGATAACAATGGATTGGATGTTGTTGCAACTTTCTCTCGAGCTTTGATATGCAGAGATTTGACAAACGAGAGTATACAAGACTTTTGGCGCACATGCGCGGGTCCAGTGGCGCACCCAGGATTTTTCTTGGGGGGGGGGGGCGAGATGAATGGATAAAAATATTTATAATGCATGGGGGGCCGAGATGGACGAATAAAAACATTTCTAATGCAAAATCAATATTTCTAATTCTTTGGGGGGGCAGGGCCCCCTGGGCCCCCCTGGGTGCGCCACTGCGCGGGTCATCCCCCCATCGCGATGGGGATGATCCGCGCATCCGCGTCCCAGGTGTGATGGTTCGCTCCTTTCAAAGTCAATTATCTTTGTTCGTGTTCGATTTATAAAAAAAATGTAAATGACGTTTTTGTTCACAATTTAATGCTCTACAATTTTTAAATTCAATTTTTTTACATAAAATAAATATTTGTCAAGCTACTTGCAAAAAACCAAAAAAGTGTACACATTTTCCAAGATGGCTGCGAAAGCTCAAGTCTGATCGGTGGGGACTTTTAGTATGTTCATTAGCATGCCTAAACAAACATCACCAATTTTCAAAACCTTGATATTTTTTTTAGCCATAAAACCTATTTTGATTGGGCTAAAAAGGGAGCTGCCAAATTGTCTATCTCCATACCGTGAAATCTACAATGACCTCGTAAGAACCAGCAAACAAACCAAAATGACAGATTTTTTAAAGAGGATGGAAGGTGCAAAAAATCTAAATGAAGAAAAAGGTCCCGAAAGTGAAGGTGATATCGTTCAATCGAAAAAACGTTCTTGTTTGATTGTACTGAGCAGTGACGAGGAAGAAATTTATTAAATGAAGGTCGCATTAAATGAAAATAATTTTTTTGTTTCTTTTCGTTTTGTGTTATACATATATTTATATTTTTAATAAAAATTAAGTTGCTTATATGGAATTTAAAAAAGAAGTTTGTTTTTAATAAGTTTTTGGAACGTAACCCCCTTTTTTGTACTGTCTCTGGGTCTCATATAACACGGTTTCACAGAACACGGCATTTTCTAGGAACCTATCTGCCGTGTTATAGGAGGGTTACCTGTATTATATTATTCTAATACAAAAGTAGTACAAAATTATAATTTAACATTTTGTTTTCTTAAAATTTCTAGCGTAGTGCCGTATTTATCGTTTTGCTGTTGTTCTTTCTTAGTGATAAACCTGTTCTTTCGTTTTGGAACAGACTCTTTATTCTTCCGCTTTGATTTCTTACCTTCGCAAGTCGCTTGATCGGCGCCCAGTTTGTAGCCAGGATAGCAGGAGCACTGCACCCGATTTTCCACCACCTCGCATATCTGTGCGCAGGGAGCGTTAGGCTCGCAGACAGCTCTTCCTGAAAATGAAATGGCATCACACAAATGGAACTTGTTTTCTGTATCGGAGTCAGACCTTTTTTTGTGGCTGGACGTAATTCTTTTTCATTACCTCTCTGAGACAAGTAGGATTGAGGATGCAGTTTTCCTGTTGGGGGTGTTTATTGTCATGTTGCAACTGAACGGCACAAAGCATTTCTGCCTGACACCAAGATGTGCCCTGAACGAGTTGAAACTCGAGGAAAGGATTCTCCATTCAGCATGACATTTTGTAACGGACTGTTTTCACCCCTCCCCCACACACAAATAGACTCTTCTCTTCAGCACCTGCTATGTCACGTGACTGTGTTTTTCCGTTGTTCGATCTTGTGTTAATTCGTTCGTTACTTTTGTATCAGCATGTAGAGCGTTCTATGTTGTCCTGTAAATAAATGTTCGTGTGTTTAAATGTTAATTTTTAGCATTCTTAGTATGTGGTCTTCACTTTATTTTAAACTTAAAAAAAAACTCCGATATGATTTTGGACAAGAATGTTACAATTTATCATGAATATTGTGCCCCAATACTGTCGATGTGGTTTCGAATACAGTCGAACCCCGTTATGGCGAACCCGGTATATAACGAACTCCCGGATATAACGAACGAAAAATTTGGTCCCGCCGTTTTCCTATTGTATTTAATGCTAATTTATCCTTTTATAGCGAACCTCCGAAATCTTAAGAATCGGCTATAACGAAAAATTTTTTTTCAATCGACAACTGAATTTTTAAAAATTTTTCAATTTTTTAAGAATGTTGAAGACGCAAAGAATGTTGAAGATGATGATGAAGATTTACCTATCGCGATGTGGATAGAAAAGCACAAAATTTCATCATTCTCATGTTATTTGTGGCGTGCATGTGATGAAACATGTGATGATGAAGTCATTACATGTGAAAATCCGACTGATGAAGATATTGTGGAAGAAATTAAAACGAATCATTCTGAAATCGAAGATTCTGCTTCTGATGCTGATGAAGAGGAGCACGTAAATGACGAAATCCCCATCATCTCAGATGCTACAGCAGCGATGAGTGTCATTAATAAATTTTTGTCTACACAAACAGTAGAAGAAAGTGTGCTGGAGTCATTTGATGTATCGGAAAGAAATTCATAAAATGTTTTTGAAACCGGCATCACGTCAGCAGATTACCGATTATTTCTGTATCAAAACAGTGAGCAACAATTGAAGATAAAATCAATTTATTTCCATTTGTCTTCATTTTTAGTTAATTTAATTAATATTGTGTCAGTTTAATGTAATCGATTTTAGTCGATTTAATTCATTAATGATCATTTTTAATTGATTTTATCATTCTTTCAATACATCATTATCGAATATACATAGCAACTAATGAGCTATACATTTTGTGAACTCTAACATTTTTCTTAATGGTTCAGATATAGCGACCAAAACCTTTGGTCCCTTGAAGTTCGTTATAACGGGGTTCGACTGTATTAGTGTAATGTAAATTATTTAAATCAATGACTATATATTCAGTCGATAGTACTATAACGCTTTTATAGAAAAATTATTTAGCACTCAAATATATAAGGCTAAGTGAAAATCGTATTCGAATATTAGTTGGACCTGAATTAGGAAATGTATTCGATGAATAGTATAATATAACCAACAGGATTTTAGAAAAATTGTTGTTCGGTATGAAATATTAGGTTTGGCAAAAATTCACTCAAATCCAAAAGTTTAATTTCGTGTTTAGATATATTGAATCGCCAGTACTGACATTTTACGAAGAATTATTGGGGACGAATTTTTCCCCCTAATACTTTGTCGTAAGACATTCGCCGTTAGTTATTTCTCGCGGCTAGGGAGCACCCTATAGGTGAGCCAGCATTGCTCCCTATGAGCGACCCTCATTGGGGATAGATATTAGATTTGATATGCGTCGTTTGAACCTGTAATTTTGAATGATGGAATGTTTATCTCTGATGATAGTCATAAATTTATTGGACGAATCAGTTTTCAGAAAATTACTTCGATCACTCCTTTGGTTTAAAAATAAAGTGTGTAAAGATTCTGGTAAATAGTTTATCAGTTATGGTAAGGTTCCGTCAACCGCTTTAGTATTTGAGGGATTGTAGCATGAGTTTTGGTGATTATGTTGCCATTCCGGAAAAGAGCTCGTTTCATCCACCACTCAGCGAAGTCCACCACCCAGCGGCAACGTTGTAAGATGTTCCCCAAGATGGCCGAAATGAACGCTCGTGCTGATAGGGTAGAGAGAGATTTCAAAATAACCGAGCATTCCATGAAGGGCAGCTCACTGGATTGTCATAGACAAGTTGGATACTGTAAGTTTTCTTAGCCCGAGGCTTAAAGAAAACTACAAAAATTCTCAGCGTTCGTTTGCATAATCAGCACTGCTTTTGACCGTATCGCGGGATGGTTTAGACAGTTTTGAGAACAATCCTAGCATGCTAATTAACCACCAGAAAGCTCAAAGGATATCTTTGAAGAGGTTATTCAACTTCTGGGTAATGAGAACGATTTCCTTTCATTATCTATCACACATTAGATTATTTTCCGAACAACACTCGGATAGGTCGAAATGAAACTTAAAGGTGGAGTTTCACCTCCGTTTACAGACTGTTCAGTTACTCCTCTCAGTTCAGATACAGTCCGACCACGGAAGCGAGGTCCCTGGAAGCTGTTACGCATGCGCGAGAAAAGCTAGTCTACTCAGAAAATAGGGGAAAACGTCATATTTTCGGATGTGTTTGTTTATGAAATACGGAATGTATTTCAGACTGCTTTTTGTCCGCAAATTTAAAGTTATTTTTAAAACTTTATTTTTGATCGAATATGTGAATAATACTTTCAAAATAATGAAAAGAAAGAAGCAAATCTATTTAAAAAATAGGAGTGTTATAGGAGTGGATATTTTCGGATGTGTTTGTTTAAGAACTGCGAAAGAATGTTTTCAACCAACTTTCTTTTTCAGAATTTTTCTTTTGATTGAATGTATAAATAAAAACCGAAAAACATATTAAAATGAGGGTTTGAAAAATTCCATTTTTAAGTGATATATTGTAATAACATAAATATATATATATATATATATAATGCAATAAAAATAATATATTTGATTCACAGTTTTACATATTGCAGAAATAATTAAGATATACAACTCAAAATTTTCAATCTTTTGTGATTAGCAATAAAAAATATAAAATGAATTTAAGATCTTTCTCATAATTTTATAAACAATCGAAGTGTGAATATGAGATACAAATTTATAATTTCAGTCTTCTATGATAATTAAAAATCTAGATTTAAAAAATGCATTTTATTGTAAATTAAATTAATTTAAAAAATGGTATATTTACATTCACTGTGATATTTATAAGAGCTGCAGAAAAAATACATCAGTGATCGGTAAAAAATTTTTTTTTTATTTTTGTATCAAAAACTATCAAATAAAATCAATGAAAAATCTAATATTCATCTGATGAAATATCCGAATCACTGTCCGTGTCTGAAATATCTATTTGCAGAGGATCAACCAAATATTCAATCACACCATCCCTTTTCCAATACATATTTTCTAATGAAACAACATGAGAGCTATTGTTGATACTATTGAATTGTTGGTACTATTTTATGGACAGCATAAAATTCATGAATTGTTCTTCGAATTACATCGCAATCAAAATTATCTAAAGCTACGTTTTCGGTGGTTCTTTTTTTCTGACGTTTCCTCGGAGATTCAAATTTTGGAGTTTCTTCACCCTTTGCTTCTCTGCGTATTCTTTATACACTGGACATTGATATCGCGGTCATTTCACATTTCCTTCTAGCGCTTCTTTATCACACAATTTAATTACATTGTGTATTATACGTTTACAATCACTACGGAACGGTTTATTCCTAGCAGTTGTGTTGGGTGAAGGATCCATTAATTTTAATACAATAATCAAAATAACAGACGAGGAAAAAGCAAGCAAATGCAGTTAGTAACCAATTCTAAAGAATGTCGAGAGAATACGAGACTTTTCCCCCTCCTTCCTCAGCAGCCTTACCTACAAGGTGAATAGAATCGTCTTGGCACTATGCCAACCGTGGTTCTTCGTTCTGTGGTCGGACAGTAATTCATTGCTGTTTATATGAACTTCAAATCCAAGGTACATAATCTACAAAATAGTCAGTTTAAATGGGCCAATAAAGAGCCCCATTTTCTCTCCTGTACTTTATTGTGAATACATCTCACTTTGTCACTTGAGAACGCGAGCACCCAGTGGGTGAACCAAAGTGATCTGGACACAGTGCAGTGAACATCCATGTGAACCCAGTTGCCCCCTTTTGAACGGGAATGAATTTGTATTGGATAGAGTAAGAGGCTGCTCACTTGTCTGTTGGGAGACTCCTTCGTTGGAGCTGGACTTCTCGCAACAGTTTATGTAGGCCTCATCCCAGGGAGCTCCAAAGCTGAACCTGAGGAATCCGCAAGGCATGCGCTGGATGCCGGCCTGAATGCCCAGCCTGCAGCCGTCACAGCAGTCCTAGAAAAATACACCCCATTTCAGAATTGAATCACGAAAATCATTTCTCTATGCTGATAGATAGCATCGATGGAAATAGTCATGTTAAAATGAAAAGTGTTTCTTTCAATGGAAGCTTCGTTATCCATCCGTAAATAAACAGGGACACGAAGGGGTCTTTTCTGATATCTAGGTAAATATATGTTACCGACATTACGATATTGGACTTTGAGGGACTGGGAGACTTATAAAGTTGGATGAATATTCCCCCCACGTGATAAAAATTGGGATATTGGGGGTGGAGTACAGAATTGTCAGTCAACGCAGTGCATCAGAGATTGTAATAGAATATATTGTTGTAGAAACGAACAGAGTTGTGTCCATCTCAAACATTTCTTTTTTTTTTAATGCGACAGGCAGTTTATCCCGATGACCATTCACCCGACAAGACTTGCTGCTTATTCCATTATGGGAGTACCTAGTATGGGAACCATCGTTGCTCTCTTTCAGTAGAGAAACATACATGCCCCAATCAGGATTCGAATCCAGGGGTGCAGTTGACGTCAATAACCACCATACAACGCGGGCCATCCATCCGAGATTTTATTGTCAACGCTCGTGATAGCATTTTTCTTTTTATCTTGCTAGTTTTCCTCAGCCCAAGTAAGACACGTCGTTCCCTCGTTGGGGAACTTTGAGAAACAAATAGGGGCAAAATGTTTATGCAAGGCCAACAATTATAAAATGTTGTTGTATCAACTGCTAATGAGAATACCCTTACATACCGTTCTAACAGCCGACCGTTGGGTGAGCTGCAATGCCAGCCATTGTTTCAACATGACCCCGTTCCAACTGCTGGCCAACTAGGCTAAAAATGGTTGCCCAACATCGGCCTTGTATTACTTTGGAGGTGACTTATCTAAAGGCATATTTAGAAGGGGTTGGCACTGGTTGGAATTATTAAGGAGAATTATTGTTAGATAAAGGCACGTTGAAGCAATAATCATGATATGATAAGTAAAAATTGAATCAGATATAACCGAATGGGGTCAATAGCAAATTGAAATACGTAACTGGACGAAACATCACACATTTTGGGTACCGGAATTTTTTAAAAAATAAATAAATAAATAAATTAAATTTTAAAAACAATTTGGATTCAGTCAGTTCAGTCGAGCTAAACTGGCAAAATGCAGCTGTTCGATTTCCCTCCAAAGGTTGAATTTCCGTAAACTGCTGATCTCAACCGCTGACTCATTCTACAAAAAGTTGTACTGGGTGTTTTCTTCACCTTTTAAGTCATCAAATACAAGAAAAATCAAACATGGATTGAGATTATGAAGTTTTATTTTGTTCACGAACTATTCGATATTCACAATGAAAGAGATTCAGTCTCTCTGTAATTCGGTAAGCCTAAAGAGAAAAACGATAACAGTTTAACGCGATTCTATGTTTTACGCATATACGGATTCTGAAAAATTTTGGTCTTTTGAACCTGGCCCAGCTTTGTCTGTCTTGAGTCAACACTGTGGTGAAGAGTCGCTAAAATGTTTCTTTGAATATAATCCCAGAGAATACTAACCCTGAAGGTGTCGTCCGCAGATCCACACTGCCTACCTTCCTTGGCCGCCTCTTTCCCTCGTTCGCAGTCCATCCTCCGGTGGGTCCGGACGCAGCAGATGTAGAGGGACGTCAAGCACGTCACCCTGTCCTGAGCCGGAAGGATGCCCGACTCCTGAGGAGGGCCTGTGCAAGTCGTATGGTTGGCGGCCCATGTCTCTCCACTCTGGCAGCAGCGCTGAAGTACAGGTTCCAAGTCACCTTTCAAAGGAACGGGTCATTAAATGACACATAAAAGAAGAGATCCCTCAAATAAGCATTGAAATTTCAGCACCAACCCATCAGGGACTACAGGTGATGCCAGTTTTCGAGCAGTTATATCTTACTCGTGTTCTACGGGGGACAAAGCGGGTGACCGATCAGTGCAGGGCTACATCAGAACGACCACTGTCTTGCTGAAAGATAGCTCTTGAAAGGGGTAGGATTTCTAGTCCCAAGACCTCCCTGATGTACCATCAATCTGTACAAAGCGAGAGCACGAATGAACATCCCAAATCATAAAGCTTGAAGTAAGACCAATACGACGTTCTGCAACGCATCTTACCCAGATGCGTATCTGCGAACATTTATGATTCTCGAGATTGAATTTGTGCACACAATGCGCTCCAAATCATCCCTCCACCGTCTTGGCAGATTCTGACTTTTGACGAGAACAGTTAACATAATTTTAGGAAGGAAAAAATATCTGCCGAAATACAAGGAATGGGAAATGGGAATACAAAGCATTGACATAAACGTGCTAATCAAGCCCCACTCACAAACTGAAAACCCCAGTTCGGAAGATTTTTTTAAAGGCAGGAAAAATAGTATGCATATTTGCAAAGAACTGATCACCATGTTGTCAGCCTATTTAATCTCTAGCATTCTAAGTGCCGGTGCACACTTGCGGCAAAAGTACTCGGGACGCTGCGTTATTTTCACTCTGCGTGGAACGCCGTTCCAGTGCACACTTTCGAGGTGACAGGCGTCAGCGGCAGTCTCTCGTTTGCCACCAACCGAAATGGCTCGTACGCGCGCCCAATTATTTGGTAAAAAAAGTTGTTTTTTCTTACTTAGTCTACAAGCATGTTCATCGTGAAAATAGAATTAGAAAAAAGAAGTCCTGGATCCATCCATACAACAGCGAGAGACAGGCCCTGATTTTTCATTAGGCCCGGTAGGCCGAGCCCCAAAATTTTTATTTTAAAAGAAAAGAAAGAAAAAATTCCCAATTAATTTTTTTTAATTTTACCTTTTTTAATAGCAATTTTTTTATACATCCTTTCAAATTTGATTGATTGGTTCATTATATGTATAGTTCATCATACGTATGTTATAGTGTATATAAGGAATTAATAAGTTTTTCTGATTGCATTGTATTGGTGTTTTAATGATGAAGTTAATATGTTGTATTACTTTTTGTTATTTGATAATGTTCTAGGCTTCTACGCTTCAAATAGCCTATTCTTGGTAAAATGGTACTTTCATAATGATTTATGATTATTTTTTTGTGTGTCAATATTGGAAATTTTACGCCCATATCAGTGTTAGGGGGCCCCCATCCCGAGTTGTGCCTATAGTCCAGAATTTTCTAAACCGGGCCCTGGCGAGAGGTACTTGAAGGGAGCGTTTAATGTATGCTTGATGGATCTCAGGGAAGATGGTGAAAAGTTTTTTAATTATTTTCGGACGACCCACTTAAAATAAACTTAAATACTTGACCATCTAAAAGTTGTTTTATCTAATCTACTTATTTTAATAAAAGTTGTAAAAAATTATACTTACTGGTTGCATTTTTTTCATTCTCCGTTTTTTGGCTTAAGTTCTCAATCATGGTTTTACAAAGATTTTCCCAAGCAGACTGTTTCTGTATTCGGTCTTTATAGTCCTCATGAATAACATCCCAAATTATCAGGCGAGATTTTACTTCGTCGATGAAAAGTTCGACATCCACATTTTCATCAGACATCGTGTAAAGAGACTTCACGAGCTCGATAGGTGATAAAACGCTACGGCAGATGTGCACTGCCCAGCAGACAAATGAGTACTACCAGCTATCGCGTTACAGGAATGTGCCGCGCGTTCCACAGGAACCTGCGGCGACCTGGGAGTGGCGCCGGCGGCACACGTGAATCCCAACAGCAGTTGCTCTGCATTTCCTCTTATCGGAGTGAAAATAACGCAGCGTCCAGAGTACGTTTGCCGCAAGTGTGCACCGGCACTAATGTTTGTCACGGAGTTAGTGAGCGTGGGCGACCATTTCTGCAGGTGGTTGCTGTCCATTACTTCTCTTGGCATGGAAAGTAGGTGCAGTAGATAGTAAAACTCACAAGCTATGTCAGAAACCTTTAAACCTCGGTTGGTGAATTGACTGAAAGTGCTACTGAAAACTAATAATACTGCCAATTCCAAACGGCTGGAGTCGAACCCTTATACTCGGAACTCTCACACTAGCCATTCGGACTCCATCCGGCTATCAGAATAGAATTGGAATCCTATTCGAAGTTTAGAGCTTGCAATTACACACTAGGATATAGCTGAGAAAATCGAATTCATCATCAGCGCTGATCTATTTCCTCAAATCGTACACTCCTGTGACTCAGAATGCAGTAGTTGAGTGAATTTGAATTGGCTTAATTGTGAATAAAGAAAAGCCTCAGGAGAAAATTAAGGATTTTCAGTGTACATCAGATTTATAAATTGCATTACGAAAATTTTGGATAATCGAAGAAATCGTCCCATTTAACATTCGAAAGCAAAAGCAATTTCAAATACTCCACGGTAGATAGAATGGGAAGCCCATCAGAGACTACGCTGGCGAATCAAAGCTATCAAAAGCTTGGAACACTCATCTCGGAATGGGGTAATCTCTCGAATCCACCTGTGCTCCCTCCGCTTTCGCGTTTCGGCCATGATAACCTGAAGACCGGACGCTGCGTAGCAATACCTGCAAACTTAGCCGAGGTTTTATTTCCCCTGTTCGGTTAATGGGCTTGCCGACCAATTTGGGCAACCCGGGGCCCTCTAGGAATGGGGTAAATCTCCAGTTAAATCCACATTAATTCAATATAAAGGATTTTTATATCGGTTTCTTCCTCACGTGCTTCAAGAAAGCTACTAAGAATATCCCCCAAATGTTTGATATTCCAATGACAGTTGTAATATACGGATGGGACGTCACTTACACACTTAATAAATCACCAGATTTATATGGGGTTTGTTCCATTCAACTGAACTTAAACAATATCGATTATTAACCGTCACATTTGCAACGGACAGTTCAGCTTCCTGGCTAGATTCGCTTTCTCAAACAGTTAGAAGAGGACGGTTAATTTCAACCATGCAAAGACTTTTTTTAAACCAACGAAGCAGATGCAATAGAAACACGGTAAACCTACCCCAGATGGGTGAGTTCGCAAGTAACAATGAGAGAGAAGTCTAAACAATGACTGTATCAGTAGGAAGGCCAATTACGACTTTTACTCTTTTAGCTACAACATTAAATTATCTTCAAAAATAGGTGAAAGAACGATCCATTAAGTTCGATTGCCTCTGACACAATATTGTGTAAATGGCACATTCAATCTTTAGACTGGGACCATAACAGGTATTTAAAAATTATTGGTATGAGTTGGTACAGTTACACACAGTAAGAATACATAGATTGATCAGCTATTGTCAAATACACAGATCTTGGGATGCATTTTTTAAAATAATATTTTTATTTATTTATTTATTTATTTATTTTTGCGATGCTGCCCTTTTCTTTAAACCAAAACCAATCTCTTATATTATATCAGCGTTTCCAACAAAGGTTTGCACATAAACAAACAGTTTCTAAACAGTTTTTGATTGACTTCCCTCGCCTTACCATTACCCGGTTTGTGAGATCAGTAAGTTCCAAACTTCACTGAATGGTTGCTTTTGATTTTAAATCTTTTTAATGAAACGGATCGTTGTATTACCATGTCGGCCTAGATGCGAGAAAAATGAATTCATCCTATCCATACGAGGAAAATATTTGAATAAGCGATGTTAAACTCTTACTAAACTTATCCGCGTATGGGCATATTGCTGACGGTTCATTTAGAAGTGCTAAGTACTTATCAGACAAGATCAAACCCAACACTTTCAATAGAAAGTCAATGCCGAGGAACATTTTCTAAAAAACTGCTCTCTAATGTAATTTTAATCCATACATTGACGAATACTTGACTGAGGTGGCGATTCTCAGATTCTATACTAAGAAAATCATCCGAAAGGGATTGAGATCACCATTCCCTTATCCTACTCAAATCATCCACGGCATGGCACAGCGCCAACCACAAAAATCTATACTTTAGATTGAAACCATTCAAGATATGCGAAAGAATCATTTTATTTTTTTTTGGAAGGAGCTTTTTCCTTTGTTGAGTCGATAAGGCAAGATAAACAAGCAAATCGAAATTTATTTTTCTGCCGACAAATCAGCCTTTTTTTATCGACGATTAAGACGAGAGAACCCAAGATGATGGCAGATCGGTATCGTTTGGCGGGAAGGGACACTTCTATTATCTCAGATACAACACGTTGTGATTATTGTCATCTGTGACAATCGAGATGTCTTGACTGCTTAATCAGTGCAAAGCACTTGAAGCGGCGTCTGGGCATCGGAGACTTGTCAAACGTATGTAGGTCATTCGTTCTGTTTGAGCATACTGGAGAAACGTCAGAAGATGCTATAAACAGAGCGGGAAAAGTACTATACTTGCTGAAATTAAAATACAACTTTTGAAGAAATACCTCGGAGATTCTAATTCTGTGGGCCCAATGTCAAAATTGTTAGTTTCGAGAAAAAGACTTTCAAACATTTTGCTGAATCTTGAACCTTTCTTATACTACGCGTCACATTATTATTTCTTATTTGTTCTTTGTTAGTGTAAAAAACATTATCATATGAAACATTTACCATTTTATATAACACAATTGCCTTTGGCCCTTTTTTGGATTTAAAGTTACTGCATCTTAAGAGACATTGGCTGATATTATAATGGAAATGCAATCTCTTTCTGTTTGTTATTTGACATTGGCTTTTTTACAATTAAAGATTTACCAAAATGGAAACCTTCGGTATAAATAATCTGAAAAAATTGACATTGGCCCTTTTAAAAACAAGCCACCGAATTCAATTAAAACTGTAAAGAATTGGGATGCTTTTCAAGTCTTGTAATAGTCATCTGTTTTTGCCTTGTCAACTACTGGGAAGCAGATAGTTTTACGGAATACACCGAACTCCTAAATGGGGATCATCCGAGGCAAACAAAAGCTGATAAAAGTTAGAAATCGAATGCGAGTTAACTTTCTGGAACACAAAGATTGAACAGTCAATAAACTATATGCAATTCTCTTTCGGGGCACATTTTCTTTCAAAAATTTGCAGTACTGATTCAATATTTATGTTTTGAGTTCAAATGAAAACCATTTTGGTAAAAAAAACATTTTCAAACAGAGGGAATTTTTAATACAATCGAATGCTTATGTGCATTCCACTCAATATAGTAGTTTAATTTCCTCTATACTAGCTGTGTTCCCAAATAAAAGCTTGACACTATTTCTAAACATACCAAAAACGCTCTTTTCTCTTTAAAAAAAGTGTATCCTTTTATATGTAGAAAATGATTCAATGAAGCTTTTAGGTCGAAAGTCAGAGAGTAAAATTTCATGGAAATAAATTGAAAATGCATGAGCTTCCTCGTTTCCAAAAGTAACCGAAAAATGATTTTCTCGAAAATGCATTGAAAGAGGCATGGCTATCGGTTAATCAAATTTTCACTCAAAGTAAAGGAGTTTTAGAGGATTGGCCTTTGAAATAGAGCAATTAAAAAACTTTGGAATCCAAGCAGGTCTTAAAATCGAACACAATTTTGGCGCTGTGTTCAGTCATTTCTTTAAACTAGCCGCTGCGCGACCAGCATGGTCGCTTTTAGATTTATATTTTCTTTTGCAAAACAACTCAATTGAAAGTAACATATGTGAGGAATGTTACCATTACCTTTCATCATAAATATACGTTGTTAAGGGATAGTGAAAGCTCAGACAAACAATTTATAATCATTGCTAAATTCACTATAAGGCTGATTCTAAAACATTATGATTAAAAAATGTGAATTTCCATTACTTCAGAACAGAGTTAAAGATAAGTCTGAGAAACCCAACACCAATGATTTTAAAAATTACATCTCTCACTGTATGTACTATTTTTCAAAACTAAGATATCTACACTTTATCGTTACATGAAATAAGAAATTGTTGAAGAAAATTTTCACTTATAAAATGGAGTAAAAATTCAGCAAGTACTAAAATATAGTGTAGATTACATTTCTCTCTGTATGTATTATTGTTCGCAATTCAGATATCTCCACTTAATCATATTAAATGAATAAATTAAATTATTTCGTGTATAAATTAAAATTATTCACGAGTAAAATACAGCAATTAAATGGTACCAAATTACGTGCTATCGTCGAGTCACACGCGGTTGCAAATTATGGACGGCCGCTAATGTTTACATCCGGTAGTTGCAGTCGTTGCCATTCGGATTGTAGAAATATCGTCGATTTTTCTGCCGTATACCTACGCGTTTTATAAATATAGATATCAAGTGTTTCACATCCTTAAAAGTACTGTGGCGTCATGACAAAACTAAAACTCTCTGAGGCATTTTGAAAAAATTTCACAACTATTGATCCATACCAAGAAAGACAGAGTCCTAAATAAAATGCGAAACCAATTTTTAAAACAGAAACTTAACGAGGAAATTTATTTACAAAACAATTTAACATTAAAAGGGTATAACATATTTAGTTAACTGAGTGCAGGTTTAACAACACACGCTCCGGGACCCATCTACTCCCAAACAGCAGCTTAACAAAAACACAACCGCTCGGGTCGATGTTATACCCCGCTCTCTCGAAAAACAACACGAAGCCTCTCCTCTCGGCTGGAAAACTCCCTCTTCTCATAGCGCATACAGATTGGTACAGAGTTCTCTGCCTCCAGTCCCCCGACTCCTGTCATCACATTAGTCATGGTAACATTAGACACGGTATTTAGAACCACCCCCATTCCCGCCCGCAAGATTTCTTTGATGTGGTGTCTCCCCCGACCCCTGTCGACACCATTTGACCCGCTGACCCCCCACTCTTTCTTTGATGGACCGCCAGAGGAGGCGATCCACGCATAGTAGAGAGTACAGAGAGACATAAATCACTGGCAGATGCAGAGAACTCTGTACCAATCTGTATGCGCTATTAGAATTCTTCAGGGGGAACAAGGCATCCCGCGTTCGATGACAGCCTTGGACTCGATGGCAGTTTTATCGCAACATATTACTTCTATAACGTCAGTTTGTTCTGACTGACGACCCTGGAAAGACATTTTTATGAGAGAAAGGGCGGCTGGCTCCACATTTTGCCGGCAAGGATGAAACGGGGGGTTTTGCAGCAGAACCCAGGAATGCCGACCCGTATGTTGAAGCCCTTTAACCTCTCATAGCGCGTTCACATTCATGCTCTCCTCAGAATTCTGCGGGGGAAACCAGTGATTTATGGGCAGCGGTCTGCAGGGCAGTCTTGCACTGATCTCGTCTCCAGTCGGTCTTTGCCGCAGAACATCAAAAGAAACAGGAGGGGCCTTGGGGGCGGGAATGGGGGATAAGAGTGAAATTAACCCTACCCGACGGGTAGGGTTACCGTGACTAATGTGATGACAGGAATTGGGGGTACTTCCCTGCAGAATTTCTGCTTGAATGTGGATGCACCATCACAGAATTTTTAGGAAGCAGGGGGTACGCGCGGCTTGTGTTTTCTGAAACTTGCAGCTGTGGAAAGTTCCTCGTAGGAACCGCACAAAACACGTGACGTTACAGTACTCTCCCTCTATTCACCAAGTCATTGTGTGTGAAATTATTTATTCCATGACTATTTTCTTTTTATATCGGTGTTTTCCGACCCGGTTGGGTCATTTAAATCTTGCTTGGAAGCCCATTGACACAAACAGGAAATATTATTGCCTCAATCGGATGTACCCTGAAAATCATTTCTGTGCAGATGCATTTTTATGAGGTTTTCAAAATTAGACGATAAGAAGCCATTCTAACAATCAACTTATTTTATGGATGTATATTCAATTTCTTTGAATGTTTCCCTACATTAGAGTACCATAAAAGGGCTCTAATAAAAAATAGGAAGAAAAAGGTCATTGGATCTCGAATCGTATATCCCCCAGTCTATGATAAGATGCCTATCAGTAAAGCGAAAGTGTTCTCCCAATTCCTGGCAACTTTCTATGAAAGTACAGACGTGCCTTATCGATCTCGAGCCTAGGCTGCGGCATTCCGATGCGAAAATACAAACTTCTTTTCAGGAATTGTCTTTTCGAACCGCTTCTTTGGGGAATGATTTCTCAACTCCAACAACTTATGTCAGACTCCCTTTCGGAAGGGTTGACAGAAATTACTTGGATGGGGAAAAAATGCACTCATTTCTCGGTAAGGGTCCTAACTCAAGAGTACCTCGGTGTACCAAAAAGGAGTTATCAGGATCGAGATTATGACAGAAAAAGCAACGCTAGAAACAATCTTTGATCGCGCTGCAACCAAAAGCATAGGGACTGGCTGAAGGGCGCATAATCGCTACAAAAACCGCGTAAAGTGTCGAAAATTAGTATTGGAGTTCTCGCTGTTAGAGGAGTTAGTCAAGAGGTTGCGGAGGGAATCAGATGTCAAGTGGGAAATATTTAGCTTAACCATTCGGCTAAGCTGAATATTTCCGACAGCTATAGGGGAAGGAACAAAAGCGATTTATTAATCAACTAAATAAAATATAATTTTTTTGGTGTGTGTGTAAAGATCCAATTGATGCCAATTGATAACAAAGATAGTAGTTAAAAGTAACTGTTTGGTACGATTTTTTTCAAATCTAAAGTTAACTGTTGAATAACAAACTAATCTTTATTATACAAGCTGATAAAACACTTCATAAACATTTCTCTTACAGCTGCGTTATAATTTCATATATTATAACGCATAATATATAATTACAGCTGCGTTATAATTTCATATTAAGTATGTCAGTTTAACTCTCGATTCGATTTTAATATCAGTAGGATTAATGGAAATTCAAAATTTGATCTGTGGTCTAATCAAATCAACTTCATTACTCATTCGACAGAATCCATTGAATCAAATTTAATTTGAGGTATTTAGTTGTTTCAAAACTTTTTTATGGTAAGAAAAAAAGAATGGTCAGACTAAAGTTTGTCAAAAACAATAACGAACTGGATTCTCTGCGGAATCTGGAGGATTACCGTCTGATTTGAGCAATCCTAAATGAAAGAGTTGGCACATGTGGACTGCAGAAAGGTCTGAGAGCTATGAATGCTATGTCGCCAGGCTTACAGCAGAAATTTTGGTTGAAAAACAGATTAAACGCACAATGGGATCGCACAATGGGGCTATGAATCACTGGCATATACACTGTAGTTCAAAGGAATGAATTTGAACCCAAAGCCAAATGAGGTGTTTCAAGGGGGATGCTCTAAAAGTAAAAGGATAGAGAAGTTGTGGCTGCCTTAAAAACGGAAGGTGGTTGAGGTAAAAAAGGGGTGAAACTGTTCAAAATTTGTTCGTAATAATCGAGAAATAGGGTTGACATATGTGTATGCCAATACAGTTATCCTCCAGAGAGTAAGAGGAGGTGTATATAAAATTTTCTATTTCTAGAACACACGAGTCGCAATTTCTAATGATAGCCAAACTAACGTCAAATATCTAACTTACCAGAAACTCTGTGGGACAACAAAATGAAGGCAGAGGCAAGAGTAATCGGAATCCAAGGCAGGGACATATCTCTCTGATGGAAGGGGGTCACTCGGCCGACCTCATATTACTGTTCCGTCCGAAGATGCTATGTCGCAGTCTTTCAAGAAAGACGCGAGTGGCTTTCGCTCATTGTGACCGACCTCTGAACCCCAGCACTTGAGTGATAGTGCACAGATAAAAGCCGCGCTCGATCTAGATTTCTGGACCCCGATCGGAGAGTGGATTTCTTATTTTCACAATTAAAGCGTTGTTTGTCGCATTACAACATCCATCTGCCGACAGAGCATTGGACTGGATGCGAGTCTTTCGGTCACAGGCGAGAGAGATTGGGGTAGCCCTTAAGGTGACTGCCTACGTTGAAAATGTCATTTTTTGCAAGAATCGTGTAATTCAATCTTTTCTCTTTTCAAAACCGCTTCGATTTTCATTCTACATCAATTTGAAGCAGAATTATAGCTATTTTAAAAAACATCGTCTGCTACAAAATTGAAGAGACAAACAACTTTAAATACGTCTTTCTCAGAATTATGTTTTTTAGCACAAATCTCTACCGTTAGCACGATATTTCACATAATAATGCATATAATTTGATAAAATTTTTAGGAAATGTTTTAGATGCTATTGTTAATGAAATGACGTACGATAATTGATGTATAATAAATAGTTTTTTTATTTGGAGCTGTTTTTATAAGGAAAGGAATGACAATTCACGGAAAATTTTGATATCTATAATCTATATCTATATATATATAAAACAGTTCCGTATCTGACTGACTCACTGACTGACATACAACGCGCAGATCAAACCGCTGGACCTAAAGGGCTGAAATTTTGCATGGCGTTTCTTCTTATAGTGTAGGGGTGTACTAAGAAAGATTTTTCAAAAATTCTTAGATTTTTTTAATTAAATTTTTAAGTTGTTTTTGTAACTTTTTTTAAGTTTGCATTTAAAATAATAATTTGAGGGTTATAAAATTTATATCACAAGAAAGATCATAAAAATTCCTTTAAAATGAAATCTTTTTCGAATATTTACCTCCATTTTCTGATCTTTCGGTGAATTTTTAAAAATCAATTTTTAGAATTTAATTTATTAAATGCTGATCACGTGATTTCTTTTTCTGGTACTTTAAATTAATTTATCGTCACGTGCATAACAACTAAATAGACAAAAAAAAATTCTTGCTAATGCGGCAGACGATTGGACATTATTCAAAAAAAAATATTAAAATACGGTAAAAGATATGTTCCTCAAACTGTACTATATTCTTTAGTATGTCCCATTAGATTTAATTTGAATATTTTCTTCTACATTATTTTGTCTATAAAAATATCCCTTACAATTTTGTTATAAATATATTTTTTTGTTTTTTTTACATCAATTGTATACATTGATCGTCGTATTTATTATAAATATATATATATATATATATATATATATATATATATATCTTTGACATTAATTGCATACATTGACCAATGACCGGTGTATTTAATTTGAATGTACTCCGTAACGAAGTGCGGGTTTTCAGCTAGTTGGAACATAAAATTGTCTGTATTATTTTTGCATTTTAAAATTTCTCTTAGATTGTGGGTCATTTTGAAGATAACTGTCAGATGTATCATATGCGAGAAGGAAATTAAAATACTAGCATTAGAATTTTGTGCAGAGCGATAGGTGTTTTAGCTAAATTTCATTAAAATTACTTCAAATGGACCAGTTTATAAAATAGTATGACATTTACAGGTAAGTTTTTGTTTATTTTTTAAGTGCTATTTTACCATAAAAGACCAAAAAAATCTTTAAAAAAATTATTTAAAAAAAATTGGCTCCAAACGTAGGCAGTCACCTTAAGTGACTTTTTTTTTCGCCAAAAACCCCACCGAGTGAAGCGAGAAAATTCCTTCTTTTACTTTGGTGGACTTTCTACAAAGGAATACACTCTAAAAGAGAGGCAGGCAAACATCTTAAAAGAGTTTCGGGTGGGAAAAAATGAAAATCCTAGATCCATCTTTAACTGAAACGGATGGATTCATATTTTATTTTCAAAAACATACACTTTAGCAAAATGAATTGTGGGAAGAGGACATACATATAAAATGTAACAAGAGTATTTGTAAATATAATTGTAAATATAATTGTAAATATAATTGTACAGTTAATTAACTAACTGTAATTGTATTCTACAGTTACAGTTAGGTCAAGACCGTAAATGAAGGAGTGTGACTGAAAAAGAAACAGAACGGGTGGCCAAAAGCTTTACATACTCGAGTTCAAACTATTTTCTTAACAGCGTGTTTCCGATTCTTTAAACTTTTATGCATATGACAAGGTTTTTATAGGTTACATTATGACGAGGCAAACAGGGTCCTGTTTTGGGCTTAAAGGAATCAGATTATTATATATTTAACTCCAGCTATAAAGTGCTGTAGATATACCTTTTTATTCAACCAAACATTCCTCAAAAAAAAAGGCTTCACTTCTGCTCCGTCCACATTAATGAACTAAATACAGATTGATTGTTATGAGCCTTTTAGATCAAAGTTTGATATAAGAGGCAATTATCGATATTCATTGTTAAAGGCTATGATCATAGATTCATAGCCTTTTGAAATTCTACGCAGGCCGTGTTGAGGCTTGTAGATCATCAGTGCTTCGCGAAAGTCTCCCACACATGCAAAGACTAACTGGGACAGAGAGGGTAAACTGGTGATGAACAGAGGAGAAAGCAATGGGACTCATTTCATCGGGTGGAGGAGTAACCTCCTCAATATGAAAATGTTCATGGAGATTTACAAATTGGACTACAAACTCTGGATATTTTAAAAATTTATTGCAAATGTCCCCACTCCCGATAAAAAAAAATTAATTTCCCTATCAAAATAAAGTTCAAAAGAGATGAAAATCAGGATACAACTGTAAATAATTGCTGAAAAAAACAACCGAATTTTAAGGAAACTCTAAATACTACCTGTTCATGTCGTAGGCGAATTGACGTATCCGACTGATTGCAAAGAGCGCCGTCAATGTGCCAGGCTAATTGGAAAATTATCGACAGTTAACTTAATATTTTTTAGGCTTATTGTGATGATCCCATACATCTTTAGGCTAGTTTAGAAAATTCATAATAGTTTGCTCAGACAGCCTGGTTTCATCCAGCCATAAACCCAAAGTAGTAAAGGCTTTTTAAAAATGATCGATAAAGAAACTTCCTTTAGTGAATACCGGGTGCGTCATAAATTCGTGCAAAGTTGAAAAATTCGTAGTAAAAGGAGTAATGATCGGAAAAATTTTCTGTTTGCGCCAATAGGATCAGAGGGATATTGGATTTTTTTTCATGTACAAAAAAAGTTTACAAAAGTAACCGAAAGAGGGCGCTCACACGTCATAATGAGACGTTTTATGCAAATCAGGCTGGTGAAGTGCCTGGATTTTGTACGGATATAGATTCAACATTCCGTGAAGAAAACGTCGAATCGACGATTCTGGAATTCCCGTTCTTCTCCCAGCTTCACGAGCACTGCTACTTCCCGTTGATGTCTCGGCTGCCAAATCTTCCATAACACTTTGTATACAACATGGACGCGGTCCGAGCTCAAGAATGGTCTGCCACTTCTTGGACTATCCTCCAAACTCCCGGTTTTCTCAAAATGTCGTATTAAATTCAGTATCCATTCAATGGGCTTTTGAGCCTTCAGTCCTTTCTCCGTGTGAAACTTTCGTAATGCAACAGTTGTGGATTCACCATTCTTGTAGAAAAGTTTAACCACCAACGCTCGAACTGGTAAAGAAAGCATCCTGCCGGCTTCGAATGACGGATCCATTTCCAGCCAGGTATTTTATTGATAGCCTGATTTGCATAAAACGTCTCAGTATGACGTGTGAACGCCCTCTTTCGGTTACTTTTGGAAACTTTTTTTTTACATGAAAAAAAAATCCAATGTCCCTCTGATCCTATTGGCGCAAACAGAAAATTTTTCCGAGCATTGCTTCTTTTACAACGAATTTTTCAACTTTGCACGAATTTATGACGCACCCGGTATATGAATTAGGTTAAAAAGATAACTTAAAAACTACACAATCATTATTGCTTGAAAATTTTTAATTAGACAACTGTATTATTATTATTACATAATTGTAATGAATAAATTATTAAAATGACAAATTTTTAGACTCTGAATCGGACTTTCTCCCACATCGTACATTTTGACTTTTTCTACCAGGTGATCATAATTAAACTTGGCCTATTCAGAGCCCTCTGTAGCTGTAACTAAAAGGCGGATTGAGCTGAAATTTTGCAGATAGACAATTCAAAGGATGTGCTGAAAGATTCCGAAAAAGAAAACAAATTCAAAAAATGTCCGCTAGGTGGCGCATTACGTGAAAATAATTTAAACAAGCTACAAATTCGAATTCAAGCATAATTTATTTGTTACACACTGTCTAGCGATGTAAAGAAAATTGTTCAGCGTGGGCTCCCTCATTAGTATGTAAAATGTGCAAGAGATAAACAGCGTGTTCAACAGCGGACCGCAGCTGGTCGCCAGTAATCTATCGATCATACAATGTTATGCGGTCCTTCAGGTCAGCCAAAGTTGTCATATTCCCCCTATAAACAACGTTCTTTAAATGGCCCCATAACCAAAAAACCACACAGAGATCGGGAGAACGGGCCGGCCAAGGAGTAGGAAACGATCGGCTAATCACCCTGTCATCCGTAAAATGTTGTCGCAAAAACCTCCGCACACAGTCAATTATGTGGAAGCGCACCATCCTGCATAAAAGTATAGACTCAAGGCATTGTCGCTGCTGAAGCTGAGGTAAAACGAAACTGCTGAGTATGTCACGATGTCTGAGGGCTGTTACAGAACATGTGACAGGGCCATTATCTTTAAGTTCTTCGAAAAAGAATGGTCCAAGGATAAATTGGGAAGTGAATCCACACCAGACGGTAACTTTAGGCGAGTGTTGCGGAATTCTGTAGAAGGCACGTGGATTTTCGAAGGCCCAAATTCGACAATTGTGGGTGTTCACTGTTCCGTTCATATAAAAATGAGCCTCGTCACTCCAGAGAATGTTCCACGGACAGGAGTCATCGACTTCCATTCGAGCAAGAAAAGTCAGGGCAAAAGATAAGCGACGGTCATTGTCGGTAAGAAGCAGTTGCTGGTTGTGGCTGATCTTATACGGAAAAAATTTCACAATTTTTCTCAGGATTTTCTGCACTGTGCTATACGGTACGTCTAATTGTCGTGAGATTGTACATGCACTGCTGACTCCATGATCATTTGTCAGTGACTGTTCGATAACGGTCGTTGCTACTTCTGGAACGACTTCTTCGCTGATAGGCTTTCGCCCTCTGCGACGTTGAACGCTTAAACACCCAGTGTTTTCAAATCGAGATATCATGTCTCTCATACTTTGTGGAGACATTGGACCCCGACGCAATTTCTTTTGACGTCGAAATTCGAGAAGAGCTGCAACAGCATTTCCCTGGTTTTGATAAAATAAAAGTTTTACGATTAACGCACATTCTTGTAAATTAATTGCCATCGTAACTGAAAGAATGATACTCACTCGATCTCATCCTTTTTATACCCAGAATTCACTGTGAATTCGTATCTTATGCAAATCAGATTTTTTTCTTCTTCACTTGCAGTGACGCATTTATCAACTTTTGTACCGTCATAATGCTTCAATATGTAAAAATAACAGTTTTAAACATCTTAATGCTTAAGAATGTAAAAATAAAAGTTTTAAACGACTTTTTTACTGTACACAGTTATTTATTGCTTGACTTTTCAAGCATTTAGGCTGTAATGCGCTCCCTAGCGGACATTATTTTAAACTAATTTTTTTTCCGGAATCTTTCAGCGCATCCTTTGAATTGTCTATCTGCAAAATTTCAGCTCAATCCGCCTTTTAGTTACAGCTACAAAGGGCTCTAAATAGGCCAATTTTAATTATGATCATCTGGTAATTGCACGTGGTTGACTTTTATGACACTTCGGTGAACACAGTTGATTTGCCTTCGCACTTTTTGGTTTGACATCTAGCATTTGCAGCTGCTATACTCCTGGACTCCAAATTTCGATTCATTCGCTACGAACAGGTAGTATATTTCTCTGGGACATCACATCTAACAAACCAAGTTTTAATAATGTCCCTTTTTGTTCTTATCTGGTTAATACTTTCCCCCGTAAGAATTTTCCCAATCAAATTTGGACAGTCTAAAGGGTCACGGTCTACTTTCGGGACATTTAACATAATCTAACTGCGCCCTATTTCAGTTTCTTTCCAATCGTTTTCAATCCTTGTTCCCTCTTCTGGCCGTGTGCTTTCCGATACTATTTTTTTCTTTTCTGTTGCCACAGTGATTATTCTCCTCAGAGGTTGAGGCAACGCTTTGGCAACAAGTTATGTGAATCTTCAGAGAACATGAAGAACACGATGCAAAAGTTGTTTCGTTCAAATTGCGTGAACGCTTATCTTATTCCCAGTTAGAGATCCGCTATCTTTTGCAATTTCTCTTTCCTTGTAACTTGTAACCCTCTTTAACAAAGTTTGTCATTTTAATAATTTGTTTATTACAATCATTTAATAATAATAATAGAACTGATTAATAATAATTAAAAATTTTCACACATTGATGACTGTTGGGGAGTTTTTAAAAGTAACTAATTCATGTGTTCAGTAAAGAAAGTGGTTTGAGGTAGCGTGTCGGTTTTGGGTGCTGAAGGATCGAATCTCGATACGCGCCATTAAATACCTCTGTTGAGTTTTACGTGGAGTTTCGTTATATTTTTACCATGTTTTTATTAACTCGCTTTCTTGTTTGTTTGTGTGTGTGCGTGTGTGTTTGTCCAGTACAAATCTTGCAATCGATTTTTAACTAACTTCCCGACTAGCTAGACATTTGAAACTTTTAGAATAGCTCAGAACACGATGACAATGCATTATTTTAATGCTTTTAGCCATCTTTAAGCAGATTCGAATTCATTTTCAGTTAATTTTGTTTTGTAGAATGGTGCAGCCATCTGTCGGTCGGGACGGGAACGAAAAGTTATACGCAAGTTAACTTCCAATTAACTTCATTTTCTTTCAAGTGGATGGGATAATTCATCCAAAAAATTTTAAAAAGTATTTATAAATACATAGAATTGTCGAGTTTATATGATTCAACAGAAAAATTTTAAAACATGGTATATAAAAAGTTCTTTTTATCTTGTAATTATTATATACTTTATTTCACACAACGTAGATCACACACAATTACAAATGATAGACATAGACTATTTACATAATGAACAGTTGCTTTGATAATTCGTACATAGATTACGTAGCTGTTCGTAAAAGTTGAGAACCATACTGTTTACTTTCTGTTCTAAATCTACTATCTTAAAGATGTTGCCAGATCCCAAAACAGTAACTAACGAGAAGTGACGTCACATGTAGACTGCGCATGTGAAGATTACAATCCATGCTTTAACGCCTCCTCTTAAGAGGATAGGACTGCTAAATCAGGTCCAGTTACTTCGAATGCAGCTACACGATTAATTCTGTCCGCAGGAAGTGAATCGGCAGCTACTGGTATCACAGGCTTAGATGAATGCCTTTTACAGATCACACATTTTTGTAGTACTTCTTTGACAATCCTCCGGCCCCGAGGAATCCAGAAACTTTCACGCAGCTGCGTTAAGGTAGTTTGCTCCAGTATTATGAAGTTTCTTATGAACATACATCTTTCTTCTCACTATCGGATGATCTGGTAAAACCGAAGCTTTCACAAAGTCTTCTGGCTCTTGGCCAAGAATGAGACTTGATTGGACTTTTACGATTTGGTTTTCTTCGAAAAATTGTATTAATCGACTGTATTTTTCACGTATCTTTGGCGACCATTCTGATTGGATTATGCTTATTAGTGTCTTTTCGGCGTTTTCAATTTCTTCGCATGAAAGGTCCTTCGACAAGACAGCAGTCATGCGGTAGCTTGAAAAGTACAAGAACCTATTTCCAAAATTTTCTTCTGTGCCGACATAGAGATTCGTCACCACAGTCTTGCGTTGCTCCAATAGTGCTTCTTCTGGAAGGGTTATCTCAGTATGGCCAGACTTCAGAGGCTTCACGTAACCACTTTGGACCCTCCCACCATTGACTTCGTAAAAATTCAGAAAAATCGCAAGAGCGGAAGGCAAATCGGCCGGATTTATTTCCCCAGGGACGTATCTCCAGTTTTCTATGCTTGGGAGTTCTCGTATTTCCTTAACTCTGTTGCCCACAAAGGTATTCCATGGTTCTTTGCTGTTGGGGATCCATCCGAGCACTACCATGGAATCAGTCCAAAGAAATGTCTTCAAAAGCATTTGCAAAGCTTCTAATACATTTGAAGCCATTCGAGATCCAATGGCGGCTCCTAAAGGTTCCAATCGTGGAATAGTAAGCCTCTGAACAGGGGATACCTTAGCCTTTGCTGAAACTAGTGAGACCTTTACTTCTGCTTGTTCTTCACTACGTATAAAGGCACAGCAGGAATACCCATGCATTGATGCATCTATGAAGATATGTAGACTAGCCTGTTCAAGAGTTCCTTGCAATATTCTCCCAGTAATTCTACATTGCTCAATAAGATCTATATGTTTAGCCCGTCGTTGATAACGTTGTTGAATGTCAGAGGGCAATTTTTCGTCCCAATCTAACTTATTACGCCAAGATTTTTGGAGCTGTGATTTTGGCAATAACGTCGCAGTCGAAGTGAAGCCTATGGGGTCGTAGATACCGTTAACAATTGGGAGCAATTTTCTTTTCGCAACAGCTCCATCGTATTTTACATTAATCATGGGATGAACGCAATAAAGTTCATCGGTCTTAATGTTCCACATTAACCCAAGCACACTTTGATCTTCTTGATTTTGAATTCCATTGTAAGCCCAACATCTCAATTCAAAGGATCCCGAGTTCATTATCTCTAAAGTTTGCATCTTAAACTGTGCAAATTCGTCTTCACTTTCAACACTGGTTGTTAAATTATCCACATAGAATCATTGTTTAAGCTTCCCAATAATAGGCTGAAGAGATTCACTTTGAAATTTCCTAGAATTGAGGGGATGAATTATATTTGCTTTCAAGAGGAACGGGCTGAATGACACTCCGAAGACGACACGGCAATGTCTGAAGAATTCCACTTTTGATGGATCATTATCTTTCCACCACAGAAACCGCAAGAAATCACGATCTTCGTGCCGTATAAATAATTGCAAGGATGCTTGTTTAATGTCAGCAATCACTCTGATGACTCCAAGAAGGAATCTTAACAACAATAGGGGAATCTGCTGAGAAAGACTCGGTAAAATACTCAAGCATTCATTTTAGGAGGCATATCCCGGTTGTTTAAAGGAGGCATCGAAAACTGGGCGAATCTTCGTGGTGTTACTCGATAGTTTGATGACTGGTCAGGTCAATGTGGAAGATAATGACCTGGTTTTACAATCTCACTCTCAGGCACAGTCTCTATGATACCATCCAGTTGCCATTGCTTGAAAACATTATCGTAAGCTCCTTAGTTATTTTCTTTCAAGTGACATTCACTTACTGAGCGAAAACTGAATTCAGTAACATCGTACTTGTCATGAACAAGTGGATGTCCAGCCAACTAAGGTAAGGCTACTTCATACCTGTTTCCATTTATCTTTGCAGTTTCTTTGAAATGTGTTAAAATCTCTTCATTCAGTAATTTTGAAGTCTTCCTTTCTGTGGGATCAACTATGCCTAATGTTTCTAATTCCCACATCTTTGGAATTTCAAAGTTCTGCAAACAGAAGGAAAACATGCCGACCGCAGTATTCGTCTTCTCGCTTCCCAAGATGCTCCAACCCAGACTAGTTTCAATGGCAGATATACCGGATCTAAGTACAGTAACCACCGCTTATAGTGATCAGTGGTTATAAGAATCAACCGTTTATAAGAATCAATATCGCAAAAACAAAAACAAATGTATTATTTCCATGTTAAAATTTTCGCTTTAAAGAATCATTTCACCGGTTTTAAGAATCAGTTTACACTTTTCGCATTCCTTTCATTTTTCCAAAAAAGCCACTTAAACACTCAAAAGACATGAAGTTCTTTCTTTATTTTTTTAAAGAAAGAGTGATAAGATGGGATGGAATACAGTCGTAAAATGCATCCCTTTCTTTGTTAGACATAACATAATAGTTTCTCCTTCAACGCTTTAGCACAACACTGTCCTATTAGCTTGACCCAGGGGCATCTCTACCCGTCTAGGTCCGATTTCACTTTTCTCCACTGACAAACAAAGGCAGGGACTCTCTTTCTACCTCCCACATCCTGGTTGCGGCTTCCTGGACCCTGAAACACATAAATCTTCGGCGAAGTGTCCACTATCACTTAGGCAAACGTGACATTAGTAGATTCAGCACGTTATCAAACCGTTAAACGTAAGCTAGAAGGTGAATCTTTGTCTGAGACTATTGGTAATGAAAGAGGTATAAACAGACTCCTGAAAACTTCATTACGTCAAACTACCACAGAAAACTTTTTCTTGCACCCTACCTCTAGTTGAAATGTTAAACTGTTAAGCAGGTATGTTGTAACAAATATTGGAATTTTTTCTTCTCTTATTATAATCATGTGTATCTACTTATCGGTCAAGAAATTAAGTTGTATTTTTAAAATTATAAACAATAATTTTAATAAAAGATAATTAACGTAAATTAAAGCGTATTTTATGGTAAATTATCTGATATATATGTATATATAGATGTGTGTGTGCCTGACCAAAAACCTAAATTTCGGCTATAAGAATCAACCGCTTATAAGAATCAAAAACAGTAATAACAAACGTGATTCTTATAAGCGGAAATCACTGTATTTCTATTCTTCCTGTGAGAATTCTTCCAAGTACATCAGCCCCGAGTAACAATCTTATTGAGGGGTTTCTTGGTTAATGTCTGTTAAGCAAATTCCATGGCTTTCAAGTTCTGAGAGTAAATGTTTGTCTCGTACTCTTGGTAGTGTTGTGCAGATTTTCGGTTGATCCAATACTGACACTTGGCACGAAACTTTCCGTCAATTCTTTCTATGTTTACACAATAACGGTAACGTTCAGCTTCAGGAATTTTTTGTTCACCGAACAACCCATCACATAGTATATATTTAACCTGAAGGCAAAAGTTTAAGTTCTCGTGCTAAATCCTTCTCAATGTAAGAACGATGGGAACCGTTGCCTAACAAAGCACGAACTTTGCTTTGTCCTTTATTTTTCAGTCGTACAATAATTGTCTTTAAATAAATTGTTTTTGGAGAAGACGATATCGTAAAAAGCGTTGACGTATTTTCCTCCTGCGGAGCTGGTTTATGATAGAAAGGTTTACTTGTTTTAGGCAGTTCAGGACAAAGGATTGCGTAATGCCTCTTAGAGCAAATAATACAATGTACATTGCTGAGGTATTTCCGGGCTATGTGTTCATTTTTCAAAACCTGAACAGCAGTTGAAATGATGTTCCATTTTTCTTCTTTTAAATGTAATTCTATAAAAGAAAACTCTTGCACATTATCATCATTGTCGTATGGTATGTTTGGTTGTCTGAGCCAATCTGGACCACATGTCGACATATCACACTGAAGGAATTCACAAGGCAAAATATATTTGCCTTCAGGTCCTCTTGTAGCACAGTCAGCAGGAGTTTGATTTCCTGGCACATGGCTCCACTTTAAACCTGGAACGGCTTCTTGTAATCCTGGCAACTCGATTTGCTTCAAAGGATAGCCAGCGACGAGGCTCTGAAGCTACCCAAGTAAGCGTAACTTTTGAATCTGTCCATGTAAAACACCTTTTGATTGGAATGTTGAGGGCGGGCAGCACAAATTCAAGTAAATTGGCCAAAGGTAATGCAGAACAAAGTTCTATTCTTGGAAGTGATTGTTGCTTTAGAGGGGCAACTCTAGTTTTTGATTTTAGGAGAGAAACTTTCACAGATGTATCAGAAGCAACTGAACGTATGTAAATAATAGCACAGTAGTCCTTTTCAGAAGAATCACAAAAGGCGGGAATTTCTATCTCATAAGCATTGGAACTCAGTACACATCTTGGAATTTTAAACTGTAAGTAAAAATAGTTGCGATTGAAACTTTCTCCATTTCTTGTTACACTCGTCATTGATTTCATCATCCCAACCACATTTGCTACTCCACAGTTCTTGCAGAAGAGTTTTTGCAACAATCACCACAGATGCTAACCAACCCAAAGGATCGAAGATTCTAGCTATCTCTGAAAGAATTGTCCGTTTTGTACACACTGATTTCTCATTGATGGAAAGTGTAAAATGAAAAGTATCAGTAGTTGGACACCAAATAACACCAAGCACCTTAACCATGTTGTCTCTGTCTACCTTTAATGAAGAAACTGAAGCTCTTAACTCTGGAGGAAAACATTGCAAAACAGATGGTATGTTTGAAATCCACTTCCGTAGCTTGACGCCACCCTTTTCCATCATGTGCAACATTTCATTAGCTATATCAGCTGCTTCAGCTTCTGATCCTGAACCAGAAAGCAAATCATCAACATAATAATCTCTCATACAAACAGAAGATGCCAAGGGAAATGCATCCTTCTCATCAATAGCAAGCTGTTTCATTACACGTGTTGATAGAAAAGGTGCACCATATGTCACTGCTGTTAACCGGTAAGTTTTGATTTGCCCACTTAGATTATTTCTCCACAAGATTTTTTGGTGATTAGTGTCCTAAGGATGAACTTGAACCATTCGAAACATTTTCTCAACATCAGCACAGTGCAACTTGATATGTTCGATATCTTAGAAGAATAGGAACCAATTCCTGTTTTACTCTGGGTCCAACCATTAGGATATCATTTACTGACAGGCCTGATGTAGTCTTGGCAGATGCATCAAAAACAACTCGGAGCTTGGTAGTTGTACTTGAAGGTTTTACTACACAATGATGAGGAAGGTAGTACTCTGATTTATTATTGTGCTCTGACTTGGATACTTCTACCATGTGGTTAAGTTCCAAATACTCAGTTCTAAAGTCTCTATATTGTTCATACATATCAGGGTTAGAAGAAAGTTTTTTCTCGAGGGAATGCAAACGACGTAAGGCCAATTGTTTGGAGTTACGCAAAAGATCAGGCGAAGAGTGAAAAGGTAATCGCTCGGTATATTTGTCACAGTCTCTGGTGAAAGTATTTTGAAAATGTTTTTCACGGGCTTTCTCAGATGCAGTTAATGGGTTTGCTGTAGGAACCGTATCAAGTTTCCAGAAATTTGGCACTAAAATATCAGTGTCCATTTGGATGTTGTTGACGTGAATAGTAGATTGCTTGTCTGCTGTATCAACGCATTTACACAGTCGCGATAGCGGCGAGTCGAATTGCGGGAGGCGAATGTGAAAACGGTGTTCTCACCGTTTCTCCTCGCCAATCATGGCACACGCTAAGGGAGCGGTTTTCTAGCGCGAGTCAAAAGGGCCAATGGTGCCAGATGTCAGTCAGTGTTCACATATTCGCTTTTCAACTGGCTGACGCAAGCACAAATGACAACAAGAGGCACGAATGTGAGAACAGTCATTCGCGTCGATGCAGGAGAGTGACTAATGTCTCGCGAATGTCTTGCAGGTGGCGTGATCGCGAATGTGTACATGCGGCATAAGAGACGCACTTCCTGAAATTATCCAGCCTAGCTAGATCTAACAGTAAACGGTTTATTATCGCTTTTTAATGTCTCTCCGATAAGCATTGGTAAAGAGACATCTACACCTAACAGAATGTCAACTGCACTGGATCTATAAAATGTTGGATCTGAAAGGGTTATATCACTGAATAATTCTCATAAGATGGGTCTATGGAAGAATGTGGTAGTTCACCACCAATTTTGTTTAACACATACACAGAGGGGTACAGAAAGTAGGTGTGAATTTGTAATGTTGTATAAAATTAATCTTTGTTACACCATTTGTTTGTGAATTTGATGAACCAAGACAAGAAATCAATACCTTTAGCCATTCCCTTTTGTAAACCCAACCTTACTACACAAGATTCAATAATAAAACTGGCTTGCGAACCAGGATCGAGGAGGACAAAACAATATTGATAACCTCCTGCAGAATCTCGCACTCGAACAGCAGCTGTACACAACTGCACGATTTTGAACTCTGGGTTCAAAAATGCATGTAGTAATAGAATCATTCACACTGGAAACATTTGTACGGGAAACTGATACACTACTTGAATGGGGCTGAGATTGTGGGATGAATTGTTGTGCATCAGGTGAAAGAATTGACACAACAATATGTTGAGACTCTTTTGGTCTCACTTGACCAGTTGTGGAACACAAGGCAGGATGATGCCTTTTATAACACACTCTACAATTGTACTTACTTCTACATTGAACTAAACTGTGACCAGAGATCAAGCAGTTAAAACAAACATTATGTTTTTTCACAAATTCTGGACGCTGTATAACACTTAGTTTCAAAAATGCACGGGGATGGCACGCGTCCTCCCAACTTAACTTGAAATAAATTAAAACGTTAATAGAAGTTCAGTTAAAATCGGAAAATTGTAGAAAACTTTTAAGAAAGTTGGTTTTTTTCCCGCTTTTTCAAACTGTGAAACTGAAGATTCCGATTATGTTTTTAGCCTTGACATAGTTTTTAACAATGATATGATCCATAACAAAAAATCGATGCTATATTTTTTCTCATTTTATTTATATTATATTTATTTTTCTCATTGTATAACTTTTGAATACTACTCAAACATCAATTCTATTGTTATTCAATTTTTAAAAAATCATAATACTTCATATTTTAAGGACCGTCCGACAGTTAATGCGCTGAGGAGGGCCCTAACTGAATTCAGTTTGTGCCCCCCCCCCCCCAAAAAAAAAAAGAAGTTAGAAGCACGCTACGCCTATGCTTCCCACTGTACAAAAATCTCTTCAAACAAGTCAGTAATAATTGCTGGAATGACACTCGACCTTTCCTGAGCTACCTCGATTTCTAAAAAAAAAAACAGCATTTTGTGTAGAAACCTCAATTTTCGCTTTCAACTTGGTTAAGTTTGCTTTTAAAACTCGCTTTTTGGTTAGCAATGCTTTTAATTTATCCATTTTCCTTAACACACAATGAATCACTTTCAGAAAACAGAACACAAGTTCGTTTTCAAGGCAGTCACAAGGTTTTCCAGAAAAGGCTTAAAGAAAAAGCTTTATAAGCCGCTTACTCCGGCTCGACGGACCAATGTTTTGAACTGAAGTTCGATAATAAATGAACTGTAGGTTGAAAGCATCGTTAAATAACTTCATTTGCCTTGAAATTTTATTTAAGTTACTTTAATATTTCGTAGAAATATTCACTTGAAATATGAAAATGGTGTGCGTGTTTCTAATCTCGCCACGCAGTTTGGGTTGGCGAAGTCTACCATTTGTACTATCCTCAAAAACGAAGAGGCAATAAAGGCAGCTGATTTGGTTAAGAGATTGACTGTTTTAACAAAGCAAAGGCCTCAAGTTATATAAAAGGTAGAAAAATTTTTGCTTGTGTGGATACGAGAAGAAAAACTTTCTGGTGATAGTATTAGTGAGGCTTAAATATGCAAAAAGGCTAAGAAGTTGCACAGCGATTTGGTAGCTAAAACACCGAGTGCAAATGGTGTTAAATGTGAAGATTTTAAAGCCAGTAGAGGCTTGTTTGAGAAATTCCGCAAGCGGAATTCATAGTTTTTAGGCATGGGGAGACTGCTAGTTCAGATAAAAGGTTTCAGATGAATATGTTGATGAATTCAAAAAGATTTTGAGACTACATGCCAAACCAAGTTTTTAACTGTGATGAAATAGGATTGTTTAAGGGGGAAATGCCAAGAAGAACCTACATCACCAAAGAGGAGAAGACACTTCCTGAGCACAAGCCTATGAAGGACAGGCTTACACATTTTGTTGTGTGCTAATGCAAGTAGTGATTGGAAAATCAAGCCACTTTTAGTTTACCACTCTGAAAATCCTCGTGCATTCAAGAAAAATAATGTGATGAAGACTAAACTGCTTGTAATGTGGAGAGCAAATGTTAAGGCCTAAATAACAAGAGTCATTTTCACAGAGTGCATTGTTGAGGTCTTCTCCCCAGCTGTCAAGAAATATCTTAAGGAGAATTGTTTGCCCTCGAATAATCTTATCGTCATGAATAACGCTACTGCTCATCCTCTAAATTTCGAAAAGGACCTGGACATCAAATATAACTTCATTATCGTCAAATTCCTACCATCCAACACAACTCCGTTGCTTCAGCTTATGGACCAGCAAGTTATTTCTAATTTTAAAAAAAATTGTATATCATGGCCCTCTTTTCAAGGTGTTTTCAAGTCACAAATGACACCTATTTGACCCTGAGAGATTTATGGAAGGAGCACTTTGTTCTCCTGCATCCTCATATGCTCGACGAAATGTAATGCATTAAAAGTAATAATTAGTAAAATCAGTAGTAGATGCAGTTTTTTTTTTGGGGGGGGGGGATCGGGGTTGTCTTACAAGATCCATTACTCAGTACGTAGAGAAATTTTATTATTAGTAAATGTGTTTCGCCCAGGGCCGCTAAAAGCCTAAGCACGCCCCTGGCTGTAAAGATGTGGAGGAGCTAGTGGAAGATCATAGCGAAGAACTCACCACAGAAGAATTGTTGAGCTGCAGAGTCAATAGGTGAACGCTATCCAGGAAGAGTATTTATCAAATAAAGAGAATGATATGGATAAAGTTTCCATTGTCATGATAAAAAAAATTTGTAGCAAGAGGAGTGAAGTGCAGGCATTTATAGCATAAGTTTGCTAATTACGATATCAGAAGGTGTATGCAGCAATAAGAAACAACTAAACACATATTTTAATTCTACTTAACAATTAAATATATTCTAGATAAGAAATACACAGGTTCCCAGTTACGGGGATGGCATTGTACGGTGCGGCCGGTGCTAGCGCCGGAGAGAGATTGAAGTGCTGGTTGACCCGTTCTTACCGGCAGGTAGCGGGACCTTCTACGTCCGTGTTTTGATTATTGCCTTGGCCTTGGAGGTTTGGCATGTAGGAAAGAACTAGATCCATGGTCATGTGTTTTTTTGTACTCTATTCTCTCTTTTAGGTTGGAAGTAGTCGCTTAAAAGTGCTATTCTAAAGAAAGCTTTTATAGCTGATGGTTGTAATATTTAGACAGTGGTGTAATTCGCCTCTGAATGTGCTAGTTTCTTCATGTAAATCTTAAGAATAAATGTTTTGTGATGTACAAAGACCATGATTTTGCCTGAATCCACACTGACTACAAAACAACGCCGGCGTAATCGAAAAGACCCGTCAGGTAAACTAAGATTTTAATTATAATTTCTAGTTTGGAATTTTGAGACGGGACATTTTTTGGCGCCCCGAACAGGGACGCCGGTCTTGAAAGTTGTTTTGAAGTAAAATATTGATATCCTTTAACTGATTGGATAAATGAATGGAATATATTCTATATTTTTGAAGATGTTTATTTAAACAGTATTGAATTTTGAATAGATATATTCTATATTGAAGAAATATTTTATAGTATTGAATAGAATTGTTTTCTATAAGTAACGGTTTTTTTTAATAATCTGAAGTTAGTGAAGAATAATATTGTTTGAATTTGCAACGTTGTGTTTTCATTTAATAAACTTTCGATTTATGAACATCTGTTGAAAGGGAAATTAGTCTTAAGCTATGGATCAGCTAATTAAATTGCGTGGCTCTTATCGAGGTACCTTTACAAAATTTGCAGAAAAGGTGAAGGACTTTTTGAAATCAGAAGCCATTGATCTTGATTCTTGCGCCGGATTTTTGGCACAGCTGCAAGAAAAATATTCTAAAGTTGAATCCTTGGATGAGGAAATTCTTAGCACTTTGCGGAGCGACGAGAATTGTACTCAGAAAATGTTGAATTATGAAATCGAAAGTGCTGATAATTATAGTGGTACATTTATTGACTTAAAAACGAAACTTGAACGACGATTGAATTCTTCAGGAGATTTGAATGGAACACATATTGAAAGCGAAGCAAATTCCAAAAGAAATTTTAAACTACCAAAAATTGAATTACAAAAGTTTGATGGTAAACTAAAGGATTGGCTTTCGTTTTGGGGGTTATTTGAAAAAATTCATAAAGATGCAAATATTTCGGAAATAAACAAATTTCAATATCTTCTCCAATCGACTCAAAAGGGTTCAAGAGCCAGGGAAGTGGTGGAATCTTTTCCTGTAACAGCTGAAAATTATCAACAGGCTGTTGAATGTTTCACACGC
The DNA here is from genome assembly GCA_907164885.2 of Dolomedes plantarius. Classification (NCBI taxonomy): domain Eukaryota; kingdom Metazoa; phylum Arthropoda; class Arachnida; order Araneae; family Dolomedidae; genus Dolomedes; species Dolomedes plantarius. The sequence goes on along the minus strand of OU015495.1, from coordinate 18,670,540 downwards.
GTTTTGGCCGAGAAGACGTATTAGTTGAAGTTTATGTCAGGGAATTGTTAAGCCTTGTGCTTGGTAATACTTTAGGTCAGGAACATAAACTACCGATTTCGAAACTTTACGACAGATTAGAGACACAATTAAGATCTCTAAAAATGCTTGGCGTCACCAGTGACAAGTATGCGTCTATGTTGTACCCCTTAGTTGAATCCAGTCTACCAATTGAGCTTTTACGCATTTGGGAAAGACACTTAAATTCTGTTTCTCTTGGATCTAACGATAAAACTTTTAATAAATTAGAAACATTGATGCAATTTCTACGTAATGAAATTCAAGGGGAAGAGAGAATTAATCTTGCTATAAGTGGCTTTGGGTTTGAAAACAAAACAAAGAAATCTTTTCAAAATAAGTCCAAATATTTTCCAAATCAAAATAAAGCTATCTCAACTGGTATGGAACTTTTAACCTCATCCCAAGGTAAACAGAGTAGAGAACATTAGTGTGTATTCTGCGATAAGCCCCATCCCAGTGCGGAATGCAGAAAGGTAGTAAATTTAACTTATGAACAAAGAAAACAAAGTCTTATGAACCGGGGAGGCTGCTTTAAATGCTTAAAATTGAACCATGTTTCTAGTTCGTGTAGAAGTAAATATAACTGCACGATTTGTGGAAAATCCCACCATAGTCTCCTCTGCAGAAATAATCAAAAATTCACTCCCAATACACAAGGTGTTAGGAGTGACAAAGCTACTTCCGTGCAAGACGAAACATTGGCTAATGTTTCTTCGACTCCAAGAGTTTTGTTGCCAACACTCGTTGTCGTTTTGAAGGGTGATAACAGGAGTTTGAAAATCCGTGCAATAATCGATTCCGCATCCCACAGATCCTACCTGTTAGAAAGCACTGCGGAAAAGGTCGGCTACAAGTCGATTAGGAAGGAAAAATTGAAACATTCCTTATTTGGCGGTTCAAGCACGAATACTTGTGAACACAATGTCTATAAAGCTTACCTCTCTGATATCGGTAACAACTACCGCTGTAATTTTGATGTTCTTAACCAGACTACAATTTGTCAAACTATGCCACCTAGCACGCAACTGTGTGAAGATGATTTGTCCGATATGGGGATACGTTTAGAAGATTGCCTTGGCCCCATAGAACTTCTCATAGGTGCAGATGTGGCCGGTAAGCTAATGACAGGGAAATTGAAAAGACTTAAATCTGGTCTTACAGCTGTGGAAACAAAGTTAGGTTGGACGGTCTTGGGTCGTACAAAGGGACGTTCGGAGCAGACTGAAAACTTTGTAGTTACTTCGATGTTAGCTACAGATGTACGAATTGCAGACCTGTGGGAATTAGATAGCCTTGGAATCAGAGATCCTGCCGAAAAACAATCCCAATTAGAACTTGAAGAGGCATCTGGAAAACATTTTGGAAAGACCCTAAGCAGAGATGGAGATGGCCGATACGTGGTCTCATTGCCATGGATAGAGGGACACCAAGTTCTCTCAGATAATAAGGTTGTTGCTGAGCGAAGACTGAAATCAATTGTGAATGCTCTAAAAAATAAGGGCTTAATTGAAGATTATGAAGAAGTCTTTAATGAATGGCTTGGTGAAAAAATAATCGAAGAAGTGAAACCCGATGAGTTAGAGAAGACAAATTGTCATTACCTGTCTCATAGAGCAGTCATCAAGGAGCATTCGACGACGACAATTCGACCTGTTTTCGATGCTTCCGCGAAAGAAAAGGGTAGCTTCTCACTTAATGATTGTCTAACTAAAGGCCCAAACTACATCAAGTTAATTCCGAGTGTTTTGAATAAGTTTCGTTTGAACAAGTACGGAGTGATTGCAGACATCCGGAAAGCTTTTTTGCAAATTGGAATAAATGAAGCGGATTGCGACTTTCTCAGATTTCTGTGGTGGGAGAATGGTGATCCTAACAAAATGAAAATTTTCAGACATCGCCGAGTAGTTTTTGGGGTGAACTCCAGTCCATTCCTTTTAGGAGCTACCCTGAACTACCATTTAAGTAATGTTCCTGTTTACTTGCAAGAGACAGCTACCAAACTGAAGATGTCTATGTACGTGGATAACTGCGTTACGAGTTGCGACTCAGAAGAAGAAGTGATTAATTTTATTAAAGAATCAAAAGAGATCATGTCATCAGCATGTTTTGATCTCAGGGGTTGGATGGTTAATGGTCTGCAACCAGAAACATCAGAAACTCTAGAAGAAACTGTCTCTGTTCTAGTATTAAATTGGAATGTTTCGGAGGATACTCTATACTGCGATCCGAAATTTAGTGATTACGAAGATGTAAATTTGAGCAAGAGAATTATTCTGTCTTTAGCTAGTCAGATATTCGATCCGATAGGTTTTCTTTGTCCCGTGATTTTGATTCCAAAAATTTTATTACAAGAATGTTGGCGAAGAAAATTGCCGTGGGATGCCAGACTACCCAGTGATCTCGAGAAAAAATTCCAAAAATGGAAAAATGAATTGAAATTCTTGCAAGATATCAGAATCCCTAGAAGAATATTGAGAAATTCTGATCTGGATACTAATTTGTCATTTCACGTGTTTTGTGATGCGTCACAACACGCTTATGCAACCTGTATATATCTTAGACAAGAAAATAATTTTGGCGCTAAATGTCAATTGGTGCAAGCTCGTGCTCGTGTAGCACCTTTGAAATCTGTCTCAATTTCCAGGCTTGAACTCCTAGCATGTTGTTTGGGAGTTAGACTGATGAACTCTATTAAGAAAGATTTTCCTTACGAGAGAGCTCAGATTTTTTACTGGACAGATTCCATGAATGCTTTGTTCTGGATAAAAAACCAAGAAGCTTGGGCGGTGTTTGTTATGAACCGTGTTATTGAAATCAGATCTTTGAGCAACACAGATGAGTGGAAATTTGTTCCAGGAAGTATGAATCCTGCCGACCTCCCGTCACGTGGTTGTAATGCTGATGTCCTACTCGAATCTGTCTGGTGGGAGGGTCCTGAGTTTTTGAAAACACCCATCAGTGAATGGCCAAAGCACAAAGCGTCCCCTGAAATGCATATCGTTAACTCGGAAAAGAAGAAATCAATTATTTCCGCCTTGAACACAGAAAACACGGGAAAGTTTTATGAAAGATACTCTTCTTACATGAAGTTATTGAGAATTACAGCATGGATATGCAGATTCATCTCGAACATACGAAATTCCCATCGTACTTCAGGGGAACTTAACAACAAAGAATTGAAGCATGCTGAAATAATCTTGATGAAGATGGTTCAGAGAGAAGAGTTTCCTAACGGAATTGAAGGCCGTTTGCAGAGATTACATCCTATGGTAGATAAAGAAGGACTTTTAAGAGTAAAGTCTCTTATCCTCAGAAGCAAAGATAGCACAGATTTTCGTTTGCCTATTATTCTACCTGGAAATCACTACATAGTGCAGAGACTAATAGAATGGAAACATAAAGAGTTGAATCACGCAGGTGTCCAAATATTAATGAGTAACCTACAGGAGAGGTATTGGATACTGAGATGTAGAAGATCCATCCGACAAGTGACATTGCGTTGTGTTAGATGCAGAAGGTTTACTGTGAACTCTGTTCAACCAGAATCCCCTGCTTTGCCAGAAGATCGAATTAGAGATGCAGCCCCGTTCGAGGTTACCGGTGTTGATCTAGCTGGTCCTTTACATTTGAGACACGGGGGAAAATGTTGGATCGTGCTGTACACTTGTGCAGTTTACAGAGCGGTTCACTTCGAATTATTAACGTCATTGTCATCAGAAGCATTTTTGCAAACACTGAGAAGGTTTGTTGCGAGAAGAGGCAGACCTTTAATTATATACAGTGATCGAGGTACAAATTTTTGTGGAGCTTCGAAGTTATTCGCCGACCCTGCACATGCAAAAATCCGTAACGAAGCTCTTGTAAAGAACATAACATGGAAATTCAACCCTCCAGCTGCACCATGGTGGGGTGGCTGGTGGGAGCGGTTAATAGGCTGTACAAAGCAAATTTTGAGAAGAATATTGGGACGAGCAGCCTTGGACTTTGAAGAACTTTATACGGTTATATGCGATATTGAAGGCTTGATGAACTCTAGACCACTAACTACTATCTGCGAAGATACTGATGATTTGGTTCCCTTGACTCCTAATATGTTTATACAAGGAATTACAGAAACTGGACTTCCCGACCTAGATAACCTTGAAAACGTGAATCTAAAAAGAAGATCTCGATATTTGTTAAAGTTGAAGAAAAATTTACGTAGCAGATTCAGAGTCGAGTACCTGGGGCAATTAAAAAATTCTAAAGGGATGGCTAAGAACAACAAGAAAATTGCTGTAGGAGATATTGTTCTGGTAGGTCACGATAACCAAAGAAGAATAAATTGGCCATTGGCTAAGATAGTAGAAGTATATCCTGGTAAGGATGGATTGGTTAGGGTGGTTAAAATTAAGACGGAAAACGGTTTTTTAATACGTCCAGTACAAAGACTGTATCCTTTGGAAATTTCTACTGAGGAAAGTGGCAACATTCGAACAAAATGTACTACACTTAGAGCTAAGATACCTCCTCGAGAAACTTCGAAGAGATGCACTGATAATTCGAAGCTGTCCCCGAGTACAGACCCCAGTGCTGTCAAGAAGACGGACTCTGTTGTGAGATCCAGTCAGCAACCACGAGTTACTAGAAAGGGCAGACTCATTAAGACTCCAAATAGACTGAACTTATAAACTCATTGACTATTTTCTTTTCTTCCCATTTATTTGTTTATTGTAATATGTTTATTAATGTTTTCTTTTCCTTTTGTTTGATTTTGAGTCCTTATGACCAAAACCAAAGGTGGGAGGATGACCCGTTCTTACCGGCAGGTAGCGGGACCTTCTACGTCCGTGTTTTGATTATTGCCTTGGCCTTGGAGGTTTGGCATGTAGGAAAGAACTAGATCCATGGTCATGTGTTTTTTTGTACTCTATTCTCTCTTTTAGGTTGGAAGTAGTCGCTTAAAAGTGCTATTCTAAAGAAAGCTTTTATAGCTGATGGTTGTAATATTTAGACAGTGGTGTAATTCGCCTCTGAATGTGCTAGTTTCTTCATGTAAATCTTAAGAATAAATGTTTTGTGATGTACAAAGACCATGATTTTGCCTGAATCCACACTGACTACAAAACAACGCCGGCGTAATCGAAAAGACCCGTCAGGTAAACTAAGATTTTAATTATAATTTCTAGTTTGGAATTTTGAGACGGGACACTGGTATTCGAGTCCAGCGAAGTTCTTTCGTCTGCGCGAACCAGATGCGCATAGGGCGACGTCGGCGATGTACCTGAGTTGGGTCGCCACACATTTATTGAAAAGCATCACCTAAATTAATATGTGACCAACAGAGCAGTTAATTTTCTAAATGACAATGTGATGTCCCACTTCTGTTAAATTCTTCGGGAAAGCAAAAGACAAATTCCTTTGGATCGGTTTCTGGTGCCAAAATCTGTTAGTGAGATGGAAAAGTAGACAAAGAGAAGAAAATATTTCATGTAGTCGCATCTAACGAAACTACCGCAGGTTATTAACGTAGGATTACTCATCAGTGCTTACCTTTTTTTTTACGCATTTTGGTACTTTTCTGTTTAATTGTTTTACAGCTACTGGGTTTGGCGCGCTGCCAAAATTATAACTCGCGGCAACGCTGAAATTTTACTTTCCGCAGGACCGTTATTGAGGAACGTAATCCTACGTTAAAATACTAAAATCAGAATTGCCCACTGATATTACGGGAGATGACTTACCTTCCAATCAGTAATATCTTTAGTTCTCCCAGTGGCGTAGCGAGGTGGGGGGCAAGGGGGTCTATCATGCCCCGGAGCACTCACAGAGGGGCGCCAAATGGTCCTTTTCACTAATGTTATATATCAGGAGTGGCCAACTTTTGTGTACATAAGATCTACTTTTTATCTTAAAACTGTCTCGCGATCGACTTGTTGTCATAGACATAGTAAAAGTGGGGAGGGGAAGGTGTGAGATACATACTATGTTTATACACTGTGTTTCATTACGAGATGCAGTCTCGCGAGCTATGGGTATATAAGCAAAATATACGTTCAAACATACATATCTATCTACGTGAAAAACAACATACATAACGGGCCAAAAAAGTCACTTCCAGGGGAATTAAAACAACATGAGTAATTATTTACAATATTAGTTCAAATTCGCTACAGATAAAGATAGATTTAGAATTTACACTGAAGTGCCACTGAATTAGGGATAGCAAAGCCTATGCAAATTGTGTAGCGCTGCGCATCATGTATGCTCAAGTGAGGGCGCTGTGGTAACTGCATATATAGCGCGTACTGTGGTTGATCTGAATTAGTTGTTGGAATTGCCAGTATGGGTAAACTGCCTGATTTAGACGCCTTCGATCGCGGACAAATCGTAGGTGCGCGACGCATGGGCCATTTAATTTCCGAAATCGTCAGACAGCTAGGATTTTCAAGGTCGACAGTGTCAAGAGTATACCAAGAATACATGGATGGTGGAAAAAAACTAGCGATCGGGCAAACTGCAAAGGACAATTAGCCTTGACAGTGCGTGGTGAGATACGGCTCAGGCGTATTGTACGTAGCCAGCGAAGCCAAACATTAGCTCAAATTACCACCCAGTTTAATGACGGTGCCAGTCGTACAGTCAGTAAATGGACTGTGCAACGCTCGCTTCACCGTATGGGTTTCGGGAGCCGTCGACCTACGAGAGTACCATTGCTCTATACTCGCCATCGGGCTGCACGTCTTGCCTGGGCAAGAGAGCACAGAGACTGGAGTGTAGAGGACTGGAAACGAGTAGCATGGAGTGATGAGTCTCGATTCCGACTACTTAACGCCGACGGGAGGCTGAGAATAGGGCGTCAGGCTCATGAAGCCATGGATCCTGCATGCCTGGCTGGAACTGTACAAGGGCATGGTGGCTCAATCATGGTCTGGGGGTGTTTTTTTGTGGCACAGTTTGGGATCTTTGGTGCGTGTACCAACCTCCCTCAATGCAATTCGGTACGTAGAGTTGCTGGGTGATCACCTCCATCCGTTTATGCTGTTCTGTTATCCGCACGGTAATGGAGTTTTCCAGCAAGACAACTGTACCTCTCACAAGTCCCGGTTGGCTACTGGCTGGTTGGATGAGCATTCCTCTGACTTCTCTGTCATGAATTGGCCACCTAGAAGCCCAGGCTTAAATCCTATTGAGCATCTTTGGGATGTTTTGGAACAAAGCGTGAAAGGCCATCACACAGCACCAAAGAACCTTACTGAATTATGGGCAGCTTTAGCCAATATTTGGCAAGCCATTCCCGTGGAACGTTTCCAGAAACTTGCCTCGTCATGTGGCAGCCGTTATCAAGGCCAGAGGAGGCCCAACTCGTTACTAGGTAGGTATCTCTAATTCAGTGGCACTTCAGTGTATTACGTTAACATTAATTGTAAGACTGAGTTTGCATGTCCCTAACCAAGGAATCATAATTAGGCGTATATCAATGGCAATTTTCTTATGCTTGGAAAGCACAGGTGCCATCGTATACGTTCGGTCTCAGACGGAATTACAGTCCCGGTCTAGTGCAGTGTAAACAGAACCCTTACTGTCGTCCTAACTAGGGTCCTAAATTAGTGCTCTATTTATCACGTAGTCTAATCGGTTTTTAAGTTAAGACATCGCGAGCGATCGACCAAAATTGGCTTCGAGATCAACCAGTCGATCGCGATGGACTTGTTGGCCACCCCTGCTATATATTATATTACTATATGTTTTTCGGTAGAGGGGGGGGGCACCAAAAAGGTATCGTGCCCCGGGCACCAGTTATGCTCGCTACGCCACTGAGTTCTCCCCTTTCAACAATCAACCATCTGCACTAGCCATTATCCACTACAAAACTAAAATGCTGTACTTAATAATTATCATGTGTTAGTTCTTCATAATAAAGTCTGTTTTCATTTATTTTTGCCATTTCTTTATAACTGAACCCATAAAAACAAGATTAAAAACAACTATGTTCTAGAGGGTGAACGGATTAATTCTTCATCCGTGAATTTACATTGGAAAAACTGCTTCGGTTTACGAACGTTTCGGTTTGCGAACCAAGTCTCAACGAATAAAGTTCGTAAACCAAGGTACCACTGTATTTGATGAAAAGTTTGGGTGAAATAAACCGCATAATATATTTACTCTCTGTGACAATATTTCATGCATCTTGATACATGAGAAAAAAAGAAAAAAAAAAAAAGGCGATAAAAAGCTAAATCTGACAAACCAGTAGTAAATGGTATTATCAGTCTTCTGTTCGAAAATACAGAAGACGGGCCGAATTCAATGTAACGTTTTAGCTCTTTAGCTAGTTAGCTAGTTAGCTCTTTAGCAAACCTCAATTTTGCTAACTGTTAGCACATCGGCATTCAGATGGCCCGTTCGCTCTTCGATCCGAGCACCACTCTCCGACGACGGAATGTTCGGCAAACCTCGGAAGATTTTAAACGATTGCGGGTCTTTAAGCCAATCAGATTGCGCAGCGCTAATAAAAAGCGTGAAATAAAAATAATAATAAAAGACGCTAATAAAAGCGTCTAATGAAAAGCGTGTGTTCTCAGTTTTTGTTACTTGAATGCCTACGTTTAACAAAAGATTCTTTCTTGCATTTTACGCCTAGTCTCCAAGTGATAACCATTCTTTTTTTTTTTTTGAAAATGGCTCGCTCATCTTGTTTTTCAGAAGAAGAGTTAAATATGCTGATAACAATGGAAAACATGACAACATGAGAGGTCTGGTGGTGTCAGACGATCAGTCTGAATTTAAAACCCCAGCCTTGCAAAAAAAAAAAAAAGGATGGGAGGAAATTGCCATGATGTTAAATTCCGTCGGAATTGGCACCGAGAGGAGTGCTAAAGCTGTAAAATGTAAATGGTACGATCTCAAATCGCGAACAAAGCGAAAAGCAGCAATTACAAAAAATGCGCTGCTTAAAACAGGAGGGGGGTGCCCATCTAATATATCTTTGAACTCTCTCGAAGAGAGAGTTCTAGCCCTGATTGGGATTACTTGTGCCGAAGGGATTACCCCGTTAAATTACGACAGCGCGACAGTACAAATTAATGTAAGTATAGAATTTTATTTTGTTTTTCCTGTTTTCTCAGTGGAAATGCAATTCCAATTTTTATTCAAATTGTTCCCAACATGTTTTTCACAATGAAGACTTATCAGAATAGTTTAATCCAGAAGGATATAAAGCTTTTAATACCTTTTATGAAAATTGTGTAACTGATGTAATCAATCAATATTAGCTCAACTATTTTTTTTTTCCCCCAGAAAGTCTTTTCTCTTTTGATGTTAATTTTTTAAGAAAGGCTGTGATCAAGTCATTTCTTCATTAATCATTCTTTATTTTTTAAAAAAATATTTTATATATTTCCTTTTTTGTAGTTTAAGTAATGAAAATACCTTCTTCTTCTATAATATTTTGTTACAAATAAATGCATTTATTTTTAAAATGTTATATTCTTTTTTGTCTATTTGACAGGAGCTAAGAGGTATTCCTGAAAAAGGTAAGTCTGTAGCACTTACTTTTAAAAATCTTATTGTTATTATCCAAATACTTTAAAATATATGCACAAAATAAACCCTTGATAATCTTCCCCACCCCAAGTCATAATGTAAGTGAATAAAAATGGGAAATTATAATAACGTTATACTGTGTAAGTCAAAATTACTCCAGTCCATGCGAGTAATTACATGCAATTTTTCAAATTTATTGAATGAATTACAATTATTGAATGAATGTTTATCGGTATACTGTATTTATCAGAACTGTCATGTTTTGTCTGTAATATGATTAGCAATGATGATAAATTTTGTCTTCAAAATGTTTCTAAATATAATTTAATTTTATTAAAGAAATTTAAATTGTCAACTCATCTTTTCTAAATTTGCTTTCATCTGCTATATGTACAAATAAATTTAAGCTTTTTCAGGTGAAATCTCCAACCATTTTAGTGAAGATAAAGATGAGACACCAACAGAGGTTAGTTACTTTCAAGTGCTGATCTTTTCTCACATTATCTTTTGATAAATTCTTGAGCTGTTAATATGTTCATCTTCAATTTGACCACTTGTTGAACCCAAACTGCATGCCGCATATAAGATATTTTTTCCAAGATAATTTTGATGATATATGTATATATGAACTTATTAGCTCGAAGTTTTTTATATTATATCCATATAGTTTGGATGAGATCATTCTCTTGTACGTACTACTATGTCATCCGTCATTTTCTGTACTTAATGTATATTGGGTTTTCATTTTATACTGATTTTTTAAAAAATTGTTACTGAAGTCTGTCGTTAAACAGCAAAAACTACTCAACATTTAAGGAGCTTGCAAATTTCAACAGTTAAGAAGTGGTGTTTCACCAAGATGACTTTTTAGATCATCATACTGATGATACATATATATCATTTTTACTTTCTATATTATATCCCCATGTTTCGGATAACATATCTTTTTCACCTACCATATGTATTACAATACTTTCCCTCTTTTTTTTCAGTGCATTTGGTTTTCATGAGGTACTGCTCATTTTGTTTATCTTAAAAAAAAAATTGAGTTTGTCATTAAACAGTAGTTTGCCGCGAAACCTACTCAGCATCTAGAGTTAAAGTTGGTAAATTTCTTAATTAAGTGACAAGGAACTATTTAATAAATATCAACAGAAAATGAAGAATTCCCATACTGTCCTGAATAAGTTTCTTAAAAATTTCTCTAGCTTAATTCTAAAAACAGTAAATATTTTATCTCATTCAACAGTACAAACTTATTTAACACATACTGTATAGCAAGATTCTTTAAAAATTGTTACTTTCTGTACATTTTCAGGAAAATAAATTTAAGCGTGATAGTGAGAATTGATTGACTAACTGGAAATAATTAAAAATTTAGTATAGATTTAGTTTACATGTTAAGTATACATGAAAATGTATAGAATTTATCTTTCTAAAATGAATTAATCTCTACAACCAAATATATAAGTTTGGATACTTTATTTTACTGTATTTCATGTACTATGAGTATGAGATGAGATGAAAATCATTAAATATCAGTACAAATGAATTCTAATTCTAAAAATAGGAAGACTTGAATAGCTACAAAGAAACCTCGATGGATACAGAATTCCTGTAAGTCTCGGAAGAAATAAGTAAGTAATGAAATTCTCACGAAAGAAAAATTTATGTGAATTATTCCCGTGCATGCATCATTTGTTGCGTCTTCCCAATTAAACATTTTTAAAAATCAAATGCTTTTCATGCGATAATTTGTTAGCCACAAAATTCTTCTTTTTAAGTTATTTTGACTGATAGTTTTGCTTATAAAAATAATGCAAAGTTTCTTTCAACTTAAATTGAAATCCCACATTGTAATAGTAAACTTTTGACGAAAGAAAGAAAAAAATTATTACCCATGATAATTCAGAAGGTAGCACAGCATTTAAGATATAATCTCAGTATATTCACCATGCATACAGGAATAAATAAATGTTAAATTGTTTTTATCCCACTATAATAGAATAACCTTTAAAATAACAAACTTGTTAAGTATGACTTAAATTAATTGTTCTTTGTTTTTAAATGTTTAAATTAAATTTGAAAATGACAAATTTTACTTTATACATATACTCTGTTGCTCATGTTTTTCTACTTTTAATAGGGGATTCCAGGCTCCAGATAAGTACTCCCAAATTAAAAAAGGCAGATAAATGGTTTTTGGGGAGAAATGAAAATAAGTTTTCAAAAACAAGGTCTTTTAACTTCTCTTTATCATGAAAAAAATAGCTGGTAACTTCTACAAAACTATTCTGGAGAAGCATTTTAAAATTTATTCATGTACTTTTAAAGTTAGTTAATTATCTAAATAAATAATGGCTTGTCATAAAGTAACTGAAAAAGTATCTCACAAGTTACTTTGTCAGTTGGAAAATTTTGTTCAAATTATCCAAAATATGTAATGTTACTAACCTTCAGTAATACCATATATTAAGTTAGGAAATTAACTTTTTTTTCATATTTTCAGGTTCTACTTCGACAAAAAGAGTAGAAAGATGTAGGAAAAGAAAAAGAATGAATAGTGATGTTATGAATGAAGTTAGAGAAACACAAAGAAATACATGAGTATGTAAAATTAATAGCCGAAAATTCAATATCAAATTCTAACAAATTTGATTCCATACTAGAATCAATGAGAAAAAATGTAAATCATCTACAAAATATAAATGAACAATTGAAAAATTTAAATAAAAATTTACATTTACTAGTAAATGCGTACAGCGTAACAAATAATATTCAGTTTGTACAAAAAGAATAAAGCAATTGTAGCATCAAATTGTCAATTTTTATTTTATGTTTTAAATACATTACTAATATGATTATTATACAAAATTTTCTTATCTGCTTGATTGAAATCTTGCAGCAATTTGATTTCTTATAATTTCAGCAGAATTGTTGCTGCTTCTAATACGCCATGCAGAAGAATCATCATCCGATGATTCTTCATTTACATTTACCTCTGGCATATCAACATTATATAAGAGACTTAAATTATGCAGTACTACTGCAGCTTTGATTATTTGACAGCATTTTATTGGGGAATATAACATTACTCCACTGCTGTCAGATAAAATCCGGAATCTTGATTTCAGCAGACCAAAGCACCGTTCTATAACATTGCGTGCTGAACAATGTTTTTGGTTAAAAATCACCTCACTGGGATTTATAAGGTTCCGATAAGGAGTGAGTAACCATTGTTCCAAGGGGTACCCATTGTCCCCGAGCAGAAAGGCAGGCTGTGGTACAAAGCCAGCACTAAACATATACCGTGCACCGCTGTTCTGCCAAATGAAAGAGTCGTGTGTGCTTCCCGGCCATGAGTAACAGCATCTATAATTCTTAAGTTAGAATAACACGTCTATATAGAGAAAAAAAAAAACATGAAATATTAAGTCAGTAACATTGAATAATTTTCACAATACACATAGCCATGATATCTTTCAAGCAAAATTACTATAAAAAATATCTAGCATAATTATAACAACAAGTCTAAAAAAGTTCTTGGTGCATAAAAATTTAGGATATATTATGAACTTATATAATGAAAACATACAATAATCATTTGAATTTCTATTTCTGAGATCAGCATATTGTTACACCCTAATTATAATACCTACTATTATAATACCTAAATGTATTACATATTATTTACCATTTTCACATTTATTGAATATCTGCACTTTCTATTCATATATGCGTGGGAATCTGTTTTAGGTTTGGCAATATAAATGTGAGTGCAGTCTATTGCCCCGATGACATTTGGAAAGGAGAATTTTCTATAGAAATCCAAGTGGCACTGCTGCAGTTCCTGAGAGGATGTAGGAAAGGAAACATACTTTCTTTCGATTTTCATAACAGCTTCTACGAATCTCGCAAGAAATCTACTTGCAGATGGTTGTGAAATCTGAGCTAACACTCCATCAGCAACCACATTTTGGAAGCTTCCACTCCCCATTAATCTTAACGAATTTAAGACCTAAAGAATCAAATAAAACAGAATATTTATTACAATTTCAAATGCTAAGATCCACATTATAACAAAAATTGATTGTTGTAAAGGATTTACTGGGGTACAAAACATATTGAAGTCATACACTACATTTAAAAGCTTTATTCTCCAGTATATTTAAAATATGCTTCACTATGTGATCACTAAATTTATTTTGAATGTAAAGGATACTAAAATGTCATATTTTAGTGAAATTCTTTAGTTTGATACGCTTTTTGTGAGAAATAAGCGTTTTAGCTTTTATTACAAAAATTGAGATTAAAGAATGGGAAAATGTATAAAATTTTACCTGTAACTCTACAGCATAGCCATTTTTCTCAGTTATTAAATGGGGTCTTAGGTCGTCAATAAGTTTTACAGCTGCATCCTTTGACAGCCTGCATTTTTTGATAAAGGATGCCTCGGAGAGCTCAAATGGGTTCATCATGTCTCGCATACGATTACGCTGTAATCTGTATGCAGCCTCACGCTGGCGCCTTATTTCATTTATCACATATATTACTTCAGCCATCTAAAGAATTAAATACGTACACTGAAGTGCCACTGAATTAGGGATAGTAAAGCCTATGCAAATTGTGTAGCGCTGCGCATCATGCATGCGCAAGTGAGGGCGCTGTGGTAACTGCATATATAGCGCGTACTGTGGTTGTTCTGAATTAGTTGTTGGAATTGCCAGTATGGGTAAACTGCCTGATTTAGACGCCTTCGATCGCGGACAAATCGTAGGTGCGCGACGCATGGGCCATTTAATTTCCGAAATCGTCAGACAGCTAGGATTTTCAAGGTCGACAGTGTCAAGAGTATACCAAGAATACATGGATGGTGGAAAAAAACTAGCGATCGGGCAAACTGCAAAGGACAATTAGCCTTGACAGTGCGTGGTGAGATACGGCTCAGGCGTATTGTACGTAGCCAGCGAAGCCAAACATTAGCTCAAATTACCACCCAGTTTAATGACGGTGCCAGTCGTACAGTCAGTAAATGGACTGTGCAACGCTCGCTTCACCATATGGGTTTCGGGAGCCGTCGACCTACGAGAGTACCATTGCTCTATACTCGCCATCGGGCTGCACGTCTTGCCTGGGCAAGAGAGCACAGAGACTGGAGTGTAGAGGACTGGAAACGAGTAGCATGGAGTGATGAGTCTCCATTCCGACTACTTAACGCCGACGGGAGGCTGGGAATAGGGCTTCAGGCTCATGAAGCCATGGATCCTGCATGCCTGGCTGGAACTGTACAAGGGCATGGTGGCTCAATCATGGTCTGGGGTGTTTTTTGTGGCACAGTTTGGGATTTTTGGTGCGTGTACCAATCTCCCTCAATGCAATTCGGTACGTAGAGTTGCTGGCTGATCACCTCCATCCTTTTATGCTGTTCTGTTATCCGCACGGTAATGGAGTTTTCCAGCAAGACAACTGTACCTCTCACAAGTCCCGGTTGGCTACTGGCTGGTTGGATGAGCATTCCTCTGACTTCTCTGTCATGAACTGGCCACCTAGAAGCCCAGACTTAAATCCTATTGAGCATCTTTGGGATGTTTTGTAACAAGGCGTGAAAGGCCATCACACAGCACCAAAGAACCTTACTGAATTATGGACAGCTTTAGCCAATATTTGGCAAGCCATTCCCGTGGAACGTTTCCAGAAACTTGTTGAATCTATGCCTCGTCGTGTGGCAACGTTATCAAGGCCAGAGGAGGCCCAACTCGTTACTAGGTAGGTATCCCTAATTCAGTGGCACTTCTGTGTATAACATGAGAAATATATTCTAAATACAACTTGTTGAATTTGAGGTAGATAGGAAAAATGAAGTACACATAAATTGTCATGGTTATAGGTACTTTAATTGTTTACATTTTTTTTTAAATATGAAGTTCTGGAAACTGGGATTAACCACATTTTATAAAGTTGAAACAAACAGAAATCAATGAAAATCATACTTAAGGACATAATATAGCTGTACTTTTTTTTTAGGTTGAAAAAGAAGTTTCTTCTAGGTAAGCATTCAATTACTTACTGACAAAATTTAACCCATTAAAACAATTACTCAATTACTGCACACATGGGAGAGCAGTTTCCTCTTTTTATGCAAAAGAGTAATAAATGGGGAAAAAATCAATATCCACTAAGGTTTTTATTGAAAAAGAGCAACAGCCAGGAAGAACAACCCATTTTATATACATGAAATTTTAATTTCCTGGAACAGGTATGGGGCTTGAAGCTTGTAATTTGTCTGAGAAGAGGAATATAAATTTCAAAAATGCTTTCCAGCTTAGATCCAAATGTTTTGCGATGTTATTGATATGTTTCTGTTGATTGATACAGTTCTCATTCTCTAGCACGAAGAATGATTAATTTAACGTATTTTCTAAAATTCTTCCGTGTTCTTCCACTACGGATATCTAAACAGAGAAGAGATCAAATGTTTGATAGTTAATTTCGTTTGTGTGTGTGAACTGTATATAACTCCTCCATTTTACAACAAGAGCGAAAGCGGTTAAAGCTACAGAAATTCTCAAATCATTATACTAATCACTAATATAATACACTCATGGACAAAAAAATTAGCTCACCAAGAAATAATTGCGGGATCGTAACGAAACTTGCAATGACGGTGCATGTCGGGGAGATATGCAATTGATTAGAAATGCAGCGTGATTGCGCATTACGTATAGCCGGTAGAGGGCGTTGAACATCGTACTCTGTGGAGTATAAAACAGGTAACCAAAGCTTGTTTGAGTGTGTTGAATCATTTACAAAGGAAGAGCTGAGATAGACATGCCATTACGCCGTGTTCGAAGACAATATAAGCAGTTGTCGCAGTTTGAGAGGGGGAGAATCGTCGGGATGATGGAAGCTGGGTGGTCAGCTAGGCGAGTAGCTCGTCAATTAGGCCGCTCTGATTGTGTTGTGAGGAGGTGTTGGGACCAGTGGACCCGAGAGATATCATGTACACGAAGACCAGGCTCAGGACGCCCTCGACAGACCAGTCGTCGAGAAGACCGCCACATCGTAAGAAATGCACGCGTACAGCCAACTGCTTCATCGGCCGCCATCCAGGCACAGGTAGCACCTTCACTAGGGGCCTCTGTGTCTTCTCGAACCATACGAAGGCGCCTGGCTGAAGGACAGTTGGTATCGCGGCGCCCATTACGTGTGCTGCCCTTGACGCCCACCCATCGACGCCTCCGTTTGGAGTTTTGCCGCGCACGAGGAAACTGGACTGCAGCGGAATGGAACCAGGTCGTCTTTAGCGACGAATCCAGATTCAATCTCGGCAGTGATGACAATCGTGTTAGTGCGTGGAGAGCCCATGCGTGGACGACTCCTTCTTGGTGTGCTAATTTTTTTGTCCATGAGTGTATATCTACTGTAAATTTCAAAATCATTATACATAACGGTAAACATTTTTTTAAAGTGCACGTAACAAAAGATTAATCTAATTAACAAAAGATAATTTGCTTATTTATAACGTATTTTACGTAACTGCTAAATAAATAGAATTTGGAATATACAAAAATACAAGAAAGAGTTAATTACTAACTTCAAAACAGTAGAAACTAGTCGAAACCTTAGTCAAAACAAAAACATCACCAGAGAAACCACCTAGCAAGCGTTAGCTAACAGGCGACCAGATATTTCGCTATTTTTGGGCATTTGAATACGAATCGGCTAAAGAACTAACTAGCTAAAGAGCTAAAACGTTACATTGAATTCGCGGGGACAGTTTAGTTCTAGAGCATGCGCTTTTCAAGGAGCCGTTGCACCAAACAGACGTTCGTATCTGGAAGGTGTTGCTTGTGTGGTGTTTACACATTTGGGGTTTGGTGAGCTGTTGACAATATTCTGTCCTGTATCTGAGAGGAAAACACATGGGTTTAGCATACGTGGCTCATGTCACAAATAATTTAAACTCTAGCTCAGCAAGATTTTGATATCTTGACTTTTTTTATAAATTCACGTATGCAAAGCATTTCTTTCCGTTTATAAGTTTCTTTTTTCTTTTTAATGAAAGTACGGAAGATTGGAATTGAGGATTGGAACTGTTACGAACGTACAAAGTAGCTCAACAAAAGTGACACAACTTACAAGAAATTTTGTATGTATTTTTTTTTCCTGTTTTGAAAAAGTAAGATTAACTAATGTGGATAACATCAGTCATCCTAATATTAAATCTGAGATTAAGTTTTATATTTTTAATGTCGAATTTTTTACTTTTTCAGCATTAAAGCCCGTGTTCGGAATGATGGTTGATGATGAAAAATCAAATCTTCTCGATTTCTTTACTTCTTTTGTGTTTGAAACGAACTTATCCGTCTTATAGCTGCAGTTTTGATAATAATGTTGACTACAAATCGAGATCACTGATAAAAACTACGTTAGATAATTATAGTATCTTCCTTCAAACACCGGAAGGATACAGTAAGAAATATGGAAGTTTTAATGAAAGTTTACGCATTCAGATGAAGGAGGAAGCTCTCAAAATGTTCCAGTTTGGCTATGATAACTACTTAAAGTACGCATTTCCAAAAGATGAACTTAATCCAATCTATTGCACTGGACGCGGACCTGATTATGATAATCCGTAAGTATTTCGATATTCTTTATAATGACTCTTTAAGTGTTTGTAGTAGTCGCATTGCAAAATGTACTGTTTTATGTGAAGAAATTTTTATGTCAAAACTTTGATGACATTATGGAAACTAATGGATATGTTCTTGTTCAAGAATAGATTGATTAAAGAAATTCTATGTCAGTTCTCCTATTAAACTTTGTAGTATGCTATGTTTTTCAAGTATGTTGTATCCAGGGCCACCGTCAGCTGAGCCAGGGCCCGGGGCAAAATAATACAGCGGGCTCCCTCTCCACTCAATATTTGAACATTGTATTCATCTTTTTTAGTCAACTCTTATTTTAACCGGGCCCCAGGGATTTTGTCCCCCCTGCCCCACCCTGACAGCAGGCCTGGATGTATCACTTATTTGACTTATCTGATAGGACTTAAATATCTGATTTTTTATTCTTTTATTATTTTTTCATCGATTGCTTTTGAAAAAAATTTGCTAATGATTTCTATCAAAATAATGCATCACCTGTCATTGTTTTATTGGCAAGATAGGTATACATAGATCTTTATTCTGAAAATATGCAAAACTGAAGGATCTAATTAACGTATCAAATGAGTATCTTTGACTTGATAACATTGGTATGTGGTATATCTTGGTAATTTACTTTGCAATAAGCATCAAAATATATTTGAAAGTAATTTTCTTAACTTTTTTAATGTGTAGCGTTTGGAAGATTAATCCTGCCTTTTGGAATTAATTTTTATGTAAATTTATGAAGCAGAAAATTTTCAGTACCTACTCATTAAGCATCTAATATTTAAAATGCAGAAATCATACATTATATATTCAAAACCCACCCATTATACTTGTGTGTTCTGCCAGGTGCCAGTCAGTTTCAAAGAAAATAAACTTATGTCAGATTTTCCACCATACTGAATCAAAATCACAAAATTCAATATCCAGATCATAAAAGACTTGCTACCTTGTATATAAGTACAAGACAATAGCCATGAGTTTATTTCTGTCACTTTTTTTTTAATGTGAATTAAGTTATGTATATTTTATAGAAATATTTATCTTAAGGTCCAACATCAACATCAATGATGTTCTTGGTGATTACTCTTTAACTCTCATTGATGCTTTGGATACTCTAGCAGTAAGTAAATTTGAGTTAACTGTATTTAACATTAATTGATTTATATTAAAAGAAGATTATTAATCTGCTGCTGAATTTATGATGTAAAAATACTATTAAAATACTTGTGTCCTGTAAAATTTTGTACCAGTATAATACTTTAAACACATGGTTATTTTATGTAAAAGGAACAATATAACCATGATGATCATATCACTAATATTTTCAATTTTGATTGACATATTTTCCAAACTTATTCTGATGGTATAAGTTAAATAAAATTTAGCAATAAATAAACTATTAAAATCATGTTAAAAATTTGTTTCACTTTCTGAATTCAAATTTATTTCAGATATCTTAATTGTATTGTCAAAAAGCAAAAAGACATTTAGTGCTGCAGAACTAGAATGCTATGTTTGGCATTTTCAATGTTATTCTCTCTGATTTTGTCTACAGTCAATGAGAAAATTTAGTAGGGAAAACTACTTATAAATGAAATTATGCCGAAATCAATTGAAGTAATTCAGCATAATTTTCCGTTGAAGTGTACTGCAAATTTAGATGTAACCATAGAAAACATAAGAGAAAAATGTATGAACAATGCTCTCCTGTATCCTATAGAGATGCTAGGCATGTCATTCATGAAGGTAAATCTCTGTCAATTTTTCATATGTTGAATTTTTTTCTGATCATGTGAAGTACGAATGAATTTCAAAATGCCAGAGGAAAAGATTGAAATTAAACGTAGTAGTAATGCTTAACAACTTTAATTTTTCTTCAAATTTCTCTAAAGTCCAATTTTTAAAACATTCTGTAATTTGATTACTTTGGATATTATCGTGTTAAATGAAATATAAACTAAAATATAAATTATTATTATAGGTATACACAGACAAACAATATGCGCATAAAATGTGAAAATATTTTTTAAATATTGAAATTAGCATGCATTTTACATTGTAAGTGTTTTAAGTGATACTCATGCATAATTATTTTAAACTGTTTCAGTTATCAAGTATCTTAAGTAATTGATATGCTGAAATAATCCAAAATGAATTAGTGTCTGTATAATAATATGGCTAACACTTGATATTTATACTGATTTTTTGTATCTAGATTATGGGAAATACTAGTGAATTCAAAAGAGCTGTCAACTTAATTATTGAAAATGTGTCTTTTGATACTGACAATACTGTTCAAGTGTTTGAAGCAAATATAAGGTAAGGGTTATAGTCTATAGTTTCTTTTTCAAGACAAAAAAAGTTGTTAATCATGTGTTTTCTTTTAAATTTATTTTGACTTTCATAAAATGTGTGTGACATGTGTGATTAACCTATCAAATATTTTTTTAAAAGGTATTTCAATATTGTAGTTTAATAAAGTCATTTTAAATGAATGTTAATTCAAAAAGCTTCTGGAGACTTAGGGTATCTGCTTACGTTCGGAGCACTTTTTTTCAAAATATACAGAACTCATTAAGTACTTATACTTTTAGTTCAAATGTAATTTAAAATCCTGAAAACAATTATAATTTTAATTTTGGTAAAAATGTCATAACATTTTAAAATAGAGGTTTTATCAATTTTTATGCAATCGAGTGCTTATGCCAAAGACTCTACGCTCCATTCAACTCAATATATTTTAATATTCCGTATACTATATACTACTGTGACCATTATCTGTGTTCTAGAGTATAAGGTTTACAATATTTCCAAAAATCACCGAAATATACCAAAAAAGGTGAAGAAACACTGATTTTTTTTTTTTAAATTGTCTTTTCATTAGCACAGCTACCTGTAGAATGATTCAATAACACATATAGCTTAGCTTTTAGATAAAAAATATAGTGAGTTATATGTAAAATACTATTGCAAAATTTTAATGAAATATATTGAAAACTTTTTAATTGATGAGCTTTCTTGTTTACTAAAGTGGCTGAAAAATGAGTTTTCCCAAAAATGCTCTGAAAAAGTCACCTTCCAGTCTTTTAATATCATGTTCAGTTTATTAAATTGGCACGATCGTACAAATAAAAAGTTAAGCAGTTTTGGAATCCTAAAAGATTGGTCTTTGAAATAGAGCAGTAAAAGAAATTTTGCACCCAAACGGCCATTTCAACATATGCACATACCTTAAATCAAAATTGTGAAGACATGAATTAAAATCAAACAGGTCATGGTTTTCATTAAATAAAGTTTGCATAATTTTTGTGAGGGAAAGAACTTATTTAATTTTTTTTTCTAAAAACATCCATATTTTAGGGCTGAAATTAAATCTCAAAGATTTTTACTCTATTCAAATAAAATTATGTTTATGTCAATTTAAGATCACAGGAAAAAGAGATTATGCATTTTCAAATATTGCTGGTGAACTTAAAATTTCTTTGATCTATTGATATTAAGGTTCTTTCTATTGCAGGTCAAGGTGATATGTATTCCTATTGATATCCTGTCAATTTCTTTAATTTAGAATTCTAGGATCCCTTTTATCAGCTCATCTTCTCATCAATGATACAAAACAGCCTTTTGGAAATTTAATGCCTGTTGGGTATAATAATGAACTGTTAGATTTAGCACATGAATTAGCTAGTCGTCTATTACCTGCCTTTGAAAACACAAGAACAGGATTGCCATATCCCAGAGTATGTTTGCTTTAAATAATTAAGATTTTTTTGTATTTTAAAATTATGCTACAGTGGTACCTCAGTAATCCTCGTTAATGGGTTCCAGAAGGCATGAGCAAATTTTCCTGTAAGGATTAATGTCAATTGAATTCATTCATTCCTGAAAACCAAAAATGTCACATTTTACTGGGCAATTTTTAAATGAATTGGTATTGCTTTTTTTATACAAAACTAAACAGACATAATTTAAAACAATAATAAAATAAAATTTCTTTACTCAACTTGTACTGAAAGGAGTGGATGGCCTCCTAAGACAGTGGCGAAGTAGAGGAAGAGAGGGGGATAAAACACAGGGATTCTGTCTCTTAACACCCCCGATCCTTGTTGTAGACTCAGATTGAGGGATTTCAATTGCAACTTGCCTCTGCCTACATTTCGAAGTGACATTGCTTGAACATTTCGGCTTGCTAGAGCTTTGTCAGAGTGATACCTTTGAACAAAATTTTGCCATTCAACCCATTTTGGCCTTTCTCTTCATCTGTCTTGTCATACATGCTAAAACATGTATTACACGCAAATGCCAATTATGGAAACATTTTTTCGTGTCAAAATGCGATGAGTATGGAGGTATGACTGTATTAGAATTTTCTCATTCGATATGAATTATTGGCAATATAGATTTAATATGCTTTTCAACTAATAACACTTAAACTCATTATATTCTGTATATACCATAAAATCTTTGCAAGATATTCCTGAAATTCCTTTTCAAAAATATCTTCTCTAAGTCATTTTAAAAATTTTCTATGTGATAGTGTTAAATCATCGTACCCACTCTTTATAATTACTATAACATTAATAATGTGTTTTAAACAAGTGAAACAGAAGTCACTGAGAAAACTTTTCCTCTCTAAGACAATGTTTTTATCTGTAATTATTTTTTGCCACAAATAATTAATAGCAGCATGTATCTGTTCATTACTTTTTTCTGTATATTGTTAAGAAATGTGGAAACCTTAATGTGCCTTTTGGCTACCACTATTTACTTTGTCCTCGCATTGAAAGCATTTTTGTTGCATCTTAGCATTCCTAACCTTTATTCAGGGTATGATCAGAACAGAATGAGAACAAGGGCCTGAGGTTAATTTAGCCCCACATACTAATCATAGCATGCTTCCTTTTCTTAAAAAGTATCCAATCAATTTTAGCATAGAAATATAACTTGCATTTTAATTATTCTTTTGAAAATAAAATGATATAACTATTAAGTAATTCATATATCAGTAGTATCCAAATATAAAGCATGATGCATATTTCAACTACTTTCTCATTCGTCACAAAATATTTATGATGATGTACAGTACATATCATATGATGTGCAGCACATATATGATGATGAAGTACAGTACATAGACCAATATTATATATTAAGTTTAAAAAGTTATGTCAATTTGAGGCTGTATTTTTTTTGTGAACAATTAAGGTATCTCCCCTATATTCGGAGCACTTTTTTTTCCAAAAATATACAGTATTGATTCAATACATATAATTTTAGTTCGAATGGCATATAAAATCATGAAAACAAATATAATTTTAGTAAAAACATTTTAAAATAAAGGGAATTGTTGATAAATTTTTACTATAATTGAGTTCTTACACTCCATTCGACTCAATATATTTTAATTTCCTTTATACTCTATACTACTGTGACACTTGCCTGTGTTCCAAAGTAAAAATTTTACATGTCCAAAAATCACTGAAATATACCCCAAAAAATGGAAAAACACCGATTTTTTTAAAGTAAAAAGGGCGGGTACCTGTGGAATAATCCTTAGCCTTTAATTCAAAACATAGTGAGTAATATGTCAAATACTATTGCAAAATTTCATTGAAATCGATTAAAAACTTTTTAAATGATTCGTTTCCAAAAGTAACTGGAAAAGGAGTTTTCTCGAAAATGCATTTCATGATGCTCCTTTTAATATTGCTTTCGGTTTATTCAATTGGCCATAAGTTCTTGTCCAATGATGGTATGAATCAAAATAAAGCAGTTTTAGAATCCTAAAAGATTAGTCTTTGAAATACGGCAATAATAAAATTTTTACACCCAAACAGCCATTTGGACATATCTTAAATACAAACTAAGAGCCTTATAGTTTTTGTACATTTCACTGTTAACGTGCATTCATTTTGGGTAATTGTCCTTAACTCTGCATTTTCAATATTGGGTATAAGCCTCTTACTATGAGATAAAGTGTAGAGTACAACTGAATTGTCTTATTCATTCAAATTTTTTTTTGCTAAATTTGCATTATATGAATTGTAAAAATATTTTTTTTATTAACAGTAAGCAAGCATAATCAAGCACTCCCTTCTTTATAGAAAATTAGTGTCTTTGAAATCATTGAAAGATCAATAAAGAAATTTTTTTGAGGAATGCGTTAATACATACAATGATAAATCCAACTACAATCTGAGACCATTTGCCAAACCTAACATGTTATCATATTAACAAAACACGACAATTCTTCAGGATATTGATGACTTCATCCACATTAACATAATCATGAGATACTGTGCCATGACACCACAGACTTCAGAAAGCCAAGATTGCACATAAGAAAATTCTGGAAAACGAAAATTTGATCATCAACCATTATTCATTAAAATTTATTTTGTGCATTTTTCAATGCAGGACACAATGCTGAGGCTCTTTATGCCTGTGTCCCAGACCTTTCCTGAATTGGTGTCTCTGTTAACAGTTCCTTCTCCTACTGAAGAAATGGGGGAGGGGGAAATTGAAAGTTAATTTTCAATTTTTTTATGTTTAAGGTGAATCTTCGCTATGGTGTTCCTGAAGATGTTTCCACTCATACATGCACAGCCGGAGCAGGGTCTATGTTGCTTGAGTTTGGAATGCTTAGTAGACTTCTGCGTGATCCAGTCTATGAAGGCGTTGCAAGGAGAGCAGTGAAAGCCTTGTGGAACTTGAGATCCAAAAACACTGGTTTATTAGGTGCAGTAACTTATTTTCATTTTATTGACTTTGTAGTATTATATAAGCTTATCTTTTCAAGAGAATTTCTGTGAAACAAGTCTTATCCCATGTGTACCAATGGGGAAAGTTTCTCACAGATTATTTTCAATTTGCCTGCTGTTTATGACCAATTTTTAAACATTCTTTTTTTATATGTAAAGTAACAAATCCATTAGAATGAAAATGCGTTGTGAATATACAGGAAAACTGCACATTCAATACTTTACCACAGATATCGGGACAGTCCATCACAATTCTTCCTATGCAGTAAAGTACCGAATATTTTAAAATAATCTTATTAATTGGCTAAATATTATTAAATCTGTATCAATAACATGTTCGGGGCCCTTGATTTGACCTATTTAATTTTAAATTTAAAAAAAACTTATGTTTTGAAATATAAGCTTCAAACTTTTTTTTTTCTTTCTCTCTCTCTCTCTCTCTCTCTCTTGAAAAGTCAGGAAATCCGCATTCGTTAGTTCACCGTGGGGCCGATGGTATTCATGGTAAACTAGACATTCCCATGTGGAAAAAAAAAAAACCAGCTTCAATTTAGTATCGCGCAAATTGAGGGATGGGAGTGTGTATATACATATACATACACACACACAGTTCATTCTCTGTTTGCATGTGGAATACATTCCAGAGACTACCATGCAAACCCCTCCCCCCCCCAAAAAAAAAAAAAAAAAGTGTAAGAAAAGATACAGTGAACATATAAAAATGGGAGATAGGTTCCATTCAAATATACTTAATTGAAAAAAATGTGTTAATTGTCATGTGAAATTTGGATTTGGGTGACTGTACTTGAATCAATAGGTAGGACAAATCCACACATCTTATTTTAATTATGTTTATCTGGTTTATTTTTTAAATTAAAGATGTGTGGCTGTCAGAAGTGGTTAAAAATAAATAGAATTCACTTTTACTGATACATACATACATAAAACATTCAGTCATTCACTACTAGTGTATTAACTGTCATTTTGGGGTGTCAAAAAATCCTCATATCTACAAGTGTGTATCTCGAATAAAATGGACATCTTGTGTTTTCTTTTGTTTCGTTCATTTTGAACAGATGCCGAGAGTTCAGTTTTGTGAGTTTTTTTATAGGATTCTTCATCACTTGCCACAATCATTTTTAAATCGCATTGGAACAGCACAGCTCGTTCGACATTGTCATCATTGGTAAGAAAATGGTTTCTAAGTTTATCTGCTAATTGGGGGCCTTCAAAGAATCGTACTTGCAGATATTGGAATCACTCCTTCGTCATCACTACTGTAAATAAACGTGGAATCATCTACATTCTCTGAAATACTCTCCGATAACATAGCCCTCAATATTTTTTTATTCTTTTTGGATTTTTATGCAGTGTTAAAGTTTTTTAAAAATAACACGCTCTTTTTCTTGGACCATGTTATTTCAAAACTGTGCCAAAAAAAAAAGAGATTCCCTGGATATTGAAATTCATTTTAATGTTTGAATTGCACAATTCATCTTTTCAGGAAACGTCGTGGATGTTCAGTCTGGGGAATGGATTGGGCAGATGAGTGGTGTCGGAGCTGGCTTGGATTCTTTCTACGAGTATCTTCTCAAGGTAGGGATCAGTCTTAGTTATGGCAACCCAATAAAATAAATGGAATGGAAAAACTTTAAATATTAATAACCCAAAGGGACATGTGCGGGCAAGATAACATGGAATGCTCATGCCTGAACATTGGTGCATCTCCATGTGTCAAGGTTTTTTGGCACGTGTTATAAGGACCTTTAGAAATCAATGCATTTTTTTTTTACTGCCCTTATTTTGTGTGCTTGATAATTCAAGATAAAAGAAATATATTGCATAAGTAAAATAATTTCTGGGTCATCAAAATAGATATTTCTATGTATTTAATCATCGAACAAATAATTTTAATCGCATTATATGCATTATTTGTCCTCTTTCGGGAGAACAAACAGTGCACATGCAATTACCTTTACACTGATGTACCTACCTGTGTATTGAGATTTTTCACATTAATATGAATGCTGTTATTTATTTATTTATTTTCAATAAATACACAATGATCCTTATTTTGTGTGCTTGTTCACTCAAGATTTTCAAAAGTGTTACATTAATAGAATGATTAACTCCTGGACCTTCAAAAGATATATTTCTGTATATTTAATCCTCAAGCAAATCTTTTTAATGAAATTCTTTTCTTTCAGTCTTATATTTTATTTGGTGAAAAGGAAGATTTCCTGATGTTCAATGAAACATATCATACAATAAAAAGATATATGAGAAAAGGGTTTGTAATAGTTTGTTTTATATCATACTTTAGTATCATTTTTTGAAGTTTCTTTATTACCCACGAAAATGATACTAATGTTATGAAATTTACTAGTTTTTAAGATTATGCTGATTTTAAAAAAATGTTTTATATATATATATATACATACATACATACCGTAAAATCTTGAATATAATACACATGCTTGATTTTACGCGAAATTTTCGGGAAAAATTAAAATTCGACTGTAATACGCACCCATAACTTTTCAATATTTTATATATTAGGGTAATTAAGATAAATTGATAATTTTTTATCATTTTTCCCACAGTTATTATTTTTTAAAAATTTTAACCTATGGCTTTATTATTAATAAGTCCAAAACAGCTTATCAATTTTTCTCTTTGAGACACATAAATGCAGAATTTAACCTGTACATAGATAATGTCATTCTCAACAAAAGTAATAGCACCACATATTTAGGAGTGATCTTGGACAACAAACTGAATTTTAATGATCACATCAAATACGTGACAGAAAAGGTAGAGAATAAAATTCAAATTATGAAAAGACTCGCAGGAGCTAAATGGGGTTGTAACCAACACACCCTAAACAAAACTTACAACACCTATATAAAACCTGTCGGGAATCCGGCAAAAGATTCCATTGAAAAATTAAAAAAGAGTTAAATTGCGCAGGAGCGCTCTATAGAAATGAAGCTAAAAATATTTATAAAAACTAATTATTAAATTTAACTAAAAATACGTGAAGAATACTAAGGTATGTGCGTGGAGGTGAGGTAAAAAAATCACTGAAACATTGTTAAACTTGAAACGGTTTAATTATCCGTTCATAAAAATAACAAATTAGCAAAATATAAAACATTTACGCGAGTCCTGCTTAGAATAGAACATTGCAGAATTAGAAATACGGTTGACGTTTCCTCGGTCGGGACAGGCACGGCATCTTCATTCCTCCATTGGTGCCGAGTTCCGGCATCGGCAGGGACCGGCACTTGCACAGGAGTGGCAGGCGGAATCAGATTGACGAAAATCTTGAAAAATCTTCCTTATATTCACGGCGGCTGGTGCGAACGTCCAATTACAGATCGGGCGAAGTACGCATGTACTTACGATATTTGCGTACATTTACATTCTACATAAAATTTAAATACTGATTTGATGCGATACAATTTTAATCTCATACGGTTTGTATGGCGCGTTACATGTTAAATTCCGTTATGGAAGGCAAATATTTTTAAAGTTAAAATAATAAGATTGTAAAGGAAAATGAAAGGGTGAATGAATCAAAACGATTCACATAGGCATTTAACCGTTAAGAATTGTTTACAGTATGGCGCGGTGCCGGAAAACTTTAAGCACATGGGTGAACAGGTGAGGAAATTAAAATTTTTTTAAATATTCCTAACAAAACCATTCATTAAATATGGATGCGATGTACTGCTCTCTATACCAAAAACTAAGGTGGATATCCTGGAGAGAGCACAAAATAAAGCTCTCCGAATCATTACAGGAGCAGTCAAAACAACTCCGATCTTGGCTATGCAGAAATTTTCCAACAATCTCCCTATCGCCACGGAAATCAAGAGACAATCTTTGGGAACATTCATTAGATTAAGAGCTTCACAGAAGGCAAATTGGATTAATGATGGAGGTACGGGCATATTAAAAACACAGGTGTCCCCAATTGAGAGTTGTCTAAAATTATTGGATGAATTTGATGTTACAGAATTGACGGTTTTAAATACAAACTTGGTAAACCCCCTAGACTTTATGGACATTGAAAATCACCTGGAAATAGATAACTCGGGTAAGGAAGGAATTCTAGAACCAATTTTAAGAACCACCTCATTGTGTGTATTGTATGAGAAATACCCTGAGTCTGAATAGACTAGAATTTACACAGACGGTTCCAGGCTTCAAGATAAGACTGGTGTCGGGGTATATAGCAAACTATTTTCTCATTCTGCTTCTGGTGGAGGGGACATGTCTAGCTTTGATGCTGAAATCCAAGCAATTTCATTGGCAATGAACAGCCTCATATTGAATACCAACCTATTTACTAAAGCTGTAATTTCCCACTGTTATATTTTGCTAAGAAAGTTTACTACTTGTGATAAGTCAAAAAGTATGAAAATTGACTTGAAAATACTTTGCTTGTGTGATTCCATATCTTCTGTATTTGCATTTTAGACGGACACATTGTAATTATGGGTATGGTGGCCATCCACTGTATGTCAATGTGAATATGCTGGATGGTAGCACTCTGACTTTGTGGATTGATTCCTTGCAGGCTGCCTTTGCTGGTGTGCAGGTAAGATAAGGAAGCTTTCCAATTGTCATGACTGCTTAGCAATACCCTAAATGATATATTTTTGTTTTCGTTTCAAATCATAATTCAGCTTATAAATCCCGAATTCCTTCCTGTATGTTTTATCATCCAGCAATCGTTTGAAAAAGCTAAATTGTACTCTTTCAGGTCCTGACTGGAGATATAGAGGAAGCTATTTGTGCTCATGCTTTGTATTATTCCATATGGAGACGTTTCGGAGCTCTGCCTGAACGCTTCAATTGGCAGAAGGTCAGTCCTGATTTAGCCTTTTATCCACTACGCCCCGAGCTTATTGAATCAACCTATCTCTTGTATCAAGCGACCAAAAATCCTTTTTATCTTCATGTGGGACAAGAAATTATTGAAAGCTTGAACAAATATTCCAAAGCAGAGTAAGCATTCATATCTTATGCAATTGGATTGCTTCTTTATACAATTTTATCCCTCTCTTTTTTTAAGGTTGATCTGCTTATGTTGAAATGGCTGTTTTGGTGCAAAATTTCTAAATTTATTTTATTGCTCTGTTTCAAACAACGTCAATCTTTTAGTATCATCGGATCAGGACTTATGCCCCTCTAATAAACCAAAAGTGATAATGAAAGGAAATGCATTTTAGAGAAAGCTTGTTTTTCAATGACTTTTGGAAAACAAATCCTTTAAAAAGTTTTTTTATCTGTTTCGATGACATTTTGTGATAGTGTTTTACACATTGATTCAAAAGCTGTGCTATAGGTGTTCGTTTGAGATATTCTACAGGTACCTGCACTTATAAAAAGATTTTTTCACTTGGTATATTTCGGTGATTTTTGTAACAAACTTTTACTTGAGAACACAGGTAAGTGTCAAGGGAAATTAAAAAATCTCTTGAGTGGAATGGAGTGTAGGGTGTACTAAAAATTTCCTCTATTTTACCAAAATGATATTTGTTTTCTATCCCATTTGAAAAGTGCTCTGAACATAGGCAGATAACTCAAGAAAGACATAGTTGAAAGCAATTCGGTACAATTTTTTATTGAAGAGTACCAAATTTTGTGTGTAATAGTATCCAATTTAGAAGTACTATAAATTTTTACCTTGTTTATGTGTAGAGCATGTTGTTGTCTCTCTGTGATCAATGACCTTATTAAGAATATCCATTAACTGGCAGGCCATCTGACTCTTTGGATGTCGACTATTGGAAGGCTCGTATATAAAACACACTATCTTGTTATTTTAAAGTATATTTTCTGTTTGACTGACTGTCTTGAGTCCAGAATCCTCTCACAGAAACTACAGAAATAAAGCGTGTTTTTAAATATGTAAAACCTTCTCAAAATGCATTAAAAGTAATTTGATTTCACATTTTCTTTTGTGTGTGTGTGCATAAATGAATTGAATTGTACTTAAATATTCAGCCTATTTGCTCATGTAACTCTTGAAATAGATCTTTGGTACCTCGGTACTCGTCGTTAATGGGTGCCGAACGCATTAAATGGAATTCATTCGTCCACACATTTTAGTGGGCAATTTATAAATGGATGGGCTTGATAAAAAATAGACAGATATAACTTAAAACAATAATTAGATAATCTTCACTCAACCCATACTGAAAGTGATCAAGTAAATGGGTTAGTGCTCGGAATGGGAGTCTCCTTCCAATCAAACATCATATTCTAACACCATCTCAGACTCAGATGTAGGGCGTTTCACTACAAACCTATCGAAAGAAACGGGCATCTGCCTACATTTCAAAATGTTTCTCAAGTGAGACATTGTTAGGCCCATATTTCGGCTTGATAGAGATTTGTTTTTCTTGAGAAAAAAAATGTACCCATTCAACCTATTTTGGTCTTTCTTTTCGTATGTGATGGAGTCGTCTTATCTCATGTGTACACGAGTATCCAAGTAATTTTTTTCGCAGTACCGAGGTATGACTGTATTTCACCTTATAAATTGTTAAATATTTGTATAATTAAATTAAACGTAGATTTGCTGTAACCAATTTCTTATTTTAATAGATGTGGGTATGCCACAATCCATAATGTACAGGATAAAACTCTGGAAGACAGAATGGAGAGCTTTTTCTTAAGTGAAACTTGCAAGTATCTCTATTTAGTAAGTTTGAATTTATTTTGTATCCATGTCTCTTTATAATGGAAATGTGCTTTTTTTTGAGCTTCGAATCCAGTTTTTTGCCCAAGTTTGACTCCGTGAGAATCCCACTATTTCTAATTTGAACACTTGGATTCAGGATCTTTCTCAGGTGACTGCAATGTCCTTGAAATGAGCACTTTCACTCAGACACTTGCATGTGTATTAATGAAAAGAAAGGGTCATATCACACAAGTGGGAACTTCCCCCT
Source organism: Dolomedes plantarius (assembly GCA_907164885.2). Lineage (NCBI taxonomy): Eukaryota > Metazoa > Arthropoda > Arachnida > Araneae > Dolomedidae > Dolomedes > Dolomedes plantarius. The sequence continues at coordinate 18,638,575 of OU015495.1, read as the reverse complement.
CAGCTTAAAACATACTCTTTATGATATCTAACGCATGCTATACCGTATTCACTGACTTAATACTCCTTTCTGCAACAGGCCCATTCTTCCGAACTTATTATAAAAAATGCTTTTAAATCAAGATCTAATGAATCCTCTAAAGAAATGTAAACGTTCTTCTTTTGTCACTGACTTGGCATGTTTTAGATTTTTCGCCGGCTATCTCTTCCGGATTTGCCCGACTGCGTGTGCCAAGTCTTGAAGAGCCAAATGACCGGCATTTGTAAAATAAATGACGTAAACTATTCAAACTAAAAGTTGCTCGACTAAATGTCTACAGCTATTTTTCCTTCTTTAGTTTCCACAAGAAATTAATAGAGCCCTCATCAAATGCATTTTTGAGCAATCTCAGGTACTCCAATACTTTATGAAGAAATTGTCATGTTCTTTATTGAATATCAGAAAAAGCATGAAATAAATGATTTTGTAATATTAAGAAGAGTGTTCTCCAGTTATTTGATATAGATAACCCAGTGAACAAAATGGCGAGCCACTATGTGTTCACGACGGAAGGCCATCTATTTCCTCTCATCTGGATGTCCAGGCAGAAGCTGTGGGACCCTCCATCCGACAGCATGGGAAAAGTTCCTCTTCCTGTTTCCAACGTCAGTTTGAAGCCGAATGCAACTCAGTCAAACGTAAGCATTTTAATTGGAATGTTCTTTTTGCACAGAGAATAGTTAATTGGATGTTCAGGATCTCTTGGTAAAGTTTAAAGAACTCAAAGAACTAAAAATTCTGAAGAATCTTATGCAATTTTTGAAGCTATAAATATGAATTGACCTTTAGAAAAATTCCCACATTCTATTTTATGAGTAGGCAATTTTCCAAAAAATGCACCATCTGCTTACATTCGAAACACTTTTTTTTCTTTCATCCCAAAAATAGACAGTACTGATTCAATACCTATATTTTTTAGTTTAAATGGGATAGAAAATTGTGAAAACAAATATCATTTCGGTAAAAAGGTTTTAATAATAATTTTTTATCCATTTTGAGTACAATCGAGTGCTGAGACCCTACACTCCATTCCAAATCGATACATTTTAATTTCCTTTATACCATTTACTACTGGGACACTGTTACCCATATTCTGAAGTCAAAGTTTGGCACTCTTTTCAAAAATCCCTGAAAAAGTGAAAAAAAACACTGATTTTTTTTTCTTAAAAATTATCCTTTTATGAGTGCAGGTACGTGTAGAATAATTCAATGATCACATAGGGCCAGGCTGTTAGGTCAAAACAGAGTGAGGTAATATGTCAAACACTGTTGCAAAATGTCATTAAAAGATATTTTAGATAAGTTTTCCAAAAGTGACCGAAAAATGAGTTGACTCAAAAATGGATGCTCCTTCCAGTTCGGTTTAAATTTTCATCTAATGATCGTAGGAATGAAAGTGGAGCAGTTTTAGTATCCTAACAGATTGGAAAAAAATCACAACCAAACAGCCATTTCAACGTAGGCAAATTGAAATACTGTAAGAAAGTATGCTTGAACACCCCCCCCCCCCCCAAAAAAAAAAAAATATATAAATAAATAAATAAATAAAAATAAGGAGATTGCTAGTTTGTATCTCTAAAGTTAAATCGACTCGTGAAATGAAATGTCTGAAGGAAAAGTAAGATTTTTATCAGAAAAGTAAAAATTGTATTTTGTTCTGTTAGATAAAGTTTCTTATATTGTCTAAGGTAAGATGGATGTTTACAATGTCGCTTTCTACCAACAGTGTGAAAGAATTCCAGACGAAAGACAGTACCTGTTGCCTTTGAAGCCAAAATATTTGCTGCAGTTGAGCAGAGCGCTAGGTTTAGAAAGTTGATTTCAGTTCGGGAAAAGTTATTTTATTTTTGTATAGTAAATGACCCTATTATGTACAAAATAATTTATAATGTAATGTTTTTGTACAGACATAATTCAAATTAGAAATGTTATTTTGCATAACAGAATATTTTGACATTTATTTTTATTTAGCATTTTTATGCGAGATTTTAATGTTACAAGTTGCAATAAATATCCATATTCATCTCTTACAAGAGTCTTTTCTTTATTTATCCAAAAAAAACTTTTTTGGTTTCTTGTTTTAGGTACCGTTAGATGAGGTTACTTTGTGACGGATTTTAATTTTTTCCTATGCCAGCCGATCAGTTTTAAAAGCAGCCCAAAACGAACAATTGTAAAACATTGGTACATCCTTTCCTTTACGTAGTAATGTATTGCGTTAACCCGCATCTTTCATTACCATTGAGAAATTAAAGTTAAAATGTGTCACAAAGTTGCCCCGCCGAGTGGAGCTACTTTGTGACATTCCTGTTTTCGCCTTGAAATCCATGAGGAAAAATTACTTGACACAAAGTTAGACACTAAAACGCTTATCAAAAGCTTGATACACAATTATATATACCTATTAGAAATATTGGATAGCTTTATTATCTTTGACATCAAAGAGACCTCGGGTGTCCAGGGCAGCCATCAGTTCTTTCAGAAGAAGAGGAAATTCGTCTTTCGGCACATTCTACTCCTTCGGGTAGTTCTTTTTTTCCAGATAGTCAATACTTCTTTCTCTCCAATGGTATTTTAGAGGACGGAAAAACGCAACATCGAGCGGCGGGAGAAGAAGGGTCGACTTTGTGGTTATTTTATGACAGTATCAATGTGTCACAAAGTAACCCCGCCACCTTTCGATATGTTCTCATATCTCTCGGAAATATCACTACGCAAACATTATATTGCTCCACAATCTAACTAACATATTGACAACAAAAAATAATTACCTGTGGTAGTTGGTTGTATAAGGTGTTAGCCTTCAGCACATAGAGTTTCTGAAGTTTGAGCCAATAGCTTGACAATAGGTTTGAACAATACACTGGCCAGCGAAGACAAATGGTGCGCAGAAGCTTCGGACACTGGCCACTAGGTGTCTCTGTATGCCGGACAAGCTGTTGGCACTGTTCTTTGCCTACCCGGTATCACGGGCGCGGCGCAAGATCCAAAATACAAAAAAATTATAAGTCACAAAGTTTTTTTTTTTTTTTTACCGTTTCGGGAAGAGTTCCGTATCCTATGCCATTTGGCGCAGTTATCACAACCTAACCACACAACGCCATTTTTCCGGTGTCACTTAGGCTTAAAACAAAACAAATTGTCAAAGAGAGCCAAAAAATGAAAAATCAATGGGGAAGAGTTCCGTATCCTGTGCCATTTGGCGCGGTTTCTGAGTTTTCTGTCAAACGCGGGAAAACTCGGAATAATGCAACCTACCTAAGCGACGCCATTTTTTCGGCATCACTTAGGCTTAAGGTATCCGACTACCTTCGGAGCACTTTTTAAAAAGAAAGCCATACTTGCGTCAATTTCTGTCTTATTTTTCGAAGGGGTATAACACCAAAACTTGAAAATGACGAAAAAATAGACCATGACAATGAAACTTTAAACAAAATTTATGAATTTGGGTTGAAATTTAGCAAATTTTTACGAAAACGGCTCTAGCTCTAGAAAAATTATGCATATATCATCATTTTTTTTTGTCATATGTACATAAGTACCTCCTGAGTGTAATGAACTAAAAGCTTATCGATATCGTGAAATCTAAATAAATTACAGATCATTATATGCAATTACATGCAAAATTTTAGTAATTTCTCATGAGATTTTCAAAAATACAGCTATAAATCAACAAATAAAATACCCAAAACCAAATCTGTAAACCACTACTACATTCTCAATAGTAAGAAAAACATGCGGGAAAATTTTCAGATATATATCACAATATTTGTTTACATTTTTGATGAAAAATGAGTTCTTCAGAAAACATAATTAAAGTTTTCAAATTGCATTGAAATTAATATCTGCTTCTGACCTTTAAATCGCTCTCGTTTCATTTCTAATGATAACAGAAAAAAATACAAGCAGATTTAGAAATAGAAATTTACAATCTTTAAGAAAAAGGATTAAAAACACTTTCGGGATGTCAGTCAAAATCGACGTTTTAAAGGTGGTCGGATACCTTAAAACAAAAATAATAAAATATTATAACTTACCAGAAAGCCACGTTTAGACCAAACAGTATGGTATCCCCCTCCCCCCCAATTGGCGAACAAACAATAGTGGTAGGGATTTTGGGTAGTCTCAATTGCATCTGCCATTTTTTTAAAGGATATCCCCCTAAAAAATAGAATACATAAAATTTCTTATAGTGAAAATATCCACAAGTACCATTTACCTATTTTTAAATAATCACATTTCTGTGATAAACTTTTAAAACCACTTTTAAAAATGGAAAAATTAAAAAGTAAGGGATGCATAGCGAAAAAAAAAAATTGGCAGAAGCAAAGAGACTTACCTGCAATCAATCCATACGCGGTTGCAATGTCCGTTCAAAAATAAAACTATAGAACTCATAACGTTTGAAATTACCACGTCATTAAAATGTCACGCGTTTAGATATACCACGTGAAAAACATCGCAACAGAAACGAATGCGAATACACTATATTGAAACTAGAAGGTAACCCGTCATTTTGACGTCATAATACTAATAATGACGTCATAATGGAAAAAAGTATATGAAAGTTAAAAAATATCCGGAATTATCTAACAATATTGCATTTAATCCACACCTTGTAAAAGCAAACCCTTTCATTATTTTTTATTTATTTACTTTTTCATGCGATTGGAGTAGTAGACTGCCATCCAGATTTTTACAGCTCACTACGCGATATGAATACTTGAGTTACTTGATTCATTCACATTCAAGTTTGGTTACTTTCAGAATTCATCGCAAAAGTAAACAGATTTTTAAAAACTGTTAAATATACAGCTAAAAACATCCAATTTTTTTTAGTTCTGAATGTTTTATAGAAAAATAGGCTGAACAAACGTGATTTGATGGAGAAGATATTAGTTTTTAGGTAAGAAAAAATTCTGATCCACATCTGAAATTGAAATTAAGCCTAACCGGCATTTTGTTTACTGAGGGCTTCAATTGAAAGATGAGTACAGCCCGGAAGTGTTATACAGAGACAAGGGCTATTATATATATAATATTTATCGCCCAAAGAAAATCGCCAAATTTTCCGGCACAGGATATGAGACTTCTCCCAAGGGCATTTTAAAACAAAAAATTACTGAATAAAATAACAATTACATTAAATAAGAAAAATAGAATTTTATTATAATTTACCAGAATGCCATGTTTTGAATAATCAAGGATGGAACGGTAGTCTCAGTTGCAACTGCCATTAAATATAAAATGGGGATTCCCAAGTATGCAAACATTAGAATTTATTTTTCAAGAATCAGAATCGCTAGGAAGTAAACCTACATCAATTGCAAAAGCCGTTGCGGCTTCCTCTGAATTAATTATGGAAAGCTATGTAAACTTAAAAAAAAAAAATGGATGAGGCAATTATACTTACCTGAAATCCGTCCACGGGCAAAATAATGATCGGTGAAAAATTAAATTGATTGGTCTTTATATAAACCCTGTGATCACCATGTACCAAACACAGCTGTAAAACAGAAACTATCATATTGAAATATTTCTGGCATAGGATGTGGGACATCGGTTTCTAAAATGTCAGCCTTTAAACAAACATATATTTTTTTATCCGACTTAACTGTGGTTTATAATCGCAGTCGGCAGAACATTAAATGATGTATATTCATTTTTATGTACCTTAATGGAGTTTATGATGATTATTTGGAAGCTTACATCATTTCAGAAACTAGAAGTGGAGGGGTGCACATTATACTCGTACTAGTAAGAAAAAATAAATTCTTTAATAGAATGGAAATAAATGTGTTCCAAAATATCGAGAAAGAGCCTTTCGAACAATAAAGCAATGCATATAATGAAATGAACATTTACGACCCATCGAAGGCAGAACTCTTCAGGTGTACGCAAATGTCACCCCATGAACGGAAATACACTGCTGGCCACCCAAATTGCAACACCAAGAAAGACAAGAGATATCACAACAAAATTTATTTTGAAGATAACATGTTGACCAAGTATCAAATGATTAAATTTATAGACTTCTGTGAAGTGTGGTTCCTGCCAAAATCAGTAGCCAGAGTAGCCGCCATTGTTGGAGATCACCGCTGCCACACGCCTCGGCATTGATTCAAAGAGACTTTGGATGAGTTCTTGGGGTACAGCAGACCAAGCAGCTTCCACACGTTGCCAAAGTTGATCTTCTGTGGCAGCTGGGGATGGAATCTGGGTCAATCGTAGAGCAACCATGGACCACATGTTTTCTATCGGCGAAAGATCCGGAGAGCGAGGCGGCCAGGGAAGCAATTCAATCTGGCGATTGACGAAGAACCGTTGGACAATGCGTGCCACGTGTGGTCGCGCATTATCCTGTTGAAATATGGCTGTGGGCAAGCCCTGAAGGTAAGGAAGAACAACTGGCTCCAACACCTCGGAGATGTAGCGCTGGCTGTTTAAAGTACCGGCAATGCGTACTAGAGGTGTGCGAGAGTGATATCCAATACCGCCCCATACCATAATACACGGTGCAGGACCAGTGTGGCTGTGCATAACGCAGCTGTTCAGCATCCTCTCTTCACGGTGTCTCCAGACTCGAATGCGACCATCGTGGTGTTGCAGACAGAAGCGTGACTCGTCAGTAAAGACAATTTCATTCCATTCTGCCGTCCACATCCTTCTGTCATCGCACCATTGGCGGCGGAGACGTCTGTGGTTCTGCGTCAAGGGTAGACAAAGCAATGGACTTCTTGCGGACAGACCACTCTGCTGTAAACGGCGTCGAATGGTACGCTCAGACACTGGATGATGCGTTACAGACTGCATGTGCTGTGCTATGGCTCGTGATGTGACTGAGCGATCCGTCACTGCCATGCGCACAATTTGCCTGTCATCACGTGAAGTGGTGCGCTGAGGTGGATGCGATCGAACACGCCGGTCCGTCGTACCCTCCTGCATCCAACGATCACATATCTGCATTACAGTTGTTTGGTTTCGTCCAACACGACTACCGATTTCCCTGAAAGATAATCCACAATCTCGGTAGGCCACTGTCCTTCGTCTGTCGAACTCTGATACTTGATCAAAAGATGATCGCTGTTTTCGACGAGGCATAATTGATCGTTTTTTTAAAAAAAACCACAAGAAAAACACAATTGCCGAACTTGAAATCGTCGAAATCTCCAAGCCTTAAACAGCGCTTTGAAGTGGCGCCACAGGCGCGCGTGATGTGCGTCTGCGCTGAAATTCTAATCATTTGTATATCTCACCTCCGCTAATGCATGTTGTAAATTTCATGTTATTTGCATGTTTCCTTCAGGGTGTTGCATTTACAGTGGCCAGCAGTGTACTTGGTTAAATTACCTCAAAATAGGTTTTCAATTTGAGATAAAAAATCTATCGGTTAATTAATATTTTTGTTAGTAATTTTTTTCATAGTTTCGTGCCAAACGGGTACCCACATTTGGCGACCTGGCAGACAATTACGAGTGACGCCCGAAAAACCTTTATTTCGGATTCAGCCTAAATTCTTCATAACCTACAAATAGCACTCAAATTTAGCTACTTTCAATTGAAACAACTTCTACTTTCAATTTCTTTTATTGAGACGATGTTCAGTAAATGCGTGTTTTCAAAAGTGAAATATGTAAATGCCCCGAAAATATTTCCTTACTGGAGATTTAGACAGATTAAAGAATTTAAATAAACTTTTAGGGATATCATTATCTTTAAATTATCTTTATAATATAATGGTTTTTAATTAACACATAAAATGGATAAACTAAAAGGCCACCAAAAATAAACGGGCTAGATTTAAATAAATTTATAAAATAAACGGGCAACATTCCATGGTTGTATTGGAAAATTCTGCTAAACCTGAAACTTCAACTTTTAGTGGTACAACGATGAAAGGCTGAATCTAGCTGAATTCAGAGGAGTTTATTATACACTGGCGTGCAAAACTTAAGGACAGACAGTATTCCATTGGTTTAAACCCGAAAAATGAAACGCAAAAGCTAGAGGTGATTTGCATAAGGATACCTGGTCAGTAGGATAATGACGCATATGTAAATTTCCAGATAGTCACGTGACAGGGCTGAACTTGATAAAAGCAGGTTTTCTGAGAAAAGTCAAGGAATAGAAAGTTAGTGTGCTTGTCGTTATAAGAAGTTAATGGGAATTGTAATTGTGTTACAGGTGATACAGATGTCTAGTGGGATACAATTAGATGACTTGACGCGTAGTAGAATAATTGGTAAGTTTGAAGACAGACGCAGGGTGAATAGTGTTGTTTTATTGTGATCGCCGTGGAAACTAATTCAAAAGCGTTGTGATTGATAAGTTAAAATTACTAGGAATATTAATAATGCACCAGATTCAAGCCTCACTGTGGGAAGCTACAAAGATATAAATCAGACATAATTTAAGTTTAAAGGAGAGAAACTTGCACCTTCATTTTATGAACACCCACGTGGCTCGGGTGCACTACGTGTAGAACTTAAAAAAAGATAATAAAAATAATAAATGACTCACACAGTTACTATACAGACAAGTCGTTTGATGACATCAACAGTTTGCTTTATTAATTTTTAAAATATTCATCAGGAACATTCACTTAAAAAAAGGAAAAAGTTGGTTGTAGGCCTAGATCCATCTCTCTCGTCCCCAGCACCCCACACCACACACACAAAAAAAACTTACTACCTCAAACGCAGCCAAGCAGAGAGTCTCTTCTCAGCTAGACCAGAAAAACCCATTCATTCAATATATCGCCAAGATGCATATGGCGCCAAGTGCATGCGCAAAAGGCGCGAAAGGTTGTTCTACTTGGCATGCATCGCCCCCAGTGGAAATAATTTCATTCGATATTTTTTAATGCAATTAAATTACAATTGAGCAAGTTATAAAGCGCATGGCTTGATAACGAGTGTAGCCGAAGAATTTGGTATCGCCCATAGCTCTGTTTCACGCGTGTGGAAGACCTTCAAAGCAACAGGGACAGCTGTTAGAAAGATCGGTGGTGGTCGCCCAAAGAAAATGACCAATATATCGTCCTACAAGCAAAAAGATAGAGGCGGTAGACGGCAGGCAATACGACAAAACAACTGCAGATGGCCAAAGGACGCAAAGTGTCTCGGTTCACTGTGGCCAGACGTTTGAATATAGGTGGCCTATTCGCCCTGTGGCCAAAACATTGCATCCCACTAACGCCTGTACATCGGAGACACCATCTAAAATAGTGTAAGGACCACAAAGATTAAGCTGCCCTCAGTGGGGCACGGTACTCTTAACTTCAGTCGTACGAGCGATTCTGGGCGTCAGCTGATCTGGAGAGAGGTGAAAGCACAGTATCATCCAGAAAACATTACCGAAAGAGATTGGTATGGAGGTGCAGGTGTCATGGTCTGAGGAGGCATCATGCTACTTGGTCTCTCTGAGCTCCCCATTTTCGAACGTGGTTCAATAACAGGAAACCGCTACTACAGTGAGATGATCATTTCTCACGTACGTCTTTTCCGAGGTGTCATTGGTTATCAGTTCCTTTTTATGGACGGTAATGCCAGATCTTATCGTGAGTGCGCTGTGGATGAACTGTTGGAAAGTGAGGGTATCACTCATATGGATTAGCCTGCTAAGTCCAATAGAGCTGAATCCAATGGAGCATGGGTGGGAAGCTCTGAGGAGATGTCTTGCAGCACGCCTATCTCCACTTCAAAATGCCCATGAAATGAAAAGAGCACTGAAAGAGGAGTGGACAGTGTTGCCCCAACAGCTCATATACCAACTCGTTTTAATAATGGTTAGACGCTGCAAAGCAACCATTGCAGTTAAGATACATCATATTCCATACTGAACATCATCTTTTTCCTTTATTACATCTTTAAGAGATACTCTTTTGCACGATGATGTGAAAGGCTTTCTAGCTGTTTCTCAATAAATTCTCCGAATTGACGTTTGTATTCTTTCTGCGCGTGTGACATTTCATTCTCCAATGTGATATACAGCTCATATTCAAAATATTAGAATAATTACATTTTTTTACAAATTGAAAATATCGTTTGGTAATTTAATGTCTTTTAATGCAAATATGCAAACGATATTTTTATTAAGAACTTATTGTTGATTAAACTTATTTATTATCTTAATATCATTTTTGAAAAGATTAATTGAAAAAAAAATTATTTTCAAAAATCAAAATATTAGAATATTTATTCAAGTGGTTCAAAATATTAGAATATTTCACATTAATTCTCCTTTAATTATCACCAATTCATGACTGGTGGCATCATTGATTAAATTCAGACGATTTTATTTAAAATCGGTATTCTCTTTGCAGTTTGTTTGCTTTTTCGTCTTAAAATGGGTCGTGTGAGTGATATTCCTGAATCTATTAAACTTCGTATGGTTGATTTGTATCGGCACGGTAAAAATCAATGTTATATAGCGAATTATTTGCATTGTTCGCAATCAAGCGTTAGTAAAATACTAACACAATATTAAAAAAATGGAAAATTTCAAAATAATCGCCGAAATGGCGGCCGAAAACCAAAAACATCTGCTATAGATGACAGGAAACTGAAGCGTATAGTTAAGAAAAACCGTTTTAAAAGTGTGCGATTCTTGCACCGAAAATAGAAAGAAGAAGGAGTTGAAGTTTCTAAATCGACAACATTAAGACGTCTCCATAAATTTAAGTTTGAATCTCGTGTACTGAAAACAAAACCTCTCATGACTGCAAAACAAAAGCGTATAAGATTGAATTGGTGTAAATCAAGACGTTTATGGAGCGAAGAAGATTGGAAAAATATATTATTTAGTGATGAAAGTATGTCTTGTGTTTCATATGGTAATCAAGGTATTCGAGTTTGGAGAATGAAGCAAGAAGCATTTGATAAAGAATGCCTTAAACGTTCGGTAAAATTTGCTGCTAGTGTCATGGTTTGGGGTTGCATGAGCGCAGAAGGACCTGGAAAGTTATGCATCGTCTACGAAAAGGTTAACTCTCAGATATATCAAGAAATTTTGGAATATTACATGATTCCATCATCAGAAGATTTATTTGAAGATGATTTTTCATCTCTCAACAAGATTCTCATCTTTCAACAAGATTCTCATCTTTCAACAAGATTTCATCTTTCAACAAGATTTAGCGTCACCGCATACCTCGGTGTCAACTACTCGTAAGAATTGGTTCCGCCAACGTAAAATTAAGGTACTTCCTTGGCCACCAAACTCACCAGACATTAATCCCATAACTTATGGGGTATAATGAAGAAAAAACTCCAAGAAAATCCTCCTTCAAGTAAAACTGAGTTAGTGGCACGTATAAAGTCTATTTGGGCTAATATTGATAGAAATGTTTGTAAACACCTTGTATATAGTATGCAAGATCGATTATACGCTGTTATCAAAGCTAAAGGGGATGCTACAAAATATTAACTACCATTTACTTCATATTCATAAGGTAATATTTTTGCGTAAAATAAAATATTCTAATATTTTGAACCAATCTAAATTTTATTCTAATATTTTGATGTGTTTCTGAAAACTGTTGTATACCTAATTTATTGTATTTTATATTTTGCATATGTTAAAATCTTATCTAAATATTCCAGATTTAATTTATAAGAAATTTAATTGCATTTATTTAGTACCAAAAATAAATAAATGGAAAATAATTTCTGTCTTATTACTTTTTCTCAATTATTCTAATATTTTGAATCTGAGATGTATATTGAGGTCTTTGTGGTGTGAATTTCATTCATTCACGTTGTTTCATTACCAAGAAACTACCAGAAATCCACACGGTCCTTAAGATTTGCACACCTGTGTAAATTTATGCATTTTTATATTGGGTTTTCACATTATTTGTGTGTATAACATTTCCCATGCTTTTTCAGACACTATGTTATTTATACTGTTTAATTTATCCTGCATTCACAAGGCCAAAAGACACTTAGACATTTTTCCTTTTCAGCTTTTAGTGGTACAAAGGCTGAATCTAGCTGAATTCTGAGGAGTTTATTATAAATGTATATATTTTTACGTTGGGTTTTCATTTTAATGATGTTTCATTTTTAAATTGATTTTGGTAAACAAGCATTCTTTCAATCCCGGGTACTCCTGCTAGTGGATAATAAATTCAGCCCCCAGCTTTTAAACGAGATGTCGGTTCAGCGAAAGTCAATAAAACTGTTTTTCATTTGAAAGAGGCAAATATTTATCTCCGCTCTAAGAAAACACTGAATAATTTTCACTTCTTTTTTCCCTTCTTTGCGCCCTTGCCTCCTTTCTCTTCTTCCACCGGCGGTTCTTCCGGGGGCGGGGGCGGGGGATCTTCCAGAAGTGGGCCTCGAATCAAAGCGCTTGACATTTCTAAATACTTGAATCGCTCAGAAAGGTGTCGGCTCATGTCTGGAAATATCTTTTGCCCTGTTCAAAAAATGACTAAAATTTAGTTGTTCTTTCCTTTGATGAAATTCATTTTGGCATGAGAAAAGCGTACAACTATGTGAGCGAAAAAAGGAAAACTACCGAAGCGCACCAGTGTAAATAGATCGCCTCTAAACCTAATTCTTTTGTAAGAACAGGAGCGAGTCGATCTGCGGTCGAATCAAAATACAGCATTTATCCATTTCGTAGCAAAACACGCCTCTCGGGTCAAGAATTCAATTGCAAAGTCTGCCAAATGGATCTTTCTATTGTTGTGAGGGGAAGGAATCATGTAGGGGCATCGAATGAGAATCGATTTTCGATCGCTACCGATGGCAGCCACTCAGTTTCGTTCTATTACACCCAAGAATAAATTTTTGTCACAAGACAAAGCGAATGAAAATTATCATTATGATTATGAAATTTCACACAGTCGTGAAAATTTATAAATTCTCTTTCTGACGCAAGAAACGAAATATTATAAAAAATCTTATTTTTGACGTGTGCATTTGATTTTTTAAGTAGCGTCCAATGCGCAATTTTAATACTCCCCACGTTCGGGCCAACAGGTGAAAATCCTTTGTGCATTTTAATATTGAATTGTTGAGCAAAACATGAATGGAACAGACGTACCGTAACTCGGGTGTTAGAAGTTACCTAAATTCGCTATCGTTACAGGGCTGAAGGGTCGGAGGCCGATGTCTGGTGGTCTCGTAGACTCCTCCCACCTCTACAAACCACACCTACGGCCTACGGATTGAATGTTGCATTCAGTGGCGGCCCTTTGGATATGTCACACGTTTCTCGGACAGTTAACTCTAGATTCGCTTATTTGTTGTATTATTGTTGCTGTCACACGTAGTACCTTTCAGTCCAGTCTTTTCGTGCTGCACGCTCTCCAGCCACGCTCTCTGGCTCGCCATCAGATTGTCGAGGACGCGCTGCAGATTCTCCGTGAAGTGGTACTCCTCAGGTAGAACTAGTTCTGCCCTCTCCTCCAGTGCAGCCTCGGGTTTCTCTCGAATCAATTCCAGCTCTTTCTTCGTCTGCAGTTGCTTCGTCAGCACTTCACCGGCCCTCATCTCCAGGTCCTCGATTCTGTTGCGCAGAGAGTTGAACGTATTTCCCATGTCGTCCATTTGTAGTCGCTACTGAAATGCACTAACATATGGGATCAACGACACCCTGCATTGCGTCCAAATGTTTTGTGCATCTGCACTCAATGTGTTTAATGCTATTGGGTCGTTCTCAAAATGAGCAGCTCAGCCTTTCGGTACCACAAATGAAACTTGCTCGTACTTTCACGTTATGGCCTCTTTACACTGAATTCGGAGCGTTACGTAGAGTCAGCATTAAAAATTTTAACCAATCACAGAGCTCAATTCATTGACCAGGTGATATCAATCGCAGGTCCTGTCTCAGCGCCAGTGTAGTAACGTAACGCAACGCTCCGAATGCAATGTGAACATTTTCAGAAGCTCTCACTCGTACGCGAACTGGAACCACAAATCCTTCCTTTTATTCCAAAAGCAAAACCAAGTCGATCGCCTTTATCGTGTACGAGGAGAGAGGAACTGAATACCGCACGATTCAATAGTGTTGTAAATAGATGTATAAGTTTTTGAACATTTGTAAATATTCTTTATTTATCCTTAATTTGTTTATTTTGTTAACCGTGTTATGTCTCAAATATCGTTTATTGACTGTCGTTCAGCCTTCGATTTCAATAGGGGATCCTTTGACGGAATTTTCGAGTATTTTGGCGAGCTTGGCGACATTTGGGACTGTTTGTCATATTTGTGACCAATTTAAGGCTGTAGTGTTCCCGCTCTAATCAGCGAGAGGCGAACCATGCGACGTTAGTTCTCCCCCCTCCCCTTCACTTGGGGAGCTGTCACGTGGGAGTCGAGGAGAATATCTCTCGATGGTCGAACGTACGATGCCGCGTGACGTTCTGGAATATGTTCGTTGTGTTGTTCGAATGAAAATGTATTTTAAAACCTTCTGATGGTGCCGTGTCTAATTTCCTAGAGGCACTTCGAATCACCATAAGACTTTAAAGAAAATAAATTCGAGTCGCTGTTATCTGGAATCGTCATTCACAGACTGAGTCGAACGACAGGCTACAATATGCTTCGTTACTGTATCAGTAACATACTTCGTATCCACTGAAAATTTTTAGATTATTTTTTCTTTTTGATTTACCTCTTTATTCTAGACGATTTATTCACAGATAATTGATTTTCCAAATGAATTTCAAACGTCATCAGAGAAATGAGACCGACTCGTTTGGATAATCTACAGTTTTGCTACTGCGGTTGAAGTCAGCAAATAATTCTTAGGTAAACCGTGGAGATGAATAAACCTTTAAGTAACTAATACAAGCGAACTCGACAAATCCAGATTCTGACACTGCTGAGTGCCGTTCAGCTTTTTCACTGACGATAATTTCGGTACCTCAAGTGGCAATATTGAAGTCTTCTCATCCTTGAAGATAACCAGTCATGGACCGGAGGAGATCTCCAAGTACTCTGGATAAAATATTTCCTTGCGGAATAAATCTCCAGATGAACGTTCAGCGGTACCCTCCTTTACTAGGGTTCCAGCCATCTCATTGCCAGATACACACGAGAGGGGACCCACTGCAAATGAATATCGCAGAGGGATAAGCCGGCTCTGTCGTCCAGTTCCTCAAATGCTGGATGAAACTGTGACTATCTGATAAAATCCATACATTGTTAAACTCGACATCAGTTCTAATAGATCCCAAACCCTCCTGTACGGCAAGTAATTCGGCACGAAAGCTGTTCTGTTATCGCCTAGAGAAAAAATGTCGATTACGAGGCTCTAAATTACGAGATATTACAAAGAATGACACAATGCCAAATTATCACGGGTGGGATAGTACCTAAGTAACAAGTTATCCTGCGAATTTTTTGTAACCATTCTGGTAACAAAAGAATTCTCCCAAACAAAAGCAGC
This sequence comes from Dolomedes plantarius, assembly GCA_907164885.2. Classification (NCBI taxonomy): domain Eukaryota; kingdom Metazoa; phylum Arthropoda; class Arachnida; order Araneae; family Dolomedidae; genus Dolomedes; species Dolomedes plantarius. The sequence continues at coordinate 18,623,134 of OU015495.1, read as the reverse complement.
ATTCAGTCATTTTCAGTTTTTTAACGCCACACGTTTCAGAATGAAAGGTTCTCCTAGATGGATGTCCGTCTTATGGAGTATCTTTTACGGTGTTAAATAAAATCTTGAAAAACAGTCAAACTGTAAAATCTTTTGCTTATTTTTCATTAAAAATCTAAATTTAATTCTAAAACTAACTTTGGGAAAAACGTTTCTATTTCTCAAACTAGTCAATAGATGGCGACACATGTTCACAAACGAAGTTGTGTGTCTTTCTCTCCCTAGTCAGGAAGTCACTCCAGCCCAAGCCAAAAGCGAATGCGGATCCCGACGGCGATCTATAAAATGACATGTTAGGGAAATTTTTGACCCAGCAAGAATGACTCTCTAACTCTTGATCCGTTCGGAGATGTAGAAATCACTAGTACCGTGACCAGGTATGAGCTTTAGGCATCTTTCAGACGAGGCGGTTAGTTGATTCAACTAGTTGAACGGGCGGCTGTCAAGGAGTGTAGCCAGATAACAAATGGTGGGGAATCGCCCGAACGCCTTCACACGCAGTCAACTCGTCCGCCCAGGTGGTTTGCCAGCAGGCACAAGTGCTGCTAACGTTCTTATCCCCATCAGTTGAATCAACACAAAAGACGATACTAGACATCCGTACTTCAATCCAGACGCCTAGTTGAATCAACTCAGTTCAGTCTTCACACGGTAGTCAACTAGTTGAGTCAACCAGACAACTTAGTTGAATCAACTAAACCGCCTCGCCTGAAAGAGGCCTTAGGGAACTCGAAAAGGAAGAAACAAAGCCGATAATGAATCGAGACGAAAACACGGAATATTTAAAGGCTTCTTCATTGCTTACTGTTGAAGCAGCTCAGCGGATGGACATGTGACGAATGCGACCGGAGAAACAAGATGAAACAGTAGCAATATGCACGCATTCTAATCTTAAAATAGTGATACAGGGTAATTATTTTACATGGGTTGCTTAATATTTTTAGCTCGGCTAAACGGGTAAGGGCATGTTTACATAAGAGTCCGGGTAACTAGTATGATATACCCCCTCCCCCCAATGGCGATTTTGGCGATTTTTTTTTGTCGCCTAGCAGAACGCGTGTCTTTGAAACGGGAAATTCCGGAAAGTCCCAAAAATACGCATTTTTTATACTGTACAACCACAGAAAAGCACAAAAAACACATAAATACGAAAAATAAAAGCTGAAAAATAATAAGAAATTTGTTAAGTGGGGGGGATTGCAGCCCCCCCCAACCCCCCGCGACAAAAAGTCAGTATAGTGCAACTAATAATAATTTATTTAAATAAACATAAAATACATCTTGGTTAAATATATATTTCTTGATTAAACATAAATTAAAGCACAAATACAATAGAAAAAATACATGTTGGCAATAGAATTTAAAAAAAAAGTATCTATACCGAAATTTTGTACTCCTCCCAGTTAATTTTTGAAACGATTTCAATAAATCTATTAAAACAATCTACATTTACCGCTAAACATGATTTCCGAAACATGTACATCGCTAGGTAGAATTTAAAATCTGCCTTACGATTGTAACCACGAACCATGCCGAATAGATTTCTCAGTGTTACATTGCTCCCCCCCCCCTACAATAACTTTCCTACAAACAAATGTAAAACCATCAGAATAAGAACTTTTAACTTTAATCCTCATCTCTGACCCACATTTTTTGCAATTCGCGCTCTTTAACAACCCAACCTCCGGCAAAAAATTAAAAAGCAACTGTTATTTAATATTTTGACGGAGCATTAAACCAAAGCGTTACACCAAAGTAAAAACCGGCAACACAACAACCAAAACAAAGGGCGCGAGATTTGGCGAGAAATCTCTTGGGGTTGGAGATATCATACTTGTACCGAGTCCGGTAAAGCGTTAAAGTATTGAAATATATTTAACCAATGACAAACTTCCAAACGATTAGCAACGAAATTTTTTTAACGCCTGTAATTGGTTTATTTCCGTCTCAGCGTCATCTTTCCTTTTATGCTTCCGCTACTGGACTACTATGTGAACATACCCTAACGATGTAACTCGAAACACAAACCCCAAGTAATTTATACGACACCCAAAAACAACGAAATAATCTTACCAAAGAAATATACTTATATTTATATTTTTAAGATATATTTATAATCTTACCAAAGAAAAGAACTTATCCGAGAGTGAATTTTGAGAAGAATTGAGTGTTCAATGAATTTGAAATTCACTTCAAAGATTGTAAATAAATTTTATCAAAGAATTTTGAAGGAAAAAAGAAGTATGTAAATAAAAATACCATACTGTTGCCAACTTATGCGCAGTCATTCGTTTGGATGAATGTAACAGTTCAGCGTCTCATATCAGAATCGTTGATTCCTCGTGAGTTATTGGCATAAAATTATCATTTATAAGACCACTGCCCCATCGATATGAAAAGCCAAGGACTGGTGACGTCACATTAGGACAAGAAAGAAGGGCGAAATCTCAAGTCGCTCCTTGAGATGGTTGATTACGAGTGTACGTCATTCTTGTGCTGTTTCAAGTACGTGTGTTTAAAAAAAACAATTTCGTCCGGTAAATGATTCCAAAAAAATTTATATTTTTGTCAACATTGAAGTTGCTTAATAGGGGTAAATTTCGTAACGGGTACGAAATACGTAAAAATAGCCACTAATGGTTATCTCATTAAGGTTAAAAACAACGTGCAAAAGATCTATTATCCTCAGATATTCTGCTAAGTTATCTATTATTCCACATACTGCTAAATGAGCTCCTTTCTACTACATACCCCCCCTGAATTTCTCTTTAAGGCCCGTTACACACATAGCGGATTTTTCCGTCTCGGAAAATTTACCGTCCCCGCCGTTCCAACAGTAGACCACAGAAGTCAATTGGAGCTTCTACATTAGGCAGGAAAAAAGCGATCTGTCAATTTGCCGTCGGCGGTAGCTGTGCAGCTGTTGAGTGCCACCGGCGCCACGGAAGTTTTAACGTCAAACTGAACTACTGGATTACGTGACCTGATGCACGCTTTCACATACAGCAGCTTTTCTACCGTCCTAGAGTTATTTGCGAGAGTGTGGTTTGACGATGTTTTATTCATAAAACTAGCTGAAAACCCGCACTTTGCTACAGAGTACATTCAAATTAAATACAACTGTCAATGTATGCAATTAATGCCAAAAAAATAAATATATATATTTATAATAAATACGACGATCAATGTATAGAATTGATGTAATATACAGTATGCCCACTAAAGTCCCTTCCCACCCTCTTAACTTCGGAACGGCTGCTGCTATATTCATAAAAGTGGTGTCTAGGTATAGTAAAGTAGCCATGCGCTACTAAATGAAACCACCTACTGCGCCACCTGGTGTAAGACTGCGGAGTTAGCATTCCTATCTCGAAAACGGAACGAGATAGGGAAAAAAAAGTGATTTACAAAGTTGTAGAAAATCATCGATTTAGTACAAAAAGACACCTTGTGGACATTAATGCAAAGAATAGAATGGTTAAAAAGCGCATTTGTTTTTTCGTGATTTCCTACACTGTGACGTTACGAAACTTGAACGGAAGGAGAAATGATTATCTTTCGGGCAAAACACGACACCGCAATGACGGTGAGAAGTTTGAACATCTCAAATAAAGGTATATTGTTATAACTAGTTGTTTTTTTCTTTCTCAAATCGGTTTGTCACGTCACAATGTAGGAAATCACGAAAAAATAAATGCGTGTTTTAACCATTCCATTCTTCTCATTAATGTCTGCAAGGTATCTTTTCGTAATAAATCGATGATTTTCTACAACTTTGTAAATCACTTTTTTTCCCTATCTTGTTCCGTTTTCGAGATAGGAATGCTAATTCCGCAGTTTTCCACCAGGTGGAGCGGTAGGTGGTTTCATTCAGTAGCGCATGGCTACTTTACTATACCTAGACACCACTTTTATGAATATACCAACAGCCGTTCAGAAGTTAAGAGGGTGGGAAGGGATTTTAGTGGGCATACTGTATATATATATATATATATATATATATATATATATATATATATATATATATATATATATATATATATATATATATATATATATATATATATATATATATATATATTTGTAAAAAAATCGTAAGGGATATTTATTTTTTTTGATAATATCCAATCGTCTGCTGCATTAGAAAGAAATTTTTTTTAGTCTATTTAGTTGTTATGTACGTGACGATAAATTTATTTAAAGTACCAGAAAAAGAAATAACGCGATCAGCATTTAATAAATTAAATTCTAAAAATGAATCTTTAAAAATTCACCAAAAATCAGAAAATGGAGGTAAAGATTCGAAAAAGATTTCATTTTAAAGGAATTTTTAGGATCTTTCTCGCGATATAAATTTCATAACCCTCAAATTATTATTTTAAATGCAAACCTAAAAAAAGTTACTAAAACAGCTTAAAAATTTAATTTAAAAAAATCTAAGAAGAATTTTTCAAAAATCTTTCATAGTGCACCCCTACACTCTAAGAAGAATCGCCATGCACAATTTCAGCCCTTTAGGTCCAGCGGTTTGGTCTGTGCGTTGTATGTCAGTGAGTCAGTCAGTTACGGAACTGTTTTATATATATAGATTAGGGTGGGAAGGTTGTGACTTGTTATAAAATATTTAATTAACCCTTTCAGACTAATTGTGGGGAAATTATTAGAAATAATTTTATGTAAAAAAAAAATTATTGTTTTATGAAAAATAAAACTTAGGTCTGCATTGGTCGCAGATTTTTTTTAAAACTATGAGAGATATAAAATAAATTATTGGTATATATTCTATCCATAGGTTATACTACACCTAAAATAATTACCATATTTCACATAAAAATATTTTTTTTCAGGCAAATGTTATTGTATTGTACAAGAAATATAAATTTTTTTTCAAAAAAAATTGCTGTAAAAAATTAGTAATATGTACTTACCTATAAATCATAATAAAATGCCTGTATTAAATCATAATAAAAAATGGAGTCTTTTTAAGCTTTTAAGGTGATCTTCCCCCTTAACTAATTTTATAAACAAAAAATATATCATTTATAATATTTTTTAATGTTTACTTTACACTTGAATTACGTAGTTCAAAAACTGTTTGTTAGAAAAATGCTTCCAAGAAAAGCGATTTGCACGACATTGCGTGTGACCTAGCTAGAAATTCCAGCGAGCCAGGTGCAAACCTCAGCGGTTGCTGAAAGTCAAGGCAATAAATATATTTACAATTGAGATCTTGGAAAGCCAGGGGTTGTACGAATAGGAAAATTTTAAAATTGATAATTCTAAGTAATTGCGATTATATATATGTGTGTAATAAATATCAAAAATCTATTTTAAAGCAATTGTTTACGGTAATTTATTGTATATATCTTATTTTTATTGATTTATACTATATACTGCATAACTCTCAGCATAATACCCACTATGGTGTAGAGAATGTTGTTGAATGGGGAACAAACGGTATCCCACCTCCCCCTGTAAAAATAAAAACAACAGAATTTTTTTTTAAAGAAGAGAAAGCTTCAACCTCATCTCTTCTTTCATTAATTGAAAGAACCTGCGGCGTTATGACGTCATAAAATCTTAACGAGTTCCCTCTCTGGAGAAACGGCTTACCCGGGAAGAAGCTTCACAGCATCTACAGATTTAGCCCACCACTGCTGCTTGCGTCATCACTTTGGCGGGGATAAAAGAAGCTCGCCGTTTCTTCCAAGGTATGCTGCTACGAGTGCTTCTACTCCAGCCATCGTCTGCTAAGGTGTGCTGTTAAGCCTATGGATTGCTTCGACTGAGGGCCAGTTTTCTTCATGTGATGTGTTCGTTATACAAGGATATTCCCCAAGGAATGCAAGGAATTTTCCCAACGTAGACCTCGAAGCAAATCTCCTTTTAAAAAACGATATTCTACATGCTGGTACCACTTTAAATTTGGAGATAAAGCCCTAAAATGTAAAACGCCGTGTAGTTACCAGGAAAATTAACTGACTCGCAAGTTTCGGCAACGGCTGCCGCGAGCAATGATCATAGTCGCTTCTTTATAAGGCGAAACGTCGCAACGTCACTGGCTACGTCTGTTTTCGTCTACTATAGATCACGTGATTATCGGGTGTCAGAAAACAGAATCCGTTCCTATGCGTTTGCATGTGTTTTTGGACGATACCTTCATTTTAAGTTAAATAATTTAAGTTTATTTATAAAATTCCTCATATTAGTTGAATGTAACAGGTATTTTAACACTTTTTTTTAATATTTCGCAAGGTTTAAGAGAATATAATTATTCTTTCGTTGAGAATGATTATTATTATGTTGAGATCTGTATAGATATCAGGATAAGTTACTTCAGGCCAGCGTCTTGTATCGTAACTCCAGTCTTCCTCTGTCAATAAATACGGGTCACATACTGAATAAACCTTTCCGGGCAGTACCTGAATGTTTAATTTAGTGATATACCTTTGTTTAGATACCGTATCTAAAGACTTTGCGTAATCTGAGAGAATTTTATTCAACAAGCTGTAAGAATGCTCAATGAACGCCATGTTAAATTATGCAATTTTTTGCCACTCCTCGCCAAACAAGAAGTAAAATCTGCAACAATTGAGATGTGACATGCTGCGAGCACTGCCCTATTAAAGACCAAATTTCCGGTATGAAGTTTTTGGTTGATAACGGTTCAGCAGTTTCAGTTTATCCTGTTAAACGTTCAGCGAATCATCTTGATGAAAGTATCCAACTATTTGCTGCTAACGGTTCTAAAATTCCCACCTATGATAAGAAAGTACTTATATTAGACTGCGGATTACCGCGAACTTTTCGTTGGACCTTCATTATGGCTGATGTAGCACGACCAATTTTAGGTGCTGATTTTCTGGAACAATTTGAACACATAATCGACATTAAGAATCGTCAGCTGATCGATAACACGTCTACAAAGTATATTTACGGTTTTCGTACCTCGCAATCTAATACCAGTATTACAGCAATAAGTAAAAATTCGGTACATAACGAAATGCTGTTTAAATTTTCAAATTTGGCAAACCTCTCAATGAATGTGGTAGCTAAAGAACACGGAATACTACACTGTATAATCACAAAAGACCCTTCACATTTCTCCCGTGCTCGTCGGTTGCTCCCTTATAAATTAGCTGTTGTTAAAAAACAATTTCAGGATTTGGTAGACCAAGGGATTTGTCGGCCCTCTTGTAGTCCTTGGAGCAGACTCATACATCTCGTGCCTCGAGATAAAAATGATTGGCGTATTTGTAGAGACTACCGCCGATTAAAGGCTGTCACAGGGCCAGACAGATATCCTATTCCACACATCCAGAATTTTACTGCCGAATTGTATGGGAAATCAATTTTCACAAAACGACCTAAAACGTGCATATCATGAGATACCTCTTGAACCTACTAATATTCCAAAAACTACCTTAATTACTCCAATAGGTTTATTTGAGATTAAATATATGACTTTCGGTTTAAGGGTACGCAGGTCATACTTTTCAATGTTTTATTGATGAAAAACTAAGAGGATTAAAATGTTTCGCGTACCTTGGTGATACACTTATCGCATCAACAGATGTTACCTCACATATATCAGATTTGGAACAAGTCTTTAAACGACTAAATGCAAAAGGACTTGTGTTAAACTTGAATAAATGTATTTTTGGTGTAAAAGGTCTAACATTTTTAGGATGTTTAGTTTAAAAACACTGGATCAAACCAGACCCCGATAAAATTAATGTTCTTAGTAATTACTCTAAATTAGTCACTGTACGAGCATTACGGCGTTTTTTAGCGATGGCTAATTTCTATCATATATTCATTCCCAAAGCCGCAACTCAACAAATGGCACTTTTTGATCTAACAACAGGTCGAGTAAAGAATAACTCTTCGCCGCTACAGTGGACTGACGAAGCTAATAGAGCATTTAATATTTGTAAACAATCAATCGCAAATACTGCACTTTTAGCTCATCTGCACCCTAATGCTAAAATTTCACTTTCAGTCGATGCTTCAGACTTTAACACCGGAGCTGTTTTGCAACAACACATCACTGAAAAAGGCCGAACCACTTGCGTTTTTCTCTCGTCGGTTAACACCCACTGAGATTATATATAGTACATACGACAGGGAGTTGCTTGCGATCTATAGTGCTATTAAACATTTTCATTATGCAGTAGAAGGTAGAAATTTCACGGTTTTTACTGATTATAAACCGTTAGTGTTCGCATTTAATCAAAAACACGGCAAAATTTCTCCCCGTCAACTCAGACACTTAGATTTCATAAGCCAATACACTACTGATATTAGATTTGTTCCTGGGAGTAATAATTGTGTCGCGGGTGCATTTTTCCGTATTGATGAAATTACTGTACCTAGTTCTATTGATTATTCGGCTATGGCAGAGGCGCAATCGGAGGATTCCGAACTAAAGGAATTTCAAACAAATCCTTCTTTGATTATAAAACCAATTGTTTTGCATTCGAGTAAACTACCACTATTTTGTGACCGTTCCATGGGTAGTATACACCCGCATGTTCCCGACTATGGACAGCTTCAGACATCTTGTGTTTCAGTCTATTCATAACTTGACTCATTCCGACTCCAGACCGACCACCGATGCTATTAAACAGTGTTACATTTGGAGGTCAATGAAAAAAGACTGCATAGAGTGGTGCAGAAGCTGCTTGGACTGCCAAAGGTCCAAAGTATCATGGCACAACAAATCTCCTCTTGGACAATTTCCCGCCCCAACAGAGAGATTTCAGAATGTTCACTTGGACATTGTCGGACCACTCCCTATATCACAAGGATATAGTTATGTCCTTACTTGTATCGACCGTTTCACTCGATGACCTGAAGGATCAAACTGCCTAAACTGTTACTAAAGCCTTCATTTCAGGATGGGTAGCTCGATTCGGTGTACCGGAGATCATTACGACCGACCACGGTCGAAATTTTGAAAGTAATCTATTTTCAGCTCTTACAAAGTCTCTCGGTACGAAGCGTAATCGAACCATTGCTTACCACCCTTCCGCAAACGGCTTCACTGAACGTTTCCACCGACAGTTAAAAGAAGCTCTCCGGTGTAATCTCGTCGATAATGAAAGATGGATGGAAAAATTGCCTATCGTGCTATTAGGAATCTGGACTGCCTTGAAGGAAGATCTCAACACCTCGTCTGCAGAGCTCGGATACGGCTGTACTCTTCGCCTGCTTGGCGAATATTTTCATCTGCTTCAGGTACGAAGTCTCCACAGCAACTACTACTTTCTATGTGGGAGCACTTTAGACAGATCCGACCAACATCTACCTCACGTCATGGCTCGACGGCGATGTTCGTCCATGCTGATCTGAAAGACACTTCCAACATTTTCATACGCCAAGATTCTGTCGGTCGCCCGCTCCAGTCGCCCTACTGTGGCCCTTATTTGGTGCTCGAAGTCCAAGGTTTTTCAAGTCCAGCTTGGAACTAAAAAAAATATGGATTTCCATTGACAGACTCAAGCCTGCCCATTTTCCGCAAACTAAGGAGATTCTAGTCATCCCACCGATAGTTTAACCTGTCGGTGATGTCGCGCCTGCTCCTAAGACGTCCACCACTACTCGGTCTGGTTGACGCGTCTGTTTTCGTTTTCCTGGACCCTAGCGTTGTGGACTGGTGGAGGAGTCCTGTGGCGTTATGACGTCTAAGGTCTTAACGAAACTGGAGAAACTGCTTCCCCGGGAAGAAGCTTCACAGAATCTGCAGATTCAGCCCACCACTGCTGCGTGCGTCATCACTTCGGGGATAAAAGAAGCTCGCCGTTTCTTCTAAGGTATGCTGCTACGAGTGCGACTATTCCAGCCATCGTCTGCTAAGGTGTGCTGTCCAGCATATGAAGGGCTTCGAATGAGAGACAGCTCTTCTTCATGATATGAGATCGTTATGCAAGGTTCCTATGTCCTAAAGTTTTTGTAACTGTTTATAATTTTTCGTGAGTTAAAATAAATGATAAAAGTCAACTTTTTGAGTCATCCATCCAACCTTCACCTCTAAAAACCAAAATTAGTCGATTTTTCTTCTCCTTTTCAAACGACGACGGAATAACGATAACTCTAGAAGATGCTCTTTGTTCATTTCAAACTACACTGCAATCAATAATTTGAATAACACAGCTAAACTGATGTCAATTGATTTAAAGGTGAAACTACAATGCATATACCAGCAGACCAGAGGTCTAGCGAAGCAAAAAATACTCAGAATGGAAGAGGGAAACCGCAAACGGCGACGGAAAACTTTCCGCCCTTTGTGTAACGTCTACTTTGAGCGGATATTTCTTTGAGTGGCGACGGCAAATACTCCGACGGAAAAATCCGCCGTGTATGTAACCGATCTTAGTCGCTATTCAGTTCGTACCTTTTGACCCTTATATTCTAATAGCACTCACATTTAAAAACTTACGACTTGTTAATTAAAGCAAAAAGTTCCAATTTACGAACCACGGAGAAAGTATCATTCTCTTAGGAACTTACCTATGAATGCGATATCGATAGCATCACTGTGATGCAGATGTGTTATCAGTTTCAGAAATCGCTTTCACTAAGTGTTATTTGCTGTCGACAGTCTGACCGGCAGGAATGGAAACTTTATACTCGCTACGAAAGAATTTAAAACTTAAACTGTGTATTTTTACTATTTAGACTCAAAAAATTTTTACCCTGTCGAAGAAACTGCTCAATATTTCGAAGTAAAAGTTTCTCTAATCCTCACGAGATGTCAGAGGATGTCATTGCTATCGATGGAGCTACAATGGAAGGGGTAAATTAAATTTTTATTGCAAAACTATTAGAGCAAAGTAAGGCATAAATATTGATTTGAAATTTGTCTTTGAGATGTTGCGGAAAAGAATGAGGAGTCACCTAAGGATGTATGTGATATTATTACGTATAGGAGAGGAATGATTCTTATTTTATTTTTTTACCTAATTTTTATGAACAACCAATATTTTTATTTGTAATCCGTGTACCAAGCAGCTTTTCGATATTAACAACCGGTGTTATCTATTTACTTAAATTGTTAGAATATCTAGTGTTTCCCGCAGCTTGCACTAATCTGTTTCGTCTTCTGTGTAATTATGCGAAACACCGTAGTCATCTTATGTAATAAACACTTCAAAATCCATATAAAAGTAAAAGGAGGTCCACATATTTCAAAGTAATTGATAGTTTATAGTGAACTACTATGGATTTTGAAGAACTGTTTATTACTTGGGTAAAGTTTTCCACAAGTTTCCGCTTAGTCATAATTTATCTGAGTCATTTGCCTTAATATTGTAAGATACAGTTGAATTTCTTCATTCTATGTGTTGTTTAATATATAAATATGAAAAATTTGGAAATAAAAAAAGTATTCTTATACACAGATTGTTTTGTTCAGTGATTCTTATAACTTTATTTATGAAGTAGTTAATTCTGCTGACATTTTAAGAAATTAATAATTAGACAGCAGTCAGTACTGTTTATGACTTTGTGTTTGTACATTCTTTAGTCTTTATTAAATCATTTAAACACTCATAAATCTTCCTCTGTAAAGAAAGGAGGCCGGAGTTTAATGGTTTACATTCAGAAACTGTTGTATTTCATCCTAATCTTAGAATATATTGTTTCTTATGTGTTAGAAAACTTTCAACATTTTGAAGCAATCAATGATGCTGAAATGCTAAAGCTCTTTGCTTCATGGTAGGATTTGCTATAGTTAATTTAGTCATATTTATCATGACCATGATAAAGGAAATCGATAGCTATAACTGTTAACATATTGACTGTTACTTTGTACTAAAAGCCAGTCATTTACATGATTTTGACTAGCTTTTAGTTTGAAGATATTTTTACAATTCTTATATGAACTCCGAAAAAGGCTGATTTTTCATTGTAAACCATTATAAAAGATTTTTTTTTAAAGTGGCAATGTACTTCCATTTATTATCTCAATTTAAAAATCTAGGTACACTTAAGTTTAAGGTCCCAGGCGATTATCGCCAAATATAGGAACCATTTTTAAAGTTATAATTTTGTTAAAGATGCCTGATTGGGTGATAATTGAATTTTTGTGATTTGGCAACAATATTTATTTTTTTTGGCCTAAGGGGTTAATGTAAAATTTTAACTCATTAATAATGAGTTCTGCATTACGTAGGTGTTGTTGAATTCATATCGTTACTTTAATGCATAATAATATTTTGTTGTATTTACATGCCTTTTATTCTCTTAAATTGAATATGTCCATTCTACATGGATGCAGAAAGTGTGAATTTTAAGGATTTAGTAAAAATGAAGTTAATGGGTAGAAAATGTGTAGTTGATTGGTGTAGGAAAAATGGCAGATAGCATGAAGTTTGAATTGTGATAAGTGTGGGTCCATGATGTGTATGAAATGAAAGGATATTTCTGATGGTTAGGAATGGAGATGTTGGAAGACAAGCTGTGAAAATGTGCTTGATATGTATAAACTAGAGGCATGTTCTGTTTTGTAAACATTTTAAACCATTTTCTATGTTAAAAGTGTTTGTCAGTCAACCCTGAATTGTATGCTAGCAAGTGGTTTATTGGCTATCTGAGTGAAGCGAAGATTCCATTTATACCTACTAGTTTATACAGCCAGCAGTGGGTTTGTTTTACTGATTTTATAATCAGCTTATTCATGGCGTAGCCGGCAGTTGATGGATCCAGTGATGTAACAATAAGGGACAAAGTGGAACCAGCCATCTGAGCAAAGCAAAGATGCCATTTGCACTTACGAGTTTATACAGCCAGCAGTAGGCTTGTTTTACTATTGAGAGAGGCATCATATTATCGTGCATAGTATCACACATCTGAATTTGTGGCACTCCGGTGTGATACTTGGCTTTTCACAGCATGGAAGGAAGAAGTATGATGCAGTGTTGAATTCCCATTCTAGCAAACCTAGACATTCACCAAGCCTCCATTGCAAAAAAGGTTTGGCATAATTTTGGCGAGGAAGTGGAACCATAGGATTTAGTTTTACCCATTTGGATGGCTCTAGGAAAATGGAATTGGTGTTATTGTTATTATAGTACACTTTAGTAGCATGAAGACTAACCTGGAAGTGAAAAGTAAATACTAAATGTTTCAAATTTTATATAATGTATTAATAGTACTGATATTTGGTTCCTAGTTAAATATGAACTCAAGTTATTGATCTGTTCTTTACATGAAAACTTTGTTACAACTGAAAACTGAGTTAGAATTATCATTATATATACTTCATATAAAACATTAGAAGACACGTTAAAAAATCTCGAGATCTGAGTGAGAACCCTAAATTGCTAGAAATTTGATGTTTTATTATAATCTCTACTACTGATGTCTCTTTCAATCCTTTTTCAGCAAAGTATGTTTTTCTACGTACATCAGTAGGATACAGCAGTAATGACATAAACATTATCAAAGTCTTTTGAAATGAATTGAGTGATTTTCAAATCATCTTTTAAATGTTCAAAATGCTTATTTTCAGTGAATTATGATTGTAAATACAGTCAATTTGATAATATGAGATTTTTGTAATTTTTCTAATTTATTAGCTCCTTGTAATTTCAGGCAAAGTTTTTTTTTGCAACTAAAAAAACTTATGGTTTAATGTTAAAGACAGTTAGCTTTTATTTATTTTTAGGGTGGACAAATTCTTCGGATGTCTGTAGCATTTAGTGCATTGTTGCAGAAACCTATCAAGATATTTAACATTAGAGCTGGAAGAAGTACACCAGGTCTGAGGTTTGTTAAAACTGCATTTTGGTTGATCCATACTATCCAGTTTATGCTACTTAGTGACAAATCTTATGTAATGATGCCAATAAGATATATTTTCCTGTTTCATAGATATAACAATTCATTTTCTTTTACTCAAAAACCTATGAAATAAAAATTTCTATTTGTTATTTTGATTTAAAATTTAATTGACTGATTTTAAAGAACTACTGAAGAGTAGTATATGTTACCATTTTTATTTAAGATAAACTGAAATTTTGTGTGAGCTTTGAAATAAAATGTATCTATTTATATATCTGCAAATTTTCACATGTTGATTAGTGGGCTTCTGATTATTTTATAATGTGGTTACCTTCGGAACTCTGTTTGAAAGAAAATAAATCTGCTTTCATAAAATATGGTAAAGGAAGATACTATTGTTTGTGAGTGTGTAACATATTGCATATTTTAGAAGTGAAAGGAACTACCATCCTGAGACAGATATTGGCTCTGGATTTGAAATTGAAAGCTAATCTGATATTTTGATTTTTAACTGTCAAGTTAAAAAAAATTTTTATATTTTCTTGTGAAATTGCGGTTTTATATCTGAATTTGGAATATTTTTCTCAAAAGCAACAACTTTTCAAATATATCTTTTTTTTTATTGGTCTTTACTGTGTAGTTTTTTTCATGTACATTTCAGATTATTTTGACAAATTTAAGTATAAAAATCTATCATTTTCTCTATATCTATTTTATAAAATTTATTTTGGTATCTATTTTGTTGAACTTATAATTGTTAAGGATGTTATTCCTTTGAAAATTCATTTTATGTTTAACAATCTGCTACTCTGAACTTATTCAACTTCAACAACTTATTGAACAACAACAACAAAAAAAGTTATTTATGGAGAGTTGACCTTCCTTTCACAAAATCTCTAACAGGCAAATTACTCTGATGCTGATATATAATTTAGGGTGACAACAGTTAAAGGGTCAACAGTTAAAGGGATACTTAAAGGGTCTGCTCCTAATGTGTGTTTTTCAGTTATAGCTATGAATTAATAACATAAGGTATTTTTCCTCTTACTTTGTACCTATGATTGAAGGATAAACAGGGTCATATGCTATCAATAAACAGTGTTATATGGAATTATATAATACTATTACATAATTAATATATTGCAGTGATTATATGGAATTGGTTATTTTAAATGAAGCATGTTATATTTTAAATTCCAATTTTATGTCACTTTCATTTAAATTTGCATGTTAGAAATCAGTATCAATCATAAACTGTAGTGAAGTATAAAATAACACTCTGTGGTCTAATGTTGGGTGTCTTTTATAAGTTACTGCTGTAAATGATTAATTTAGACCAAAAATTGAAACTGTTCTTATTGCAAAGTTCATACACTCCTTAAGAGAGTTGAAGAACTTCTTATTTTCAGTTTCTGTTTTTAAGTGCTCTTAAAGTTTTTTTTAAAGTGCTTAGTTTGGAATTCAAGGTCTTTACCCTCCCTTTTTTCTTTGGGGGTGGGGGGTGGGGGGTGGGGGGGGTTGTTTTATTTTCCTGTCTTTAAAAAGTACTTATTTTCAAGCTGAACTTCCAGAATTTTCAGTTTATTGCTTTCAGTGATTGCTTCTGGGAGAATGCAGGTAATACTTTTTTTAGTGCATGTATCTTTTTTTCCCCATTGTTTTCCAGAATGAGAATGCTTATATATTATCCTTGTCATCCTACTCCAAATATATATGTACATAGATCTCTAGATAGATATATTAACTCATGGTTTGTTCTAATGACTCACTATGACATTATTTAGCAAAGTATATATGTATCAAATTTAACAAGGACATCATAACAAAGTAGATTGCAACTTGTAATCTAAAGTAATTTTGAAGTATGATTATTAATGTTATGAATTTATAAAAATGGTAATTTAATGAAATTATCATAAGGTTGTATATTATCCTAAAACTGAAATACTTTTAAATATCTTAACTTTGGTAATAAAACATATTTAAAATAATTTTTGAGGCCCATAACTTTTTAGTTACCACGGGTTCTTAAAATGTCCTGAAGAATGCCTTATTCTTAATTTCTGGAAATGAGTATGAAACCTGTGGTAATGGAATACATTTCTGTGATTGTAACAATATTACCCATCAGGTTTTTTTAGACTTTTTTTCATAGAAATAGGTTTCATTCAACATTAACTTAATATGTAGCTCTGTATCTTATTGTTAACATGCTTTAATACACTTTCAGATCTTTCTTTCTCTTCTACTAGAAGAGATTTCCCACCTATTCCATTACTTGTCTAATGTTACCAGATCTAAATTAAACCTGTGAATAATTGTATAAGTATAGTACTTTTTACTTAGTCAAAACTATTGGTGGCACAATCTAATGTTGACTTGTAATGAAACGCATTTCATCATTATTTACAGGAGGACCTATGAGAAAATGATTAATGCATTTTTTTAAATTTGAAACAATTTGGAATGTGGAAGATTATACTGCTGGGAAATACTTAAAAGGAGAGTTTTCTACTGTATCTAAATAAAGGGTTTTCAAATGGGATGATTTTAAAATTTGTTTAGGTTAATATTCGATTATTATGTTTAAGCTGTATTATTGCAAATACTAGTAATATTTGTTTGTTCTCTTCAGTGTTGAAATTGTGTTTTATAGATATTTTTAAAACTTGTATTCCTCGCCTTCCACTTTTCCAGGCCTCAGCATCTTGCCGGTATGCAGCTGGTACGAGATTTTACTGGTGGACGCCTGGTAGGGGGTGAAGTGGGGTCCACTGAAGTTACATTTTATCCCAGTGCCATTAGAGGTGGAAAATACTATGCTGATCCAGGAACAGCAGGGTATTTGAAAATACTTATAAAATAGCATCCTTTTAAATTAGTATTAATTTATTAAATTGGAAGTTATGTTTCCGTCCAAAGTGTTTTTCAATATATATCAGTCTGCTTCTCTTCATCATTCAAAATGAATGTTCAAAAACATTTAAGTTTTATTCAGCTGAGTTATATAATTTTGGTTTAAAAATTTTCATTTTTTTAAAATTTTATTCTTTTAATTAAATTTCATTCTCATCTTAATGTAAATTTGTACTTTTATTTAAGAAAACTTTCCTTAAAAAACACTCAAAACTTTTTTTCTTTTTAAAAGAATTTGTAAAAAAATCCTACTTTTTAAAAAATGTTCCTTCTTTTTTAAACTAAATTTCCCATTTATTCCTAATTTTTTTTAAAAAAATCCATCATTTCTGCTAAAAAATTCCTGTTTTTATCAAAATGTGACATTGTGTACTTGGTCATTGTGAAGTGTTCCGAGGTCTGCCTCGCCATTCCTCTCATTCTAAAATAGTAAAACAGAGCATGCAAAATAACTTCATCTTTAAATTTACAACCATCTTGTTTATTTGAAGTTTATTTATAGGAACTACATACTTAAAGCCATATCACGGAACAGTATGAAGCAAGCTCCTACATCATTTGTTATCTCTAGTTGGCCCTTTCCAAGGCTCTCCTCCCTCTTCGAGCCTCTGCACACTTTTATCCTCTTCTTTTCTTACCCCCTGACTGTCAGGTGACGATCAGTCCAAGTGGTCCTTCCTTAGGTCTTTTTTTTCTGACCATCCCTCTCCCCTCGCTTTCAAAAGCGTCATCGAAAAGACGGGAGGGATCTCACACAGGTGACTATCGTCCTTGCCCGAAATTACACCGCCTAAGAGGTCCTAAGTTTCTCTATATTATATGTAATCGTCCAATTTTTAACTCCATGAGCGGCTTTTAATAATAAGTTTATTGTTGTGTGTGGCTTTTAAGTATAAGTTTATTGTTGCGCTCTTTGATGGCAATAACGAGAGGTTGTTCTATAGATATGAAATGTCGATGTGAGCCTGAGAGGCAGAGTTTTCAAATGTAATGAAGTTATTTCGGTACAGCTTTGTCAGATGCACCTCCCTGTCAAGTTTGGTGATTTTGTGTATGGCGTGGTACTCATGCGATTTGTTTTTTGCAGATTTAGCAGTGTGCTGTTGTGAAGGTAATTAGATTGAGAGTTTAAATTTAATAATGAATAATGAGATTTATAATTTTGATTGTTTTCTTAATTTTTTAACATTAGCGCAAAGTTGAAAATTTTATTTTCTTGTTTGCAAATAAAATGCATGTGCAGTTTACATATTAAATGCAAATTGAATATCTATTTTGCATATTTATTTTCTTGTTTGCATATAAAATGCATGGCAACCCAATTTGAATGGGTATTTAGTTGTGTGTGGTTGTGGCAGTAATTAGATTGAGAGCTTTTTGATTGTGAGTTGTTTGTGATGGCGGCAATGTTGGTGAAGGATGTAGTTTGTAAATATCAGGGGAGGATATTGGATAATGTTAGAAGTAGAGAGAGATATACTGAAGGGGTGGTTAATGAGGTGCATGGTTTTTTACATTCTGATAGATTTTATGAGTTTTTGTGGGATTCAGTTTTTAAAACCTGGCATATTATGTGTTAAATGCGAATCAAAAAGAAAAATAATGTTTTGGATGGTTATGTTTGGGTGTGCAGCAATAAGATTGAGTGTGGTTCGCAAAGAAGTTTACGTTTTGGATCTTGGTTTACCTCGAGTAAATTGACTATTGAGGAAATATTTATTTTGACCTTTGAAATTTTGAATAAGAGGAAGACTTTGGATATTGAAAAAGCATGGAAGTTGAGTAGTTCTACTTTGAGCGATTAGAGGCAATTTGTTAATGAGTCCATTTTAGTACGTCAGACAAAATAGGGGGTGAAGGGAAGGTGGTGGAAATTGATGAATCAAAATTTGGAAAATGGAAATATCATCGAAGCCATCCAGTGGGTGGTAGCAGACAGAAGCAAGGAAACTTTGGTGACCTGTATTAAAGGGCAGATTATGCCGGGAACAACTATATATTCAGATGGCTGGTCATCATATAAAGATATAGGTTTTAATCATTTATATGTTAATCATAGTATTCATTTTGTTGACCCAGAATCAGGATGCCAACTGGATCTGCTTGGTGATTACCAACCCATAATCACCAAGCAGATTTCAAGTTTTATTTGGCCTTATACATGTTTTATCATCAGTGCACAGAGACAGGTGAAGACCCTTTTATTGAAATAGTTAGGAAGTAAAGTGTGAAGAGTTTAAAATTTCAGTTAATACTGTAGAATAATGTTTTGTATTTTGTTTGTTTATTTTTGCTATTTCTGCTGTGTTTTTTTCATGCATGTGTTATTGCTATTTTGTAATGTAGGAGATTTATTTACTATCTGAGTTTAGCTGGGGATTTCTGTAATGTTTTTAGAAGTTTAATACAGCCAGTGGTAATTTCCTTTTCCCGAAATTAGATTCATGAATTTTCACCCTTTCAAGTGAAATGTTGTTTTGTATCTTCTAGTTTGTGGCAAAATGAGTGACATGATTGAACTGAGGTTGTTGTTTAATTTGTATTTTGTGGGAAACAGGTATATAATATGTCTGTGTATGGAGAATTTGCTTTTACGGCTACAAACCATCAGCTGGGGATTTCTGTAATGTAATGTAAATGTGTAAATTATTTGTAAATTGTTGTTAATGTGTATATGTTCGTCAATATGTCTATGAAAGAAGTGAGTCTTCAATGATGGTATTAATTTCCCAACCCAAATCAGGAAAGAACCAGCTGTGTCCCAGAATGGACACAATAGAATTTATGTAATGCATCCATGCAATTTGTAAAATTAATCCTGTTGCAAGGTGGAGAAAAATTCAGGCTATCTGAAAATACCATTTTTATTGGATTATCAGCATTTATGTAGCTGTAAAGAGTAGATAAATTTTCTCCATAGGTTAACATTGAGGTGAGTGAAACCAATAGGGTTACTACACAGTCTTCACACAATACATAGGACATTATACAGGCAAAATATGGTTTTGGTACATATGGTTTAGGCCCTTGCAGCCTATTTAAGGATTTTTATAACAAAATTGTACTATTTTTTTGTGTAATAAAATTTTATTCTAATCATAGTATAAATTTTTTAAAAAATCAAAAACTTTCTTTATTTTAAAAATGCATCTTTTATCATTTTTTTTCTGTCTCCATTTTTCCTATTTTTGGCAAAATTTTCTGGTCTAGTGCCTGTACATTCTGTGGTTACAGTATGGTTGTTATTCCAATGAATTTCTATTCCACAGGTGTTGTGAAGTTGTTTGTTTTGATCTGTTTCAGGAGCATCATGCTTCTCTTCCAAGTGTCTCTACCATGCCTCGTATTTGCAGACTGCCCTTCGGAGCTTGACTTGAAAGGAGGGACAAATGCAGAAATGGCACCGCAAATCGATCATACTTTGATGGTAGATATTTTTTGTAACATTATTTCTCATTCCTAACTGACTGTCCAAATGGTTCACACATTCTTGAAAAATGAAAAGGTAATTTTCTAATGGCTTTGTGTCCTCTTAAGAAAGGCCTTACCCCCTTCCCCTTCCTCAAATTTTTTTTGAGCTGTGATTAAAATGTTGCTATCCCATTCTACACTGTTTGAAGTGCTCTATAAGTACATTTTCGCTTTGTCTGAAACTCGTATAAAAATTTATAAGTGTGTATGTATAATCAGTGGTACTTTTGTACTCGTCGTTAATTGGTTCCAGAAGGCGCAACAAGTATGGAACGAATTTTCTCCATAGGGAGTAATGTAAATTTTGAATTCATTCATTCCTGAATGCCAGAAATTTTACATTTTTGCTGGACAATTTATAAATTGATGGGGTTGTTTTTTGATACAAAATCTTTAAACCAGACAGACATAATTTAAAACAATAATTTTCTGAAATAAAATACAGTTTATCTTAACTTGTACTGAAAATAGTTGATGGGATAGTGGCAAAGTAGAGGGCTCTCCTTCCAATCAAACATCAGGTGCTTGCACAGGGATTCATTCTCTTTTCAGTCTCTTGACACCACCAATCCCTGTTATAGACTCAGACTGAGGGAGTTTCACCACAAACTTATTGAGAGAAATTTGCTTCTTGCCTACATTTGAAAATGTTTGTGAAGTGAGACATTGTTTGATCATTAACCCTTAGACCGTTGAGTTTTCGCCTTCGGGTTCTTCCCCCAGCATCGGGTTATTTTTTGGAGACATGTTTCGGAGGATGTGCGTTTTGAAGGAATGTTCAAAATTGCGAGTTCAATGCAGTTAAGTTATTTAAATCAAAATAAATAGTACAAAATAAGTGAAACATAAAACTTTTAAGAATACATATGTATATTTGTATAATGCACAGATTTTTTTGTTTATAAATTTCTTATAGTATGATATATTTTAAAGCAAGGTAATATGCATAAATCCACTTCACAGTCTTTACAATATATAGTTTATTCATCACTTAGTCCACTATAGTCTTTTCATCACTTTTGTCATCGAATAAATCTGAAAAACCACTCTCGGAATCACTTAAAATGTTAGTTAGAATAGCCTTAAGCTATCGAAAACCCAAACTCAAGCTATTTTATACTGTATGCATTCTCAAAATATTACCTAAAAATCTACCTCTTATCAGGAGAGATTGCATTTGAATGTTATTAAGTTCTGCCATTTATTGTTGTATGAAAAATCAATTTAGAACGTGTTAAACGTGTTTGTAATGTGCAAAACATTCGAAAATCCAGTTGGATGCATCCAGCACGTTCATAACGCTGGGGGAAAGACTCTGGTGAACGCGCTGAGCGCATTCGTAACGGTTTAAGGGTTAAACAAGTCCACATTTTGGTTTGCTAGAGCTGTGTAAGGGTGGTACTTTTGAACAAAATGTTGTCATTCAACACCCATTTAGAACATGTTTCAGCATGTGTGATGAGCAAGCTTCGAGTACTGAAGCATACTTTCATGTCGAAATGCAGGCGAGTACCAAAGCAGAAATGTACAGGAGTATGGCTGTATATATATGTGTGTGTATGTATTTATTTCATTGTTATGAATGATGGAATACAATGTAATATATTAAGGATAACAGTCATGTCAGAAAGGTGATTCTAATTTGTTCTTTGTTATCAAGAAATGCTACTTGTTATGATGTAGCATAGCTATATCACACTTTTGATATCATTAATTTGCCATGAAAGTCCTTGAATATTTCTTTTTCTGCCTAAGATAAATTAAGCTTTCAACACATCAGACCATGCACATATGCAGTTATGTAGTAGATGTAATGCATCTAATTTATAAAATATGAGGTATCTGATCATAGCCTTATCTAAGAAATAGGGTGCTAAATTTGTCAACAAGCAATAAATACTGTTGTTACAATGACATATCAAGTGATAATTTTAATTTGTTTTGTGACTGAAATGATCTTTTTGTACTCTATTGTTCAGTTATAAAGCATTTCTTTCTTTGTCATTTATTTTGGAGTGATGTCAAATTCTAAAGGAAAATGTTATTAAAAGTTGTTGCTATTTCAAAGAGCTTTAATTAACTCAGGATTCATTTTTCCTGGCTATGATTCTGAAAAGCTAGAATCTATAGCAAAGCCATATCAATTATATTCTCTGATTTTCTTTACTTGTTGTCAGTACATTATATATACTGAGTTTTCATTAGTTCCAGTCTTATACTTCGTAGTTATTACTGCACGTTGTGCACTTATCAAACTTCAATGTGATGAAAAATTTATTTGGCTTTGTTGGTACTTGATAAATTTATATACTGTTATTAATTTAGACTCTGACCGCAAGAGTTTATGTAGTCACATACATATAGAAATATGAAGTTTGCCCAGACCTATACTGAAAGTATATAACCTTTGTCAGAAAAATTCCCCGACTGATTTTTTAATCCTTTACTTGTTATTTTCAAACACAAGAAATGGGTTCATTCACCTGATATGTGTTTTCAATAGACATGGCCTCGGAAGTGTTTCCATATAAACTCACTAGGTGGCAGGGCTGAGCTCACTGTTTGGCTTGGTGCATTCTGTTGGGACATGGTGGCTGCGGATTCAAAGCAGAGAGTTAAGTTCTGCAGTAAGCCAGAGAAATTCACCTGACCTGTTGTCATGTGAAAGGGAAGCATCTTGAAGATATTGCAGCCATCCAAACAGAGCATCCTGGATGAAGTTTTCTCTGCTTGCTTCCAGGACCTCCAGAAACAGTGGCAGGTGTGAATAGGTAGCCAAGGAGACTACTTTCACAACACCTAGGACCATGAGTTGCTAAATTGAATAAATTATTTTTTTTTACGAGCTAATTCTGCAAACTTTTCTGACAAAGGTTATATGTATAAAGAGCACTTTCAGATCGAAGTATTTTTATTTTAAAGTCTTACCATTTTTCCATTTTTGTTCTAAATATCCATTGTTGAATTTTTTTAATATACAAGACCCTGCATTTTTGCATGCACTTTTAACTTGTGCTCTTTGTCAAGCTGTAAAGTGAATTGAAAAACGCTTGTGATAGTCTCCAAAAATTTGGCCAGAATCATATATTATCACCATGTGTATGAAAATGCTCCTTTTGTCTAAACAGACAGACCTAATTTTCATCTCTTATTAAACTCTAAACCAGTTGAAAATGAAGTTCCTGTGGGAATTTCAGTTTTTTGATCTCTTTTCTATTTATGCTTATGATTTTTGGTTTGTGAACATGCTCTTGTGTCTGTTTTTTGCAAATCAATGACTCGAGGTGCACTCATCTGATTATCCAATTCCATTTTCTCTGTTCAATTGACACCAGTGATGAGGCTTCCTTCTAGGGATCATGTAAACATAATGACTGCAGTTATGATGGAAACAAGAAGTTGAACATAGAAAAAAGAAGATTTGTGAAATAGATATTAGAATAGAAAAAGGAAATTAAATGCAATGCTCTGAAAAGAGCTGCCTAGAGTTAGTTTGTCATAGGCCTTATGAAGTTTTGAATGAACAGCTCGATAACATCTTATACATATACAGAGGCTGTTCGCACATTTTTTAGACGATTTTAGTAAGCGGTTATAAAAAATCGTTTGCTGCAAAAGAAATAATTGCAATTGTACTATGTTTTTAAAAGTCAAAATTATCGTCTGCGGCTTTGTTTTTATTCAAAATGGCATTTTTAACAAAGCAGTGGTTCGAAGGCTGCATTTATGCTCTTTCCGAAGAGAAATATGCATACTCCATTATCCAAAAACGATGTGAGAGTCATGGTTTTGTGATATCTAAATCGTCGATAGGTAATATCGTCAACAAGAAAGGAAAAAAAACGTCAAATTGGAGCCTCAAGAGGGATAAAAATTCCAAACAAGTATCCAAGGAAAAAATGGACATCTTCGACTATTGCAAAGGTACGTTGTTTAATGTTAAAAGAAAATCCCCCTAGTCAAAGGACAGTTGCAAAATCATTAAAATGCTCGGTGTCCACCGTAAACAAAATGATAAACGTTGATTTAAATCTTAAGAAAGCGAAAAAAACGCAATGTGCATCGTCTTCTTCCAAATCATATCGCTGAACGCAGGAAACGCTGCAGAATTCTATATGAGAAACACTTATCCAAAGAAAAATGGAAAACAATTGTCACAATAGATGAATCATGGGTGTATTTAAATGATTGCAACAAAAAATGAGCCATTTATTATCATAAAAGGGGAGAAAAAAATTTAAGTACATGGTTCAAAGAATCGAAAGAAAGTTTTTCTAAGGGATTCATGATTGTTGCTGGTTTTTCTTATAATGGCAAGTTAAAAATAAAGAGAGTGGAGAAAAATGTCAACATTAACTCCAAATACTATCAGGAACATATTTTATCGCCAATTTTTCTGAATGAAATACCATCGCTTTACCCACAGTGCCATCAATCTGTGAGACTCCATCAGGACAAAGCTAGCAGTCACACATCAAAATCCACTGTAAATTTCCTAAAAGAAATGGAACAAAAAACTGGTATCAAGGCCATACCCTTCACTGATATCCCTACTAAATCTCCCGATGTATCACCTATGGATTTTTGTGCTTTCGGACTTTTAAAATCTTCATTATCCATACGTCGTCCCAAAACCCTTACAGGACTCTGGAAAGCTGTTCAGGAGGAATGGGATAGAATACCTCTTCTGACACTTCAAAAGGCATTATTATCCTGGAAATTGCGGTGTCGAAAGATAGTTCAGAATAAGGGATGTCAAATAGAATATTTAAAACACAAGAATTTTATGTAATTTAGTTTTGTGAATACAATATACATCGTCTAAAAAATGTGTGAACAGCCTCTGTATCAGCCAACCAATTTTTTATACTAACCGAAAAACAGTTTTACTTTTCCTTATTACCTCTGGATAGTTAAATAAATTAAATACCTAAATGTGGCATAAAAGTTATTATTCTCTTGATGCTTTCGACTGTTACCTCAATGGTTTCTAACTGTTTATAAGTTAATGAATGTTTGGTTTTTGAATTTCTGTCAACATGACTTGCATTGCCTATTTTGAACAACAAAATGATCTCTTATGTTGTATGTATGTTAACTGTGCTCATTCATCCACCCAGCCTCAGGCTTAGACTGTCCCGTCATAGGGAGCAATGTTTGTTCATTTATAGAGTGCATCCGTACATAATAAAGAATTGATGACATGGAATGGGTAATTGTTGAAAAGACACTGTGCTCATTCAATCCTTAAAAGTACTTAAGTAGTATCCTATTCCAGTGCTTAAGTATCCTTTTAAGCACTGGAAAGTATACCAGTTTACTTTCCAGTTATTAAAATGAGTACTCAGTTGAAGAATTGGAATGTGAACAGGAATGACTGGCTCTTCTCATCATTTCTGCGTTCAGCTTGATCCCTCCGCTCACCTGATGGAAGTAGTTTTGATTACTCTTGTAGCAGTTTTGCACAGCTTGACATGAAGATGAAATAAGACTAATAGTTTATTGACTATAAACAAAACATTGCCGAAAAATAAAAGATTTAACATAACGTCTAAGGTAGAAAAACATTATTTTTGTGGGTCACTTTGTTATTCACCGCGATTTATTATAGGTGAGCCAGCATTGAGGAGGACGAGCCTTATTCGGGATTGGAACCCAGCAGATGTGGGGCGACATTAGATGCACTGACGAGCCAAAAGAAACTGGCACATGCAAATAACGTAGATATGCACCCATATAAGACAACAGGTGTCTGGCGAAGCCGTTAGATCGTTCCCGCTGCTACAATGGCGATTTAAGTCAGCTTGAACGTGGCGTTATAGTTGGCGCACGAGAGATGGGACATAGCATCTCCGAGGTAGCGATGCAATTTGGATTTTCGCGCACGACCATTTCACGAGTGTACAGGGAATGTCAGGTAAAACATCAAATCTCCGACAGCGGTGCGGCTACCTTGAAATAACTGGATCGTCGCGATTGACGAGAATCCTTAAACGAGATAGACGTGCAACACTTCCTCAAATTGCTGCGGATTTCAATGCTGGGGCATATCAACAAGTGTCAGTGTGTGAACTGTTCAACGGACCGTCACTGATATGGGCTTTCGGAGCCGCAGGCCCATTCGTGTACCGTTGTTGACTGCACAGCACAAAGCTTTACTCCTCGCCTGGGTCCGCCAACACCTCCATTCGACTGTTGATGACTGGAAACACGGTCTGACGAGTCTCGTTTCCAATTCCAGCAGGACAATGCGACCCCATCCCCTTCTTCATTGTCGAGAGTTGCTACCGAGTGGCTCCAGGATCACTGTTCTGACTTTAGTCACTTCCATTGTCCTCCTAAATCCCTAGACATGAACACTATTTGCAACGTGCTGTTAAGGAGATATCTCCACCACCTCGCACTCCTGTGGATTTGTGGATTGCCTCCAGTATACCTTCAGACATTAGTCGATTCCATGCCACGTCGTTTTGTGGAAATTTTGCGTGCTCGTGTGTGCCCTACACGATATTAGGCAGGTGTACCATTTTTTTTCGGGGTGGGGGGTCTCTTCAGTGTATCTATACTTATATATAAAGAGAGAGAGCGATTTTGTACGTGGAGGGTAATCTCCGGAACCACTGCACCTATTTGAAAAATTCTTTCACAGTTTGAAAGGTACATTATTCCAGATGGACATAGGCTATATATTATGTATATCTGATCAGTAGAAATAAAGTTAGGGGGGATACTCTAGATTTGTGTGCACGGCCGCCATCTTGGATTTTTCCGCCAGGGTTTGGCGCATTTCGCATGGCGATAATTATTGCGTTCTGGTAAAAATAACCCAATGTCAAATTCTCTAATTTTAAGATCAAACAGTTATTTCTGATGTGATCTTTAAATTACAGTATAATAATTTTAGGTCAGACCTTGGCCTTGACCTGGAAATCTGAGTCAAATTGACTATACTCAAAAGAGTAAATTATTTTTAAAACTAAGAGTCTTTTTGTTGAAAATTTTTGAATCCATTATCAGTTTTTCGTTAACTTATTAAATTTAAGTTGCTTTTAATTTTGTTTATCGATTGTCAATTAGTATACTATAATGATACACCATTTCATTTATTTGAAGTAAAAATTATCTGCCATCATTTTTTCGTAAAATGTAAAATACAGTATACATTTTAAATACAATATATTTTAAAATATTTTATAATTCCAAGTTGTAGTGGATTACAAATAAATTTAAATAACTGAAGTTCAACTTCTCTCTCCCCAGGAACCTAAGTTAAAAAGTTAGTTAAGGTTAAGTTATTGGTTTAGGAAAAGGTTTTATTTTCTTATTTCCAACATAGCAGGATAAATGGTCAAATAATCCTTGTCCCGATTTTATTGTATGCACCAAATATTTGGTTAAGGTCAAATCTGAAGTAAAATTTCATTACCAGAATGCCCTAACCAAATAAATAAAAAATAAATAAATAAATAAATAAAGAAAAGTGGATCTGGTTACTCACCATAAATTTATGGGTTCAAAATTATTTTACATTTTTCAAAGCTGAATTTTAGATAATTTTTAAATTGCAAGTTATTTAGGTGGTACGAAAATGCTGTATTTTTTTTCTAATTAACAATATATTGGCATAATATTTTGGTGATTCATTGCTATTAGTCAAAGAGTTAGGGCAAACTGAATAGATGGCATTGAAATTTTATCTGTAAGTAAAATTCATTTGACCAAATTTTTCATATGGATCATAATTTGAAAAAGGTAGTTTTTAATTAAAAATGACAAAAAAAAAATCTCAGTCCAACGATTAAATGATTTTTCAAAAATATTTCTAAGTTTCACAATTTAAAAAGGTCGTTTTTATTAAAAAAGCTAAAAGAAAAACCCAAAATTTCCAATATTTGAGAATGAATTTTTCAAAAAAGTGGTTTTTATCAAAAACCCAAAAATAAATCTAAATCCAACGTTTAAATGATTTTTCAAAAATTTTTCTAAGTTTCATAATTTAAACAGGTGGTTTTTATTAAAAAAGCTAAAAAAATTCAAAGTCCAGCGTTTTGAAAACACCGCTTAAAACACATTGGCGAGAAATTTTCCACTCATCAAAACACGGTAAAATCGCCAAGTTGGCGCAAAAAAATCCAAGATGGCGGCCGTGCACACAATTATTAAGTAACGTAATATTAATTTGAATATTATTTTAGGTGCTTAAAATAATTAAAAAAACATTCTTTACTTAAAATTCTTTTTTTATTTTTGTATTTTTATTTCATCTCTTACTCTAATTTTGAGATACCAATGTGTATCTACATTTCTATAATCTATATATATAAAACAGTTCCGTAACTGACTCATTCATTCACTGACTGACTGACATACAACGCACAGACCAAACCGCTGGACCTAAAGGGCTGAAATTTTGCATGGCGATTCTTCTAATAGTGTAGGGGTGCACTAAGAAAGATTTTTCAAAAATTCTTCTTAGATATTTTAAATTAAATTTTTAAGCTGTTTTTTAAACTTTTTTTACGTTTGCATTTAAAATAATACATTGAGGGTTATAAAATTTATATCACGAGAAAGATCCTAAAAATTCCTTCAAAATGAAATTTTTTTCGAATTTTTACCTCCATTTCCTGATTTTTGGTGAATTTTTAAAGATTAATTTTTAGAATTTAATGTATTAAATGCTGATCACGTGATTTCTTTTTCTGGTACTTTCAATAAATTTATCGTCACGTGCGTAACAACTAAATAGACAAAAAATATATTTTTTTCTCTTTCTAATGCAGCAGACGATTGGATATTATCCAAAAAAAAATGCATATCCCTTACGATTTTTTTATAAATATATATAGATAGATAGATATATATTTTACATCAATTGTATACATTGATCATCGCATTTATTATAAATATATATATTTATTTTTTGGCATAAATTGCATACGTTGACCGTTGTATTTAATTTGAATGTACTCCGTAGCGAAGCGCGGGTTTTCAGCTAGTATAAACATAAAACGATGGGAATAGCCCCTTCCCCATGATCGGTTACATAATACGGCGGTATACGAAATGAGGAGTCAACAACAATTTCCGATTAATATTTTGGAGTTCCATTTAGATGTTGGTTGGTTTTCATGGTAGGCGGTCCCCGTCATTGATATTTTAGGTGAAAACATCATCAGCCCTAATAAAATGCTATTTGACTGAATGGAGAATTTTTTTCCAGAAAATGAGATAGCTTGATCTGTGTTTTATTGTTTGTAGGTTATATTGTGAAAATAACGAATGGCCTTTCACCCTGTTTTAGGTATTTCAACCACTCGTGGAGAGAATGGGCGTTCATTTTGACTGTGATATTCTGAAAAGGTGAGAGAATGAAGCTAATTTACACATTGTGTATGTCTAACGTAGTTGCTCCTTTTGCATCTGGGGTAAGGCTGGCTATCCAGTGTTTGTTTCCATTACTCAGTTCGCGACTTGTCCCCTCATGTTGATTCAACCGGTGTGCCGCGTAACGTTTTTGAGATCTTGAATTAAATTATTGCCGAAACAAGTCTAAAGCACAATAAGTGTACATATCAAAATTAAAACCTCTTCAAAACTGACTATCAAAAAAATGTATACTTTTTTGTATTACTCTTTTTTGATCATGACAATTGAGGTGTGCTGCGAGATTTGGAAAAGAAAAAAGCCCATTATAACGTACTCAATAAAATCGCGGTGTGTGGGAAGGGGGGGGGGTAGTCAATATCCTTAGAAAAAAGTACCTGCCTCGTTGGAAAAAAAAGTTGTATACAAGGTGGTTATAAGTAAACTTCCCCTATAACCAGCATCCTACAGCTCAAACGGGTGAACGGAATGTAACCACATTGGGTACATAGGCTATACACGAAATGTGCTCACGGAATTAAAAAAAAAAAAAAAAAAAAAAGTTTAAAAATGTCCACCAGATGGCGCTTTTCGTGAAAAAAACATTAAATTTTACAAAATAAACGACCAAAACGACCATGTCATCGAACCACATTAAATAAAGGTAAGGAAATAAATGACAGTACGCCTTTGCTATGAGAGGGAAAGAACATACCAGTCGAATTTGCGAAACAGGTACAGATTATGAGGAAATGTCACAAGAGGAGCAGGACGATGTAAGGCAAGTCGCGAATATTTTGCCTCATTTCTCCTCCGATATCCATTCTGTTATGTTGTTTCTTGACCTATCGAAACTTCCGCTGTCATTTAATTAAAAAATTTCAGTCCTTTCAGTTAAAAGACGGATGTGTTAAGAGGCTCGACTGTTACCCTTTCTTGCTCGCCTTCAACAGCAGGCATGCATGCCACTAGTGTATAACGCCGAGTTCAACTCGGAGTTCCACCTCACCTCGAGTGATCCAGGCTGAAAAGTCTGCATGTTTGAATCTACTGATGCGAAGCTAAACAACGGCAAAACATACATTTTCGGATCGCGTTCATTCAACATTGGATGGAAACATTTTTAATTGTTTCGCTTGTTCGGTGCCACAATGAAAGGATAACTTATGTCGTGTACTTTATCTTATTTTCTCAAATAATTTTGTACCTATTTTTAATATTATTATATATTTTAAATTTTGCATAAGATTGTTGTGTATTATATCAGTAAAAAAATATTTACGTAAGGTGTCCAGACGTCCCAGTTCTGTACCGGTCCCGAAAGCATATTTCGAGACACTCATTATTCCGGTTTGCGATTGATTGCAAATTTCATTAAATTAAAACAGTTTTAAAAACTTTTAACAGTTTTTTGCCTCCTTAAGGTACACTTTCCTAAGCTTACGTAACGCCCGAATGACCCCGAACTGAAATTTTTACTTGTCATGAATAGCGTAAATTTAAGAGACATCATTTTCTGTAGAATCATAGTCCCACTAACACTTGATCGATCCATGTCATTACTAAATTTTCGAAGAATTTTATTACAATTCTATACATTGTGCAATCTTATAATGTGGAAACGCATCAGGTGACAGTACTGGCGGTTTTAAAAATTTCTTTTGTTACGGAAAAAAATGTCTTATACATATTGATGTTTGAATCTCAGTTTTTGCCTTTTAGAGGTTATTTCCCCAAAGGAGGGGGCCATGTGGTCATAACTGTGAAGCCGGTCGCTCAGCACCTGAAGTCCATCGAGTTGCTACATCCCGGTCAAGTGACAGATATAAAAGGAAAATCGTTTGTGGCCGGTGTGCTACCGATTAAAGTAAGTGGATGCAATGGTTGTCTACTCTTTCTTTCTTTCTTCCCGAGGGTCATTCGGTTCAGATCCTGTGGGTTCGAGTCCCACTGTTTGTAGCCCTTCAGAATCGGCTTTAAACTGTAGGCACCGGTCTAATGAGCCCTCGTGCAGCAAAAAGTTGACCGTAGGGCTTCAAACCAAACCAAACCAAACCAACCTTTCTTGTTAAGGGACAAAGCAATGACTAAAATACAGTATCTAGCTTTAAATTAAGCATTGTAAAGCGATAATTAGGCTGCCGGGTTCGTTATCGCCAGACATTTAAAAGTAAGTTCCTCGCGCAAATGAATATTACGTCATTGGTGACGTGAGCCGTCGCCGATTGGATGAAGCCGAAAGTGACGTCACTTTCACCCGTCATCCCACAGCACTTCGATGTTTATAAATCTGATTCCGAGGTTCTACATTTGTAATATTATTTCGGCTTCTGTCCGCCTTCCAATGTTCGTAATACTATTAACCTTTGACGAGCTTAACGCACAACATAAGCTTTGGAACTATCAATTGACTAGTAAAGCTAACTTTGACATCATTGCTCCCCCCTACCACAGCAGTGATATTGTAGACTTTGCTTTCGTTGAAGGTTTTCCATCAATCCTTACCTATTCGGTCCGCCGCCCCTCATCAAGTTTACGAAAGCTTTTAATGTGTCTGACACCATATAAGCTTACATAAACATCATCTTACAGAACATCGCAAGAGCAAAGCTGAACGTAATATTAATTTCGAACTATTATTAATTGAGATATTAATTATTTTTTAGAACTATTATTATTTTGAGATATTAATTTCGAACTATTATTAATTTAGAAGCTGATATTTTTGGAGAAATATTTAACATTTACAGGGAGTTTCGAAATGACCTCCAAAACTGTTCGCATCCACTTCCTGTTGCCATTACAAAAATAAAGAAAAATGAAATAAAATCAATGACGTCACCAAAAATGATACTTTTTCAACAATTGTCACTATTAGCAATCACGAATTGCCGAAACTCGTCCAACCGAAAATTCTAGAAGCTTCTTAGAAAAGTCTTTAAGAACGTCTTATTCCGCTTCAAAAGTTTGTAGTTTTGCTATCGAGGTCCTTTCCTTTTTGGTCCTTAATAAGTACTCTTTTTAAAGTACAAGAAACATCCCCCCCCCCCTTCTCAGTATGTGCATAAACTACCAGTCTCGCTGTGGCTCAAACGTATTGTAACCTGTGAGATATTAATTTCGAACTATTATTAATTTAGAAGCTGATATTTTTTGAGAAATATTTAACATTTACAGGGAGGTTCGAAATGATCTCCAAAACTTGCTATTACTTTCTATAATTCTATCGACAGTGAACTAGCAGACTGTGATCACGCTGTCCCTGCCAACAGGAAATTTTTAAGTGTTGTATTTCTTCTTTATAAAAAATGAATTGGAAAAAGAATTTAAAAAATTCCAAACTGTCAATCAAAATGTATCCCTTCATTTTATGTAACATTCTTTTCCGATCCAATGACTTCCTCTGTATGTCCACTATTTTGTGTTGACGACTGACTCTTTTGTCGAGCAGATGGCCCATGGCATGGCAGACGCCGCCTCTCGACTCCTGAGGAGGAAGCTTCCAGGAGTGCCGCTAAAGATCGAACGCATGAAGGAACCCTCCGATGCTGCCTTTGGAAATGGCAGCGGTATCATGTAACTACTCATTGTCTGCTCATTTTTAATGCTATAACCGCCTTCTTGGTATTGGAAGTTAGAACGTTCTTCTTTCAACGTTTGTGTCAAAATGTTTTTTTTTTGCTATTTTTATGATTTCCTTCTTAAATGGCTAAAATCTGTTCCATTGTTCTTAACTCGTGTTTCTCTTTGAAATTTAAACATTTGAAGTGCGTAATTTTTTAAAATTATGTTTTTTGGCAATGTTTTTTTTTTGAATGTGTGTCATTTAAAGTGTTCTTTTGAAGTGTTCTTATTATTTGTACCAATGTTCTCAATTTGTGTTTGTTGTGAAATTTGAATATTTGTGTTGCATAATGTTTTAAAATATATTTTTTGATATTTTTAGGATGTTATAACTTTCATAATTTGTAACGAAGTTTTTACACATTGGCGAGAAAAAAAAATTTAAACATCAAAAACACGCCAATATTGGCTTTAAAAATCCAAGAAAGTGGAAGGTGCCCCCCAAAACCCATACTCCCCCTTCCCCCAAAAAAGCTGGTCGTTATTATATGGCTAGACTAGCTGAAAACCCGCACTTCGCTACGGAGTACATTCAAATTAAATACAACGGTCAGTGTATGCAATTAATGCCAAAAAATATATATATGTCAAAACATTAATTGAAAATTACAGGGGGCTTAAAAATAGCGAAATCTAATATGAAAATCATTGGCAAAACGCGTCGGGAAAAAGGGTTTTTCCCCGTTTTTGTTGTTGACCTCGATTTGCGATATTGAAGATCCATGGAGGGAATTTATTTTTAGATAGATGTACAGGGTTTGGCACAAAACAAATGCTTCTAGAATTTTTCAGGTGGTGCTTTGCGCATGCGCGATAAGGGTAGACGCATTCATGAAGACTTCGAATTACGCAGAGCGCGGGATTAATTCGTTAATAGCAGACGTGTGCTAGCCGGGTCCGCGAGTTTGAAAATGGCGAGAGCTGAAACGTGCATATCTTGGAGAGGTGGTTTACGTGAAGTTGAACCGAATAAAAGCTAATTAAATTGGACGATACTGAGTACTTATTTTGAGTTTCTGCCTTCCCTCTGTGCCATGGACTGCTAAACGAAGAAGACTGCAATTGATATTTTATCGCAGGCGTAAATCAAACGCCTGTCATATATATATATATATAATAAATACGACAATCAATGTATACAATTGATGTAAAAAAAAATTATAAATAATCGTAAGGGATATTTTTATAGACAAAATAATGTAGAAGAAAATATTCAAATTAAATGTAATAGGACATACTAAAGAATATAGTACAGTTTGAGGAACATAATATCTTTTATTGTATTTTAATATTTTTTTGGATAGTGTCCAATCGTCTGCCGCATCAGCAAGAAAAGAAATACTTTTTTTGTTTATTTAGTTGTTATGCACGTGACGATAAATTTATTTAGTACCAGAAAAAGAAATGACGTGATCAGCATTTAATAAATTAAATTCTAAAAATGAATCTTTAAAAATTCACCAAAAATCAGAAAATGAAGGTAAAGATTCGAAAAAAATCTCATTTTAAGGGGAATTTTTACGATCTTTCTCGTGATATAAATTTTATAACCCTCAAATTATTATTTTAAATGCAAACTTAAAAAAATTTACTAAAACAGCTTAAAAATTTAATTTTAAAAAAATCTAAGAAGAATTTTTCAAAAATATTTCTTAGTGCACCCCTACACTATAAGAAGAATCGCCATGCAAAATTTCAGCCCTTTAGGTCCAGCGGTTTGGTCTGTGCGTTGTATGTCAGTCAGTCAGTCACGGAACTGTTTTATATATATAGACTAGCTGAAAACCCATACTTCGCTACGGAGTACATTCAAATTAAATACAACGGTCAATGTATGCAATTCATGCTAAATATATATATATATATATATTATATGATAAATACGACGATCAATGTATACAATTGATGTAAAATATATATAAATATATATATATATATATATATATATATATATATATATATATATATATATAATAAAATCGTAAAGGATAATTTTATAGACAAAATAATGTAGAAGAAAATATCCAAATTAAATCTAATATAAAGAATACTAAAGAATATAGTACAGTTTGTAGAACATTTCTTTTACTGTATTTTAATATTTTTTTGGATAATGTCCAATCGTCTGCCATATTAGCAAGGAAAAAATATATTTTTTGTTTATTTAGTTATGCACGTGACGATAAATTTATTTAAAGTACCAGAAAAAGAAATCACGTGATCAACATTTAATAAATTAAATTCTAAAAATTAATCTTAAAAAATTCACCCAAAATCAGAAAATGAAGGTAAAGATTCGAAAAAGATTTCATTTTAAAGGAATTTTTATGATCTTTCTCGTGATATAAATTTTATAACCCTCAAATTATTATTTTAAATGCAAACTTTAAAAAAGTCACTAAAACAGCTTAAAAATTTAATTTAAAAAAATCTAAGAAGAATTTTAAAAAAATCTTTCTTAGTGCACCCCTACACCATAAGAAGAATCTCCATGCAAAATTTCAGCCCTTTAGGTCCAGCGGTTTAGTCTGTGCGTTGTATGTCAGTCAGTGAGTCAGTTACAGAACTGTTTTATATATATAGATAATAATTTAAAAACTTGGCTTTGTTTCTTACTATTATTTGACTAAATAATTGAAAAGGTTATTCAGCTGTTAAAATAAAAGCTTACTTTCTAATAAACCATTATATAACCGTTTTAAATGATGGTTTTAAAAGTTAGCATAGTTTCTTATCAACCTTTATTTAGAGATTTGAAATAGTGGTTTTGAAAGTTAACGTAGTTTCTTATTAACCATTATTTGACGATTATTAGCTAAAGAATAGTTACTCGGAAACATAGAAATTCTTGTGAAACATTATTTCTCACAGTAATGTTTTTTTAAATAAACTTTAAGAGGGTGCACGGCATCCTGAAAATGTACTTAAAAAGTCTATTTTCCCCGAATTGAGGTCATCCAATATCACTTTTCGTTTCAAGAAATTCGGAAAGAACAACCGTATTATTATGTCAATTTATTTTCGAGAAACGACATTGAAATAACGAATCTATCACGAGTCTGGCGAAAATAATTCCTCATGTCATAAAATAACGACTCGGCATCGCTATCATTTCTCTAGAAAGGATCGTTTCGCAGATAACTCCTTAAAGTGGAATTCTTGTAGCCACGGCAACATTTTGAAATGGATCCGTTTCTAATAAATATTCGCTTCCATTTGAGTGTTTTTCATCCCATCGATTGGGACTGCAGAAGCTTGAGAAAATAATAAAGATTCCGTTTCAATTTCGAAATTTAAGTAATTTAATCTTTCTCTTTTGATTGCAGAACCTGGGTCAAGACGTCCGGTGACTGCTTGCTGGGAGGATCGGCACTGGGCAAGAGAAGTCAGTTTTCAGGATGCTTTTATAATGTCGTGTGGGATCCAGTCTCTGCAAAACACTCTATCTTATGCATTTTTAAAGATAGGAATTGGAAATTAACTTCATTTTCTTTTTATGAGTTGGTCATTTCCCTTAAAGTGTTGTGAAATTTTTATCAAAATGATATTTGCTTTCGTTTGCTCCATGTATATATTTTTGAAAAAAAAAAGGGGGTAGATTGCTAGTTTGGATCCTACACGACTCATGTCTATTTGTATACGTCAGACGTACTCGGATGATTACGCCTGGTTGAACCCTCACCAGGAGTGCATGAATGAAATTCTAGGCATCAAAGCAGGCAAACGGAGGTACTGTAAAATATTTATAAACAGAGTGCGAAATACGATTCATCGGGTCCGACTGACTACGCTATCGCATTCGCCACCGGGAATCATTTCGAAAAGTGTCTTCCAAGCAGTGAGTCAATTGAACGCAGTTTATCAATGTCTCTTTTGAAATTCGATGGATCCCCCCCCCCCCTTTTTTTTAGAAGATCATCTATAACAAAATTTAAAGAAAGTGGGAATTATCGGGAAACTTTCATTTGGGAAAGGAAAATCAGTGTTGCCAACATTCTTTCATAAGTTTTGAGAATCACCTTTGGAGAATCACGCTCGTGTTCCATTACACCATGCGGATTTTCCGTGCCCCCAAATCGTAAATTATGGCGATTAACTTTGCCAGAAACGGGAAAAGTGGTTCATCCGTAAACACAAGTCTGTTCACAAAACCATCTACCTCCAGCTTATCTTGCAAATTCTCACAGAAAGCTTTACGCAACGGTTTGTCGGAAGGTTTTAACGCCGGCACCTTCCGAAAGGTGTATGGCCGGAATTTTAGACGTTTCCGTAACACGCGCCACACCGTTGTTTGAGACACATCGAGTTCAGAACTCGCACGTTGATTTTGTGGTGACTTCCTAAAAACGTTTCACGAAATTTTTCAACCATTTCGGTTTTGGCTTCTGGTCGTCCTGGGCTGGTTTTTACACACGAGCAGCCCGCGTCCCGAGACTGCTTCACCCACCGTTCGATGTTGTGAGGATGCGGTGGTTCTTTACCAAATTTCGGGCGAAAATGTCTGAACGATGATGTTTTCCAAAACACTGCACTTTCTCCTGCATGGATGGCGCCATTTTGATGAACAATGGAGATTTCGTAACCAAGCCGATCCAGCGAAAAAATAGATTTTTCGCTGTTGCCAGATAAAACTTGTATAATTGTAATTTCAGAATGAATTTGTTTCGGCTAAATAAATCAATTACAGAATTTGTACTATTCTGTTCTTTTTGTCAATATGAAACACCTTGTTTATATACGTGTGTGTGTTCCCAGTTATTTTGGCACTCCATTCAATTATGCAAATGCAGGTCTCGGTTCTCGAGTCTTTCGGTTTGCGACTCGCAGTTCATCTGGAATTTGAACTTTTTTTTTTCTTATTTGTTCCAGACGTGAGCACCGACAGTGTGGGCGAGTCTGCTGTCGGGGAACTGCTGGAGTACATCGACTACGGATCTGCCGTGGATCGACACGTGCAGGATCAGGTGAGTTTCTCGTTTCGCTCGTGACTTCCCTTTATAGAACTGTAAAAATTAAGAACCGTCCAATGACGAGGGTGCCTTTGGACACGCTATTGGAGGCGACAGGGGGAACGTGAAATATTCCAAACACATTTGCAGACAATAATTAAAAGTTAGGTATTGACATATTCTCGTACACACTATCGGACCGTGAGAGAAAGAACCCTAGGGCCAAAAGTCAATTTTCAAACACAATCGGGCATACTACTACCCTACAAGCTTTCATGCGCAAAGTACAAAACTGGGCCACCTGCAGCTCATCTTTGTGAATCGTCCAATTCCAAAATGAATTATGCGAAGAATGTATAAAGAAGTTGGCTTGCTGATTCTTGCCTCGATGATGTATTGAGAGTAGCATGTAGAAACCTGATTTGTCTAAAATGGTCAAAAATTGTGTCTCGACATAAAAGTTCACACTCATTATTTCTAAAACAAACGTTTGAATTCATTAAGGTTTTGAGTTTTATTTTTTACATTAGTATATTACAAGATGTAGTGTACTATGTTGCGGCCCGCGTAACGTAGCAAGCATATGCTGTTCTAAATGAACAAGCGGAGAACTTAAATATCTAAGAATGCAAATTTTTTATTCGTAGGGGCCTTAATGGCAGCTTACATTCGACGTGAGATTGGCAAATAAAGTTCGCTCCCATTCCTCGTGCAGAGCGATCTCGAGCTTAGGTAGTGTGCGTGGAAGAGGCCATAGACTTTGTTTACCATGTTTTTTTTAACTCGCTTTCTTGTTTGTATGTTTGTGTGTTTATCCGGTACAAATCTTGCAATCGATTTTTAACTAACTTCCCGACTAGCTAGACATTTGAAACTTTTAGAATAGCTCAGAACACGATGACAATGCATTCTTTTGATACTTTTAGCCATCCTTAAGCAGCATTGAATTCATTTTCAGTTCATTTTGTTTGGTAGACTGGTGCAGCCATCTATCGACCGGGACGGGAACGAAAAGTGAAACGCGAGTTAACTTCCAATTCACTTCATTTTCTTTCAAGTGGATGGGATAATTCGTCAAAAAAAAATTTTTTTTAAAGTATTTATTAATACATAGAGCTGTCAAGTTTATAGGATTCAAAAGAAATTTTAAAAACATGTTATATAAAAAGTTCTTTTTATCTTGTAATTATTCTCTAAAAAAATCCCCACAAAGGCTGAATGATGTTGAGATCAGGGGACTGGGGACAACACCTGAGATGTTCATCTAACCACGTGTGAACACAGCGAGACGTGTGAACACGGGACGTTCTCCAGCAAACACAAAGTCTGAAGCATACGGTGGAAATGAAGCCACACCATCACAGAGACCCCTCCAACCAGACAGTCGATATGAAATGCTTCTTCTTCTCCGGTGTTCTGAAATAATGTAAATGATGATTCGTCAGACCTGTTGCTGTTTTGGTGGTCGGCTTTGCAACAGCCACTATGCCATCAATAGTCCCGTTAAATAGTTTTAGAGATGGGTGTTCATCTCGGAGGGTATTGTAGTATTTGTAGTTACTAAAATTTAGGTTCAATAATTACAAGATAAAAAAAACTTTTTATATACCATGTTTTTAAATTTTCTGTTAAATCCTATAAACTTGACAATTCTATGTATTAATAAATACTTTTGTAAAATTTTTTTAATGAATTATCCCATCGACTTGAAAGAAAATGAAGTGAATTGAAAGTGAACTCGCGTTTCACTTTTCGTTCCCGTCCCGGCCGATAGACGGCTGCACCAGTCTACAAAACAAAATTAACTGAAAATGAATTCAATGCTGCTTAAAGATGGCTAAAAGTATCAAAAGAATGCATTGTCATCGTGTTTTGAGCTATTCTAAAAGTTTCAAATGTCTAGCTAGTAGGGAAGTTAGTTAAAAATCGATTGCAAGATTTGTACTGGACAAACAAGAAAGCGAGTTAATAAAAACATGGTAAAAAGAAATAGCATTTTCACGTTATTTCGTGCTGAATATAATGTAAATGACTGAGTGCTAGATTGGGGGTTGGCGACGTTGAGATTATAAAGAGTGGCTCGTGTGTTTTTGATGTGGGGTTTGTTTAGCGGTTACCGGATTTTAACATTTTTAACTCTTTTATTTGGCTCTTTTATCGAGTGTTAAGGGCTTCTAGGGGTGTTCGCCTTGGCAAGCAAAACACGGAAAGAGGGGTCACAATCCCCCTCAGGCCATTTGTGTGCTATTTCATATTATTTGTTCTTCTAGGTGTTTGAATTAAAATGTGTCGGGGACCGAATGAGATTTATTTGTGTCTTTTTCCATTCCAGCTGGTGATATTCATGGCCTTGGCGAAAGGGACGTCGAGAGTGAAAATCGGTGCTCCGACGCTGCACACGAGAACTGCCATTTTCGTGGCCGAATTGATGACCAAGGTAAGAGGGACATCACCTCGTATCTAAAGTGTGCAATAATCATTTTATAAACTGACGAGGGTTCAATTTTTCTCTGTTGCAGGCCAAGTTCAGGCTCCTGAACGAAGACTCTCCGAGCGAATGCGTCCTGGAATGCGAAGGCATCGGTCTCGAGAGGCGATAACGTCGCGTCTGTACATTTATTATTATTATAAAGGATATGCAATAGACGTGTTGAATTTCATTCGTCCGTAGCTCAGAAAACATTCATTATACTTTGACATATATTTTACTTTGAAAATAAACAAAACCTTGTACACGATTCTGCATCTATGGCAATTCTTCCAGCTAGCTGCCTACACCAGGTGTCGGTCATGGCTGGCAATGATTATTTTGTGGAGTTTTGTTTTGTTGAGAGGTGGCTGAATGATTTTCGACAGAGTGTGATGGTTCGCAGGAGTGGTCAGGTGTTGGGGGCAATCCTCCTGGGCCGCCTCCGCAGCGCCCCGACGACGGTGTCCGCGATGAACTCTGCGATCTCCAGCAGGGTGATCAGGGACAGCCCCAGGAACAGGCCCATGTTGCCACCGATGTTCGCCACCAGGGACTCCCACTGCCGGACACAGAGAAAAACGCGTCAGGATAACCTCTGTACAGGGTAACCTGTCCACAGTTTTTTTTTTGGGGGGGGGGATGTCGGCTCTTACGTTTATATATATATATATATATATATATATATACACACGAGGGTTATTCGGAAACTAAGGTCCGTTTACTTATAAAACAGAAAACATTACAGATTTTTTCAAAAAACTTTATTTTTTAAATACCTTACATGTGTCTCTATTTTTCTACATAGTTTCCATATTTTTTTAAACATTTGTCATAACGTTCTACAAGCTTCTGTATGCTTAAGTCGTAGACGTCTGCCGCCTGTGAGGATAACCAGTCTTGAACTGCTTCTTTCACCTCGTCATCTGTGGCGAATCTCTTGCCGCCGAGAAACTCTTTTAGGTAGCGGAATAAGTGAAAATCACTCGGCGACAAGTCTGGACTGTACGGTGGGTGGTCAATCTGTTCCCATCCAAAAGATCTGAACAGAGCTTTCAAGGTGAGTGGGGGAGAGCTTTCAAGGACAGACGGGAAAATGCTCATGATGAACCGCGTTCAGGTCGACCATCAGTGATCACAGATGATTTGGTCAATGCCGTGGATGAAAATATTCGTGAAGACCAGCTATTCACAATTTCAACTTTAGCATTGGAATTTTCGAATGTGGGTAGAACAACTTTGCACAAAATCGCTTCCGAAAAGTTGAAATTTCGCAAATTGTGCGCACGTTGGGTTCCCAGTCTGCTTACTGAGGAACACAAACTGAAAAGAATGGCTTGTGCTTTTGATTTTTTGGATCGATATCATAAAGAAGGTGATCAATTTTTAGAGAAGATTGTCACAGGGGACAATACGTGGGTTTCTCACACAACCCCAGAGTCTAAACGTCACTCAATGGAATGGCGTCACACAACATCACCAGTCAGAGTCAAGGCCAAGCAGACAATCTCAACACAAGGTCATGGCAACCATGTTTTGAGATAGACATGGGGTCTTGTTAGTCGAGTTTATGCAGCAAGGGACAACAATAAATGCAGCCGCTTACTGCGCTACCCTAACTAAACTTAGACGTGCAATACAGAATAAGCGACGTGGTCTTCTGATGTCTGGAGTTTTGTTGCTGCATGACAATGCCAGACCCCATTCTGCCATTCACACCCAAAATCTGTTCAGATCTTTTGGATGGGAACAGATTGACCATCCACCGTACAGTCCAGACTTGTCGCCGAGTGATTTTCACTTATTCCGCTACCTAAAAGATTTTCTCGGCGGCAAGAGATTCGCCACAGATGACGAGGTGAAAGTAGCAGTCCAAGACTGGTTATTCTCACAGGCGGCAGACGTCTACGACTTAAGCATACAGAAGCTTGTAGAACGTTATGACAAATGTTTAAAAAAATATGGAAACTATGTAGAAAAATAGAGACACGTGTAAGGAATTTAAAAAATAAAGTTTTTTGAAAAAATCTGTAATGTTTTCTGTTTTATAAGTAAACGGACCTTAGTTTCCGAATAACCCTCGTATATATATATATATATATATATATATATATATAAAAGAATAAGATGAAAGTGAAAACCAGTAATAGCTCTAAAGCTACTTGCAGCCAGGAACAAACAACATGAAAAGAAAAGTATGAATAAGGTTTTTGACAGCATTTCTTCATCAGCGGTGTCA
Organism: Dolomedes plantarius; assembly: GCA_907164885.2. Lineage (NCBI taxonomy): Eukaryota > Metazoa > Arthropoda > Arachnida > Araneae > Dolomedidae > Dolomedes > Dolomedes plantarius. The sequence continues at coordinate 18,580,278 of OU015495.1, read as the reverse complement.
ATACTGTCTAAAAATCAATGGATTGTTTCCGATGAGTATGATCTATAAAATAAACACACTCAGACACCGTACAATCCATTATTAACAGAAGAATTGATTAATAATTAAGTTTGAATAAAAATACTTGACCAAAACACCAAGCCTGGCGCTAGTCAGAGTGGAAGTTAAGAACTTGTAACCGCAAGATGACTGACGTCACAAAACTTGCAACCATTGAGGTAGTGTATTCTCAGTTACAGACTTACTTAGGTTACCGTATTTTAGGACTATTAATCCCTTAATTATTTAGTTTTTTATTATTATTACTACTAAGAGTTAATTTTATTATTATTTTTATTTTTACTTATTATTTTTATTTTTAGTAGTTATTTTTGCTATTTTAACCCATTGTAATTTTTAACATATTAATGCAACAGAACAAACTATTCATTTAAACAAAAACAACCAATTATGTTTCTGGATAGACTTACTGGGTAATTATTCAGAGTTAGCACAGCTTTCAAGTCTATAATATGCTTAATCCTATTGTCTTTAGAACATAGCCTATTTATACGAACTAACTGATTTACAATAATGTTATTAAAAACAGATTTATGTAAACAGGTTAGATAATTTTGAAATTTAACAATATTAAAATTATAGTCAGATCTTTTGTTGTATAAGTCAAAAGTAAATTTACTGTGAGTATTTAATTTAATATTAATATCTAAAAAGTTTACATTAATATTATCATGGCTACTTTTAATTAGTTTCAGATTAGGAGGGTAAAAATTTAAGTCTATAGGGTTATTACTTTTATTAATTACTATTATATCATCTATATATCTAAATATATTGTAATTGCTATTTTCTATATTATTAATTTCAAAATAATATAAGTGTAAATTAGCTAGCATACTTGAAGCATTACCACCTTGTGGTACACCTTTGGACTGTAAGTATATACTATTATTATGAACTATGTAATTATGTTTAGTTACTAATTCTAGGAGCCTATTGAAACGAGTTAGTTTAATTTCGTTGCTTAAGTATTGAATATTATTTTGTACTAACATTATGATTATTCTATTTAAATCAAATATATCGATATTATTAAATAGATCTTTAAAATCATAAGTTACTACATATTTACAGTTATCTAATGTTTGTAGTTTTCTAATTAGACTATAGCTATTATCAATTATACCACAAACACCAGATGTTATATTTTTATAGATTCATTTAAGGTACTTTAATAATAATTTACTTGCTTTAGTAGCATAGGTGTTGTGACCACAGGTTACTGCTCTAAAAGCAATAGGTGTTTTATGAAATTTAGGAACTAAAGTAATATAAGGAAAAAGATAATTGTTAGATGAAATACCTAGTAGTTTATATTTTGCTATTATTTTCTTAATGATAATACTAGTAGTTTCTTTTAATGGCTGAAAAAGATCACTATTTTCTAGGTGTTTTTTTAAACATATGGCAAAATATTTTTTACAAATTATTGCATAGTTGTTGGCTGCTTTATCTACATAAGTGACTATAAAGTCATCTTGTAATTTTGTAATAGCAGCTTTAAAGTGTTTATAGGAATTATTAATGTTATTACTATTATTGGGTAGTTTAGCATGTACTAGTTTTAGTAAATTTTCCATGGGTTGAAGGCTTCTGTAGGTATAGAGTAATTAATTGCTATTTTGTAAATAAATTTATCTAAATCAGCATTTAAGAAACTTATTATTTTCTTATTATTATTAGTACTAGGTAATCTAAACTTAGTTCCCAAATTCATCAACTCTCGCAGTTCTGCATCTTCCACAATAGCCAAATTGCCTGTTATTACATGACCATGTGTCGTATCTAAATAACTATTGTAAATGGGCATATGACAAACACATTTTAAATTTAATGACTGAGAAAATTTTTTGGAAACCTGATTATAGTTAAATATACGTCTACCCATTGGCAGAGTATATTTAAAGGCACGTTTTATTTTTATGTCTGTTGACGCACGCGCCCCCTCTGTACTGAATTCGCCGTGAGACGGTGCTGTTATTTTATGTTTTATATATCTGTGACGCGAGCGTACGTCGCTCGTTGCTCTGTGATTTGCTTTTAGTGCGACCTTGACTGTGACCTTGTAATTCTCACTGTGTGCCGATGTGAATTTTCGAAAGCAATAAACGAGCTACAGTCCATTGCGTTAGTGTTATACTGTGTCTTAGCTTAGAGTTGTGTGTGCGAATCCATTTTTTTTGGTCCTTGAGCCGTGAGGAAATTCAGTGATCTGTGGATTGAGAGGCTTCGATTCGGAATTGTGATTTCTTCAAGTGCGTGATATGTGGTGGTTTGGTATCTCGGATAGGATTCTCAAATCAGATGTCGGACTTTGAGGTAAAATTGCTTATGTACTAAATAGTGTTGAAATTGTGATTGCAGCCGGTTTACATGTGTGGGTTGCTGTGGAGTTCAGTGTTGCATTGGCATATTTTTTAGAGGTGTTTTTTTCTTGTGTTTTTATACGCATTAGTATAACTTTTAGAGGTGTTGTGTTCTTGTGCTTTATTCGCATTAGTATTAACTTTTAGATGTGTTGTATTTCTTGTGCTTTTATTCGCAGTATTGACGTTGGTATAGTTTTTAGAGGTGTTGTATTCTTGTGCTTTTATTCGCATTAGTATAACTTTTAGATGTGTTGTATTCTTGTGTTTTTATTGGCAGTATTTTAAAATTCTTTAGAGGTGTATTGTGAACGTGTAGTGTTTTGTGAATAGCTTTGGCATTGATTTCAATAATGGCGATCAAATTGAACTTAAAAAAGGATGAATTGATTCAGGTTGCTGACGAATTGGGTTTGGCGATACCGGATAATGCTAAAGTAGTGCAGCTGAAGGACTTAATTGAATCCAGTGATGTGTACAAAACTAATAGTGAATTTTTGTGTTGTCTTATTGATAATATTTTAGAGGAGAGGAAGGATAAATTGGATAAGGAAAAATTAGCTAGGGAAACAGAAATACAATTAAGGAAGGATAAATTGGATAGCAAAAAATTAGCTAGGGAAACAGAAATACAATTAGAGAAATTAAAATTGGCCCAATTACAAAAGCAGCTAGAAATTGCGAACGTGAAAAAGAATTTGACTGACACGTCCCTAACTACAGAAGTCAAAGAACCGACTCCTTCAGCTGATAGTCTGGAACGATTAATCAGTAGTGTTAAAACCTTGACTATTCCAGTACTTAGTAAATCAGAATCATTTAACCTGTTTTTACATTCTTTAGAAAAGGCATTTAAAGCTAAAACTGTGCCTAATGAATTAAAAGCCGAGATTCTGTTGAATATTTTGGGAGAAAAAGTAAACAACTTGCTAGTGTATGTGAATCAGAAGGACTTATTCGATTACGAGAAGATAAAGGGTTTAGTATTGAAGGAGTTTGAACCCACCCCCCAGGAATGTTGGAATAACTTTAAAAAGGCCCAGAGGTTGCCATCTGAGACCTATGTGCAATTTGCTTCTCGGTTGTGTGCATCGTTTGACTATTATTGTCAGTTGCGCAAGGTGACCGAATTCAAATCCCTGTGCGAGCTCATAGTTTCGGATAAGATCTTCGAAACTCTTGATCGAGAATTAATGACTCACATTAGGGTAAAACAGGGTGTGACCTTTTTCAAACCTCAGCAGCTTAGTCGAGAGTGTGATATTTACTTATCGTCGAGAGGTAAATGTAAAAATGAGTTTACCAGTAGAAATGTCGGGGAAACAAAAGGATCCCGAGGATACAAATGGCAGAAAAATTCTAATTGGCGTGCGGATAGGAATATATCGAAAGTATTTGTGTCTGAAGAAAAAGGTGCCGTTTGTGTTTTGTGTAAAAATGCGTTCCATCCTCTTTATACGTGTCCAAAATTTAAAAGACTATCAGTTTGGGAAAGAGCGGATGAAGTAAAAAAGAATAAATTGTGCTTTCGTTGCTTTCTGTCGCACAAACTTCGTGAATGCCATTCAGAAAGAAACTGTTTCTGTGGTCAACCTCATAATAGGATGATTCATTTTCCGCGTGACGATAATTCGTTTTCCGGCAGCCCTGAAACTCGAATAAATGCTCCTCCGCAACAGAGCGCAAGGGGAGGTGAGGCAGAAGTGGTTTCCCAACCCCAAATAGTCGCAACGAGTTTTGAGAAAAATAAAAGAAAAAATGTGTTGTTGAGTACTGTTCGTGCACTAGTTAAAAACAAGTATTCAGATTGGATCGAAGTGCGATGTCTCCTGGATGTCGGGTCCCAATCATGCCTGTGTACTAGAGCGTGCGCGGAAAGGTTGTAGTTAAAAATTGAAAAAGTAAATACTGTGGTTTCATGTGTTAATGACGCAACAATGGTTGTTGATAGGTGTGTTAGAACCTCGGTGGCTAACAAGGATAAGAGTTATGAGAGGGAATTGTCCCTATTAGTGGTCAACAAAATAACCGATCTCATTCCAAGCAGGGTAATGGATGTGTGTGTGGACGTGTCAGAATTCGTATCATTAGCTGATTATAGTTTCAATATTCCAGGTCAAATTGACATGTTGCTGGGGACAGAGATTTTTTATGAATTGTTGAGGCCAGGACAAATCTATGCTCAAAATTCGCAGTTATTGTTGCAGAATACGGTATTTGGCTATGTTGCAAGTGAGAGTGTTGATCAGGTAGCGAATGATCGCGTTCATTGTGGGTTAATCCTTGATGATGACTTAAATAAAACATTGAAACAATTTTGGGAAATTGAAAATGTTAGTATGGAGCGGTCAGAGAATACAGAGGCATCGTTGAGTGAGGATCACTTCTTGCGTACCCATAGAAGAGATGCAGAGGGTAGATATGTAGTAGCGATGCCCATGAGTAAGGATCCGTCGTGCTTAGGAAATTCTAGAGACATTGCTGTGAGGCGGCTTAATTCATTGTGGAAGCGCCTGTCCAGGGATTCCGAGTATTTGTCGTTGTATACGGACTTTTTGAGGGAGTATGATGAATTGGGTCATATGGAGAAAGTTGTTAAGTCAAGTGAACCACCCATACACTATTACATACCCCATCATGGCGTTCTACGCCCTGATAAATTGACAACTAAGTTGAGAGTTGTCTTTAATGCTTCATCACCCACCACAACAGGCATGAGTCTGAATGACGTTCTGATGAAAGGAGAAGTCACTGAGGACGTCTTCGGGACAATTACCCGGTTTCGGAGACACAGGTTTGTCTTCACTACAGACATTCAGAAAATGTATCGGCAGATACTCAACGATCCAGAACAACGGGATCTTCAGAGAATAGTGTGGAGGACTGGAGCCAACGGGGAGATTTTAACGTACCGTTTGAAAACCGTCACTTATGGCACATCCAATGCACCCTTCCTTGCCACAAGGACCCTGCAGCAACTAGCCGAGGATGAGAAATCGAGATTTCCTCTGGCTTCTGAGGTTCTGCTGCACGATACCTACATGGACGACATCGTGACTGGGGCACCTGACCTGGAGACTGCCCGAGAGCTACAATCACTGCTGCGAGATGCCTTACAGTCGTGCGGAATGACTCTTCACAAGTGGTCCTCAAATTCCCCTGACTTGATGAACGGTTCGTTGTCATGTGACGTCGAACATCCGTTCACTGTTGACACGGAGTTGTCTGCGGAAACGCTGGGCATCAGCTGGAAGCCTTTGCAAGACCAGTTCGTCTTCAGGGTATCAATTTCGAATCGACCGTCATACACCAAGCGTGAGGTGCTAAGTGTCATCGCCAGGCTATATGACCCCCTTGGTTTCTTGGGTCCAGTGATAACCAGAGCCAAGATCCTTTTGCAGCGATTGTGGCAGCAGAAGCTGGATTGGGATGATATGCTTCCCAATCCAATCGCCGAGGAGTGGAGCGAATTTGTGACAACCTTAAAATGCATCGAGAATGTGAAAGTTGAGAGATACATCCTGATTGACGGTTGTTTAAGAATCGTCATTCAAGGCTTCGCAGATGCGTCCGAGGCAGCATATGGAGCTGTCGTCTACCTACAGTGTTTCTCTCGACCTGATGCTGCGAGAACTACCATTTTGGCAAACAAGTCCCGCGTGGCACCCATTCGAGTGATTTCCATTCCACGGCTGGAACTCTGCGCTTGCCTTCTTTTGGCTCAGGTTGTGGAGAAAATTCGTGCCACTCTTCGATTGGAAATTGATGTTGTGTTGCATACAGACTCGACAATCGCCCTGGCGTGGTTGAACACACCTTCAAACCGTCTCAAGACCTTCATCGCCAACCGCGTGTCCAAAGTGCAACAGCTGACAGAGAACTGTCAGTGGAATCATGTGCCATCAGCTCTGAATCCTGCGGATGTGATTTCGCGTGGGATAGGCCCTCGAGACCTTCCCGAGCTTGAACTGTGGTGGAATGGCCCGCCATTCCTTCAGCGAGATGAGACGTCCAGTGGACAGCCCAGTTCAACCCTGATGAATGATTCCGAGTATTCATGTGAACTAAAACCGAACTTGGAGTCTGATATGACGAAGCTTAATGTTTTTGGGTCTACAAATCATGAATTGTCTTTATTGTCTGATTTAGTGTGCAGGAGTAATAATTATGTAACTGTCCTTCGTATATTTAGTTATGTATTAAGATTTTTAAATAATGTGAAACAATGTAATGTAAAAGTGTCTGGCCCGCTTGGCGCCTTAGAGTTGGATCAATCTGAAAAATGGTTGATTCGAAGGGTACAAGAGGAGGCCTTTCCCGCTGAAATTCGGAACCTCCAGAGCCAGAAAAGCGTCCTACCTAACAGTAAGTTAAGAAATTTAAATCCTTTTCTTGATAGTAGTGGTGTAGTGCGGGTAGGTGGACGCCTGGGTAATTTGGATCTGCCGTATGATAACAAATACCCCGCAATCTTACCGAGTCGTCATAAGGTGACAAGTCAAATAGTTATGTATTTTCATAAGAAAAATCTTCATGTTGGTGCCTCTACACTTCTCCACTGCGTAAGAGAAAAGTTTTGGCCTTTGAACGGTCGTTCTCTGTGCAGAAATAGTACATGAGTGTATTATCTGTTTTAAAATGAAACCAAATGTGACGTCCCAGTTAATGGGTGATCTACCCCGGGACAGAGTAGTTCCCGATTATCCCTTTAACTGCTCTGGTGTAGATTTTTGTGGCCCATTTTTGGTCAGATATCGGAACCAAAGAAAGGGTATCCTGCATAAAATATACATATGCATATTTGTTTGTTTTGTAACTAAGGCGGTGCATATAGAAATTGTATCAGACCTCACCTCTGAGGCCTTTATAGCTACCCTAAAGAGATTTTTTGGCCGTAGAGTCAAGTGTGCTAAATTATATTCTGACAATGGCAAAAATTTTGTTGGTGCAAACCAGGAAATTAAGAGGCTCTTGAAACTGGTTAAGGAGCCAGATGAGCAGCTTGCGGGTTTTCTATCTGCCGAGGGAATTGAGTGGAAATTTATCCCTCCGAGAGCGCCTTCCTTCGGTGGCTTATGGGAACCTGCGGTAAAATCTGTAAAATACCATTTTAAAAGAGTCGTAAGTGGGCTGATTTGACCTACGAGGAATTTTTGACCGTAAGTGTCCAAATTGAGGGAGTTCTAAACTCCAGACCCCTGTGCCCTTTGTCGAGTAATGAAGATGATTTAGGAGCTTTAACTCCGGCCCACTTTCTCATAGGCAGGTCAATTAATTCCATCGTTGAACCTGATCTAACTAAATTGAACGGGAATGCCTAAAAAAGATGTCAAAGGGTGACCCGTCTGGTACAGCTCATTTGGAATAAATGGCATCGTAACTACCTAAGCGAATTACAACAACGTAGCAAGTGGAGATTTCGAAAGAATAATGTGAGGATCGGTGACCTAGTCGTACTCGTAGAGGACAACATGCCTACCTTCAAGTGGCCTTTGGGGAGAATAATAGAACTATACTATGGTAATGATAACTTTGTGAGGGTCGTGAAAGTGAGAACGCAGTATGGCGAGTACAAGCGAGCCATCTCACGCGTGTGTGTATTGCCAATGCCGGACTGAAATTATTGTGTACTGTGTTTATAATCATTTTAAAATTTGTGATATTTTTATGGTTATTTTTGAATGTCTATAGCATGTCAACGGGGGGAGAATGTTGACGCACGCGCCCCCTCTGTACTGAATTCGCCGTGAGACGGCGCTGTTATTTTATGTTTTATATATCTGTGACGCGAGCGTACGTCGCTCGTTGCTCTGTGATTTGCTTTTAGTGCGACCTTGACTGTGACCTTGTAATTCTCACTGTGTACCGATGTGAATTTTCGAAAGCAATAAACGAGCTACAGTCCATTGCGTTAGTGTTATACTGTGTCTTAGCTTAGAGTTGTGTGTGCGAATCCAATGTCTTTTATAGAAAACATATCATGAAGTTTATCAAATATACTATTGAAGTTTATATTATTTAGTTTATGGTTAGTAAAATTTAGTACACAATAAGTGTTATTAGCTGAATTTTGTTTTTTTATATAAGTTTATTTTTGAATTATATATATATATATATATATATATATATATATATATATATATATATATATATATATATATATATATATATATATATATATATATATATATATATACTAGCTGAAAACCCGCGCTTCGCTACAGAGTACATTCAAATTAAATACAACGGTCAATGTATGCAGCCAAAAAAAAAAAAAAAATAAATATATATATTTATAATAAATGCGACGATCAATGTATACAATTGATGTAAAAAAAATCTATCTATACTTATATATAAAGAGAGAGCGATTTTGTACGTGGAGGGTAATCTTCAGAACCACTGTACTTATTTGAAAAATTCTTTCACTGTTTGAAAGGTACAGTATTCCAGATGGACATAGGCTATATATTATGTATATCTAATCAGTAGAAATAAAGTTAGGGGCTTAATCCTAACAATCTCCATTGTTACCGCTACTGTCTTCTACCGCTTTTTGTTCCGAAGATTTCAACGATCCTTATCGTGGTGCTATCGCGGTTGGCTTCCGTTTTGACGCTAGCGGTTTGAACCTAGCCGTTCTCCGGAACGCCTTTTTCTTTAAAAAAAATTATTTTAATTATTAACTAACATAAAATTAATTTAAGGTATTATTTAGGTTATTATTAAGGTAAAAAAATATTTGCAATTTATTGGCTATCAACTGGAAATTTATTGGTATAATATTTTGTTCAACCCGGACAAAGTCGGGACGGGCCGCTAGTATTTATATATAAAGAGAGCTATTTTGTATGTGGAGGGTAATCTCCAGAACCACTGCACCTATTTGAAAAATTCTTTCACTGTTTGAAAGGTACATTATTCCAGATGGACATAGGCTATATATTATGTATATCTGAACAGTAGAAATAAAGTTAGGGGTTTAATCCTAACAATCTCCATTGTTACCGCTACTGTCCTCTACCGCTTTTTGTGCCGAAGACTTCAACGATCCTTAGCGTGGTGCTATCGCGGCGGGCTGCTGTTCTGACGTTAGCGGTTCAAACCTAGCCGTTCTCCGGCACGCCTTTTTCTTTTAAAAAATTAACTTTAATTATTAACTAACGTAATATTAATTTGAATATTATTTTAGGAATATTATTTTAAAAAAACATTCTTTACTTAAAATCCTTCTTTTATTTTTGAATAAAACTATGGTCTCAAGCATACCTCTTTCTTTTAAAAAATTAACTTTAATTAATAACTAACGTAATATTAATTTGAATATTATTTTAGGAATATTATTTTGAAAAAAATTTGAATATTATTTAAAAAAAAACATTCTTTACTTAAAATCCTTTTTTTATTTTTGTATTTTTATTTCATCTCTTAACCTCTTTCTTTTAAAAATTAACTTTAATTAATAACTAACGTAATATTAATTTGAATACTATTTTAGGTGCTTAAAATAATTTTAAAAAAACATTCCTTTATGGAGCTCTGTACAATCAATCACCTTAAGAACAAACATGAGAGCCCACTTAGGATGTTGTGATAGGCATTTCTCGAGTCTTCTATTACAAGACGGGAAAATACCTGAACAAGATGGCCTTATCAAAATAGATGAGTTAGGAAAGTCTGTCTCAAATCTAAATGATTTGATCTTAAATGTGTACCCAGAAATTGAGAATCTTTGTCAAAAAGATTACACGTGAATGTACGAGAGGGCGATAGTTTCGGCAAGAAATTCTTCTGTTGATCATATCAATGAACAAATATTAATAAGAATACCAGGTGATAAAAAAATATATAAAAACATTGATACCGTATTAGATACAGAGGACGCTGTACATTATCCACAGGAATTCCTTAATTCCCTTAACCCTTCAGGATTCCCCCATCATACACTAAATATTAAAGTCGGTATTCCAATAATTTTATTGCGAAACCTAAATCCGCCTAATCTGTGCAATGGAACTAGACTCCGAGTAAAATCGCTACGAAATAATGTGATTGAAAGTATTATTCTTACAGGACCAGCGGCAGGTCAGTTGGCTCATATTCCCCGCATTCCCATGATCCCTACAGTTTTACCTTTCCAATATAAGCGATTACAGTTTCCAATAAAAATTTCTTTTGCCATCACCATCAACAAATCCCAAGGTCAAACATACAAATATATTGAACTTGACTTACGGGAAGATTGCTTTACTCATGGACAAATATATGTTGGTCTCTCTAGGTCAGGAAATGCGTAGAATCAATTTATTTTAAAACCTCAGAAAAACGAAACAAAAAATGTGGTATACCATGAAGTTTTAAAATAAATTATACCTACTTAATGAAACATGATGAAAGGCTCATAAGGAAACATATCCCTACTGGGGAATCCTCGCCTTGCAAATATCGCAAAAGGAGGATAAGGGGCCTTTGCTGTACGCCTAGAGTGGTGTGGAAATAAGCAATTTATTCATTTAAAAATAATATATAAAGTAGTATAGAACGAAACAAAAAATGTGGTATACCATGAAGTTTTAAAATAAATTATACCTACCTAATATCTACTTAAGATAGATAATTGTACAACCCGGACAAAGTCGGGACGGGCCGCTAGTATATATATCTATACTTATATATAAAGAGAGAGCGTTTTTGTACGTGGAGGGTAATCTCCAGAATTACTGCACCTATTTGAAAAATTCTTTCACTGTTTGAAAGGTACATTATTCCAGATGGACATAGGCTATATATTATGTATATCTGATCAGTAGAAATAAAGTTAGGGGGCTTAATCCTAACAATCTCCATTGTTACCGCTACTGTCCTATACCGCTTTTTATGTCGAAGACTCCAACGATCCTTAGCGTGGTGCTATCGCGGTGGGCTTCTTTTCTGACGTTAGCGGTTCGAACCTAGCTGTTCTCCGGCGCGACTTTTTCTTTTAAAAAATTTATTTTAATTATTAACTGACGTAATATTAATTTAAGGTAATATTTAGGTTATTATTAAGGTAAAAAAAGATTTACAATTTATTGGCTATCAACTGGAAATTTATTGGTATAATATTTTGTTCAACCCGGACAAAGTCGGAACGGGCCGCTAGTATATTTATAAAATGATAGTAAGGGATATTTATTTATTTTTTATATTATCCAATCGTCTGCTGCATTAGAAAGAAAAGGAATATTTTTTTTGTCTATTTAGTTGTTATGCACGTGACGATAAATTTATTTAATGTACCAGAAAAAGATATCACGTGATCAGCATTTAATAAATTAAATTCTAAAAATTAATCTTTAAAAATTCACCAAAATTCAGAAAATGAAGGTAAAGGTTCGAAAAAGATTTCATTTTAAAGGAATTTTTAGGATCTTGTGTTACAAATTTTATAACCCTCAAATTATTATTTTAAATTCAAACTTAAAAAAAGGTACAAAAACGGCTTAAAAATTGAATTTAAAATAATCTAAGAAGAATTTTTCAAAAATCTTTCTTAGTGCATCCCTACACCATAAGAAGAATCGCCATGCAAAATTTAAGCCCTCTAGGTCCAGCGGTTTGGTCTGTGCGTTGTATGGCAGTGAGTCAGTCAGTTACGGAACTGTTTTATATACACTGGCTCCCAAAAGTGTTCGTACACTTACGAATTTCAATGAAATAGGGGTCTATCCATTTATTAAAATGAATATTTCAGAATGGGTATTTAATAATAAGATCTATAATCTATTCTTAACAAAACTACATGGAATATTTTGAAAACATAGCAAAACTTTATTTTCAAGAAACCAGTAATCAAAAAGTAACAAAAACTTTATCTCACAAAAGTCATCGTACACTGAAATATTTTCGGAAAAATTCATAATTAAAATTATCGTCTGGCGCTTTCTTTTTATTTTTGAATTGTGGTGGCATTTAAAATATCGTTTGGCTTTAATTATTGCTTGCCTACTCCGTAATATTCTATAGGGAAGTGTCTCGCAGCATGTCACATCTCAACTCTTGCGGATTTTACTTCTCGTTTGGCGAGGGGTGGCAAAACATTGCATAATTTAACATGGCGTTCAATGAGCATTCTTACAGCTTTTTGAATAAAATGCTGTCAGATTACGCAAAGTCTTTAGATACGGTATCTAAACAAAGGTATATCACTAAATTAAACATTCAGGTACAGCCCGGAAAGGTTTATTCAGTATGTGACCCGTATTTATTGACAGAGGAAGACTGGAGTTACGATACAAGACGCTGGCCTGAAGTAACTTATCCTGATATCTATACATATCTCAACATAATAATAATCATTCTCAACGAAAGAATGATTTTATTCTCTTAAACCTTGCGGAATATTGAGAAAAAAGTGTTAAAATAACTGTTACATACAACTAATATGAGGAATTTTATAAATAAACTTAAATTATTTAACTCAAAATGAAGGTATTGTCCAAAAACACATGCAAACGCATAGAAACGGCTTCTGTTTTCTGCCACCCGATAATCAAGTGATCTATAGTATACGAAAACTGACGTAGCCAGCGACGTTTTGCCTTATTTATTATTTAAAAAATGGCTCGTAGTCGTAAAGAAACAACAAGCAGCATTCGAAAATTGATTATTTTTCATCATAGTAGTGGTAAATCAGTTCGGAATATTGCTAAATTACTTAATTTATCCCATTCTACTGTGCAGTATGTCAAAAAACGCTTTAAAGAAGAAAATTGGATCGAAAACAAGGTAAGAAAAGGCCGTCCGGCAAAGTTAACAAAACGTGATCAGAGATTTATAAATAGAAAATTTGTGAAAAATTCACGTTTGAGTGCTGTAAAAGTTTCTGCAGAATTCAATGAAACATTTTCTACTTCAATTTCACCTGAAATTTTTTGAGGAGTACTCAGAACAGATGGATTACATGGGCGTTCTGCCCATAGAAAATTTTTTGTGAGTGAGAAAAACAGAAAGTTTAGGCTTCCCTTCGCACTATCAATGATAAATAAGCCCCAAATCTATTGGAATAATGTCTTATTTGCCGATGAACATTTTTGGTGCTGATGGGCGTATAATTCTATGGAGAAGAAAAAAATGAGGAACTGAATCCCAAGAACTTGGTAGGAACAGTTAAGCATGCCGGTGGAGGTATCCTTGTGTGGGGGTGCATGTCAGCATCAGGACTCGGAAATTTGGTATTTATTGATGGCATAATGAATCATGCTGTTTTTATAAATATTTTAAGAGACAATTTAAAATTATCAGCTCAAAATTTGGATATTGGAAACAACTTTGTTTTTTATGAAGATATCGGTACTAAGCAAGAAACTGTCGCATCCTTATAGATGAGACAGTGGCTGATACTCACGCTGTAGAGGGCGGTCTCGTTAATACTGGTAATGTAGAGCGAGTTGTAGAACACCTGGACGCCGATCAGGCTCGACCTGTAATGAGAGACACTTTAGAGGTGTATGACACAGTAACACGGCGAAAAGTCAATCGTCGATGGCTACTAAATTCAGTTCACTCCCACGTGTATGTGTAAGTGTGTGTATGTTATATACACATATCTGTATGTGAGTATATACATTTATATATATATATATATATATATACACACACACACACACACACACACACACATATATATATATATATATATATATATATATATATATATATATATATATATATATATATATATATATATATATATATATATATATACATACATACATACATACATACACACACACACACATACATATATATATATATATATATATATATACATACACACACACACACACACACACACACATATATATATATATATATATATATATATACATATACATACATACACACACACATATATATATATAACATAAAATCCCCTATATTCAATTCAAATTCTAAATTGCCTTCGGCGTTGTCGCGATTGAGCTATTTTCGCTTCTGATTCCAAGAACAAAGCATGGGCAGCGTCCCCTCAAAAAATATAATTTCTAGCGCATCTTTACGTAACAATAATACGTCACCTCTGACATCAGAGTCATAGTTTCAGCCAATGGCTACAGACTTGTGATCACATGGCAAGACGCTCATAAAGTTTATATAAGTACCAGCATACCCCGAAGAGCGGATTTTGGCGTGGCACTGTTACCTTTTAAACCGCTGTCATCGATGATAAAGAATGGAGAATAAAATTTATTTGCAGACGTGAAAAGAGAATTGTATTCTTGCATACGACTACGTTTATTCCCGGTGTGATATGCCGGCTCCGGTCATCATTCCCGCCGGGCCGGTATATTACATATATATATATATATATATATATATATATATATATATATATATATATATCGGGTTGTAACAAAAGTTTCCTGCCACCGCAAATATCGTCTCCGCAAACAGTTCGCGTTTGCGTGTTTAATCATACTTTGTCAAACGATTTTTGACATTTGAAAGAAAGAGACTTGCTTTAGAACACTGTGTTGTGAAATTTGTAAAAAAATATCGTTATCATGAAGTACAAAGTGTCCGAAATGGAACTATCACGCTACCAGATTAAAACTATAATTTACTTCCACTTCTGTTAGAAAAAGTCAGCTACAGAATGTCACCGAATCATGTGTACAGCTTTAGGTACTACTGTTGTATCATATGACACTGTGAAGGTTTGGTATCGAAAGTTCAAAAACAATGACTATGACATTCAAGAAGCAGAGTGCTCTGGCCGGCCTACTGATGTTGGTGAGACCCGCCTGTGAGAACTTGTGGAAGAAGAGCAGTATGCAACCACTCGAGAGCTAGCTAAGGTGTTAGACGTTAGTGCCATGTCCATTAGTCGCGCTATGCAACGCATAAACTTGACGTACAAGTTCAATCGCTGCGTGCCGCATGAACTGACTCAAGCAGATAAGGACAGATGTGTTCAGGCCTGCACTAATCTGCTCGAATATCAACGCAAGGACAAAATTCTGGACCGAATCGTCACTTTTGATGAAAAGTGGATTCACTTCAACAACACAAGCCGAAAAGGAGGTTGGTCTGCGCCCGGTAAGCCCGTCGGTAGCGTCGCAAAGCGCAATTTGACCAACAAAAAGATCATGCTTATATCTGGTTGGTTTGCCGTGGTATTATCCACAAAGAGTATCTGGAAAAAGGTAAAACCATTGACATTAAGGTGTACGAGATTTTAGTCCGTGTTGACGCTGCTATCAAGGCAAAACGTCGAACTGAGTTCTGGCGCAAGAATGCACTGTTCCATCAAGATAATGCAAGACCACATGTGTTTGCATTCACCGGCTGGACTCTGTACAGATTCGAATGGGATCTTTTGCTACATCCACCATATAGCCCCGATATCGTTCCTCCGGACTTTTACTTTTTTTCACACCTGCAGCTACATCTTGATGGTGCTATCTTCCATTCTGCACAGGACGTCCGACATGAGGTTGATCTGTTTTTGGACTCTCGTTCACCAAGTTTCTGGGCCGAAGGCTTTGAAAACCTACCAAAACGTTGGCAGAAAACCATAGATTTAGGTAGGGATTACTACCCTTCACTAAAGGTACTGCTTTCATGTTTTTTTTAAAACTTCATTAAGAACGTTTTTTGGCGGAAAACTTTCGTTACAACCCTATATATATATATATATATATATACATATATATATATATATATATATATATATATATATATATATATATATATATATATATATATATATATATATATATATATATATATATACTTTTTTTCTAATGCGGAGGCACTTTCTCGTGCGACATTCCCCGTGATTTACTGGCTACTTTGTTATGGGAAACACCCTTTGTATAAATAAAGTTTTTTCACCTCGCGTCATTTATCTTCCAGTCAAGTTGACCTCATCTGATTTGTTTGCATGAACATACACGGAATATGCCGTTGCGGACAATGGTTCCACTGTCGGCATGGATGTTTGTAATCGGCTTTAAGCTGTAGGTCCCTAGTGTAGCCAAAAATGAGCTATCAAGCAAACCTCGTTTCTTTGGCCCGAATGAGAAAGAGAAGGAATGGAATTGCTCACCCGAAGTCTCCGTCGGTGACGGCCGGGCTGTCGTTGACCACAGTCAGGGACTTGACCTTCTTCACCAGCCGGAAGAAGTCGTCGTTCAGCTTGCTGGTCGACATCGACGTCTCGTAGCTCTTCTCCCTGAGGGGGGCGAGGAGGGGAATATCATTGCACGCGCGTATATTTGGCAGGTCTTTCACGATGATACCTCGATAGGTTGCTGTTTGTCGTCAAAATCAACACTAGAAATCGACATAATCGCATTTGGACTGTAATAAAAATCGTTCAAAGCGAGTAGGTCAAAGAGAAGTCAGTCAGGACGTACTGTAAAGACGAACTAAGTGTTGTATCTATACTTTTTATTTACTTATTTAATTATTTATATCAAACAATGCAGTATTAATTATTTTAAACTTATTCCTTATATTTAAAAAGTATAGTGGTTAGTATTGCGTTGTGTTATCAATCTCCTAACTTAAATAATAACCTAGATTCTGTGGCTAACAGAAATTCACAAATGATTACTCACAAACATGACAGACACAATTTTAACTGAGGGATCAAACCAAAAATTTATTCATTACTTTTAACACAAATTAATAAAATCTTATCACCTTACGTTAAACAATAGAATTTAGAGAAATCTTATCTCATTGCCTTAACTTCTTTATACACCAACTAGCTGAAAACCCGCACTTCGCTACGGAGTACATTAAAAGTAAAAACAACGGTCAATGTATGCAGTTAATGCCAATCAATATATATATATATATAATAAATACGACGATGAATGTATATAATTGATGTAATATATATATATATATATATATATATATATATATATATATATATTTATAAAAAAATCGTAAGGGATATTTTTATAGACAAAATAATGTAGAAGAAGATATTCAAATTAAATCTAATATAAAGAATACTAAAGAATATAGTACAGTTAATATAGTACAGTTTGTAGAACATTTCTTTTACTGAATTTTAATATTTTTTTGGATAATGTCCAATCGTCTGCCGCATTATCAAGAAAAATTTTTTTTGTCTATTTAGTTTTTATGCACGTGACGATAAATTTATTTAAAGTACCATAAAAAGAAATCACGTGATCAGCATTTAATAAATTAAATTCTAAAAATTAATCTTTAAAAATTCACCAAAAATCAGGAAATGGAGGTAAAAATTCGAAAAAAATTTCATTTTGAAGGAATTTTTATGATCTATCTCGTGATATAAATTTTATAACCCTCAATGTATTATTTTAAATGCAAACGTAAAAAAAGTTTAAAAAACAGCTTAAAAATTTAATTTAAAAATATCTAAGAAGAATTTTTGAAAAATATTTCTTAGTGCACTATTAGAAGAATCGCCATGCAAAATTTCAGCCCTTTAGGTCCAGCGGTTTGGTCTGTGCGTTGTATGTCAGTCAGTCAGTCAGTGAATGAATGAATGAGTCAGTTACGGAACTGTTTTATATATATAGATTATTACTTAGGTTAAATTTTAAAAAGTCAGTTGTAAGTAGAGTGTTTAATAAACAACTGTTCAAAGATTGTATCGAAAAATCCTCTAACTATGTCAAGTAATTATTTAATGTTATATAAATCCATTTATTACATAAAATATCCACAAAGCGAAGTTTTAAAAACAGTGAACTACACAGTTAATACAGTTCACAATTAACAACACTACAAGGAAGCCATAATTAAAAGATAGGTCTGGGTATTAAAAATTTATTTCAGAAATGATGGTTAATACATATTTACATTATTTGAATAAAATCTTATCACCTTATGTTAAACAATTGAATTTAGAGAAATCTTATCTCATTGCCTTAACTTCTTTATACATCAATATACACATACATATTAATAATATCACTCGTTCTATTTCTAAACATAATATTAACTAATAATATCCCTCATCATAAATTAATAAGTATCATCTTGAACAACATAAAGAAAAAAAATGGCCACAATAAAAAATTTAAAAAAATTGAGATTGACTGACAAGAAATACTTTTAAAAAAATTTAAATTAAATTATGCCATGGCTAAAAAACTTATCTTATCGGATAGCTTAAAGGCCTCGAGACCACTTCCTAGCTCAATCGTTTTCGTACATCGGGAGAGTCACTACTCCAGGTCCAGGGTCTTTGTTCAACAATCTTCATCATGGAGTTCTACCAAGTTCCAGTAGGCACCGAACAAGCAGTATGGATCAAAGTAAAAATTAGCGAGTCAGCCAGGAAAATTAAATCCTCTTTTTTGTGTGCAGCCTTTTTATAATCTTCTTAGTCCATTCTACGGGGCCCCACTTCGATTTCATATCATCTGTGCTGTTATCCGCCGCACGCATGTCCAGAGCTTCTGACCCTCTCACATCCGAGTACAAACATACGGGGGAGCCCCAGGTGATCCTCTTATCAGTATATTCCTTTGCAAAAAGTGGGTAAAATCGTCTCTTTTTTTGAATGAAACTGAATAAACTGTATTGCCATTTCTTTAAGATTCTCGAGAAGCACTTCTGTGTTTCAAACCAATACGCGATAATTTAAAATATATATTAAAAAAGAAGAAAAATTAAGCGTATAAAACTTAAAAATAAAACGGGGGAAAATAAATAAAAAGACTAAACAAAGCTTAATTTAAACAAAAAACTTTACCTTGAGTCAGTCAATCCATATGAAAAAGAATTAAAATAAATTGAAAATTGTCAGTCAATCAAACACTAAAATAAATTAAATACCTGCATGCTACATTTATAGTACATAAAACATGATTTATCATTTGCTCAACTTTCATGAATGCCACCACAATTAATCTTTGCGAAAATTAATCGAAAGACACTCATCAAAGTTAAACAATAGGTGGAGAAAATTATTAAGGTATTTAATTCACTGTATTTTTAATTTATATATATTTTTAATTATAAAGTGATACACAACACTAAGCCAGCGCTTCGCACTTCTGGAGTAGACACGAGCGAAATTCAAACGCTTGGTCGATTGAGTCTAGCCTTCATGTTGTATGGATTTGGTATTTACCCCAGGTTCACAGAAATACGATAAGATGGGATCTCTAACACAGGCGGGGCAGTTAGCTTCCTTAACGGTCACCCTGTTTGTATTGTGGTAGCGACATCTGTTGGATAGGGAGACAAAACCCACCGTGTATCATCAAATGATTTCTATTTAGCAAGGTAGAGTGGGTCTAGAAACGACACCAGACGAGTGTCGAGCAAAAGCGTTGTGTTTTTGTCCTCCAACCTGGTGTCCATCGTGTCGACCTGTGCGGGTAGGGATGCTACCAGAGGGCGATGGTCGTTGTTCGGGGTTGCGCGAGAGGCCAGCGCGTTGCACATTGTGGCGAGAGTCTCGAATGGTCGGCTGTTGGGGGATCTCCATCATTGTCTGAAATGAACTAGCGCACAGAAGGGGACTCAGAGAGGTGACTGACCCGATTGGTGTCGTGGGATTGAAGAGGCCAAGCAGGAAGTTTGTCCGCCCACGTTTGATTGAAGAATCTACTGTGCTAAATGCGAAGTATCTCCGAGGAATGTATTTCAATTTTAACAGATTGCGCCAAGAGGCTGGCCTTTACGTTTTCTTCAATAAGTGTGTTTGGTTTTGTGAGAGACCCATTTCAACCTCGACCTCCCCGAATTATGGGCTTCTGCACGACAATTTCGTGGTCGGTGATCTTTCGGCAAATCTAGGGAGCATGCGGGAAAAGAACTTACCGAACCGACCGCCCCAATGCGCCGCGATTAGCAACAGATCTTCCGACGGGCAACCCTGGGTGACCGACGAGGATGCGAGGGAATCTTATCGGCGCCGACTAATTTGAGTAGCGGTAAACGGACCAAGTTTACGATTGTTCCCTCTCCAAACTGACCGGGCTTTGGGAGTCGTTTTAGCGATACCACTAAATATTTAACCTTGCTCTCGTTTTCGCGCCACCCACGTTAGTCTTCTTTCGGCCCTCAATCCAAATTCTCCCACTATGTTGCCATTTTCTATAGCCTGAGCGGTTCCTGCTTTTCCCGTTGCTCGTACGGTGCAGTGAAAAAAGAAGGGCCTACTCACTTGCAGGGCGGTGGGCAGTTGCACTTTATCTTCCCTTGGTCGTTGTCCATCATCGCTTCTCGGAAACAGCGATCTGCAAAAAGGGAAACCAGAATCTGTTGAGCTTCTCACGGTCCCGTTTAAATGCAAATCGCGATCGATTCGGTCCGTTTTCTATCCGCGCTTGATCGTGTTCATCGCTTTCTTTCGCAAGTGCCTGTTCATATAGAATCCGTCAGTGTTAGCGTTTACTCGTATTGACATATTTTAAAACCAATCACAGACCTTAACAATTTCGTGGCTAATCGTTTGGAGGTTTGTAATTGGTTAATATTTTAATAGGAGTAACGCAACGACCTCAGTTTCGCATCTATACTTCCAGTTCTGGGACTACTAGATCATGACGGACAAGGGTCGAGGCAAGACGATACTACTGTCACCAGAGGATAGGTTGATATTCGTACCCCCCCCCCCCCCCAATGCAACGCTCCCCTCCATGTATGTGTGTACACCAGGGGTGTCAAACTCAAAGGCTACCTTGGGCCAAACAAACAAGGTTTAACTATAGGTGGGCCGCAAAAAAAATCAATATTAATAGAAACGTAGGTTTATTTACCTAATCACAGTATATTCAACATAAATATATGCATTTTGTTTAATAACAGCAAAAAAAAGAGTATAATTAAAAACATTTAGTGAATTCTTCCTATCTTATTATAATTCTGAGTCGGTTATTTTATTATATATTATTGTGGGCCAATATATTGGCCGGGCCGCAAAAATGTTCGTCGCGGGCCGCGAGTTTGACATCCCTGGTGTACACTATACTGCCAAAAATAATCGAATTCATTGGCCTAAAGAGGAAGCTAGTATTTATTTTTAACATATCACCTCTGGCATGCTTTCGACCCATATGTGGTATTCCCCCGATTCAAGCCCCTGCCAGGTTGTTCTAGACCACAGAGCGGATTCTGGGCCTGTCAATACTCATGCTGAAAGAAACGGCCACATTGTAGAAGTGCGTAATCATCTGAAAGGTTTATGTACCTCTCAGAGTGGAAGGTCAAACAATCAGACCCCTTCCTAGCACAGGTTGGTCATTGTGGGTTCATCACAGAGGAAATTTGGAACAATGCCGTCGGAAAAATAGGCAAACGTCATTCCAAACCAGGTCCATCCGATTAGAAAAGTTTTAGGCGTGATTTATCACTTCACACAACCCGTTTTCACTCTTCTGTCGTCCAAACACCCCTGCAGGCTAGTGGGGCAGTCGATCTGCCACAGTATCATTCATTATGCCGGCGAATTATACGGGTACTAATATCAGTTCTTGAAGCTCGTGGCACTTCGAAAGCCAACATTGATGCTTCCTCTAGAGGAGGGGTTCCCAACCTTTTTCCTACATCGACCCCTTTTTAAAAGAATGATTTTCTTCATCGAACCCCTCACATTTTTTTCTACAATATACAGCATACAACATAATTATAATACTAATAATTACACATAAAACACTTAAAGATAACAATTTGACTAAGAATAGGAACAAAAAATTAGAAAAATTGGTTCATTAAGTTTATGTTTTTGTATCATTTTAATTTTTAATTTCACAAGTATAAACAAGATTTCAGAACCATCGATTGTAATGACACAAACATCGCCAAGAGGAAAAAATGAAACTGCTTCTGACTGGTTGCATCGGAAGTACCCATATGCTTTTTAAGGTCCAGTGGATTTCCTCAGTTTTTGCCTAGAGTTGGTACACAAATAAAATCCGACGGTGGCATTCGAGGCATATACAAAAGCGTCATGACATTCGACTTTAGATCCACAGATCACTCCGCTTTATACAAATCTGCATTTATACATATTAAAACGGATATTATTATCTAATAATTACATTCCTAAAAAAGTAAATTCTAAAAGAGAAAAATTCATCATAGACCCCCTGGAATACTATAGACTCTTTTTAAGCTTCCACAGACCCCCGAGGGACTCACCTGGACCCCGTTGAGAATCCCTGCTCTAGAGAGTCCTGAATAAGCATCTCTTCCTTCGATCGTCTAATTTGTGCGACCTCCCATATCGGGGTTTCGTGCCTTCCATCAATTGCAGAAGATTTAGAGATGTCCAGAAAATACACATAGAGACTGATTCATTAGCATCCATTGACCATACTTGTTTGGAAATCCGTAAGTTCGGCTTGCACGCAGATTCCAGTGAAATTGAAAGATTTGTTAGGTGATCACGTTTATATAGACTGCTTGATAAGTTCTGCAATTGCACATGCCTCTGTATGCATATTTCGAGTTGACTGATTATATCTGGCGATATACTGTAGTATCTGTCTTTATATTATAAGTATAGTAGAAGGGTACGAAGTGAACTACCCCCGAGGCAGCTAATTATGTCCATGGCACCGAAGCTGTGTGGCCGAACACGAACATCAGGATGCCCCAGAAAAACAAGCACCTTCGGAAAAGGGGGTCATCCGATTGTCCCCAGGGAAACCGACTAAAAGGAACTAGATCATATCGGACGAACACTTAGCAGAAAGTCCCAATCGGGAAAAGAGGAAGCCTGCCGAACGAGGTCGCAGATGAGAAATACTTCAAGTCCAAACTGTACCCATGAAATCTGTGAAGCAAAACATAACGTATCGTTCAAAGAAAGAGGACGTCGGTCCCCGCTTTCCAGTGCAGGCGGGAGGTCATTGGAGTGATCGTGTCGTAACCGTGGCGCCGATAACAATGTTTGCGAGGGATAGAGCAAAAGTGGGGCTGACCTTCGTACTCGGAGGTGTTGGTGTGGCAGATGCTTCCCCGGCGGGGCACCGTCGTGGCCCTCAGGAACTTGGGGTGGTAGCAGCGGCAACGGCGGAACACCTCCAGGTTGACGCACTCCCGCTCGCAGTCCTGCACACACAAATGCAGACTACTTAGTTCTGTTAACCTACAAAACGGCAAATGAACAAAATAAAGTGTAGGCAATCGCTCATCGCGAGTTAAAAACCAATGAGCGAAAACTAGAGAGTGACGCAGCGATCATGAGACGATGGGGGATTTCAAGCTCAAAATGAGTTGACGTTTCTCTGACGGGAGAACCTCTTTCTCTCTGAGAAGAGAAACGGACAGCAAACGAAAGAAAGGAGGTTGCTGGAACTAGGAAAAGGTGTACAGAGAGGAGCCTCTTTTTGCGGGGCTTTACCCATCGAGGTCGTTACAATGCGTCACTCAAATAGGGTCTACAAACTCTTTTGCAGTGCAAAACAGTCGAGTTTTGCACGAATAACAATGTATGACGATAATTTGTACTATTACTAAGGAAAAAATGACTTTGTTCGCATCTCAGATGGGGGTGAAAAAAGACGGGAAATCCTCCTCCAAAACACGTTCCACGTTCGCCGACTCTTTTTTTTTTAAACTAAAACGACGGAGAAAAGAAGCGATTCAAAGAGGAACACACATACATGGGGCGAGTCAAGAAGCTGAATTGAGTAGCAAAGGCACTCACGTTCTGGCGGTAGGGGTCTCCCGTGTAGTTCCCGAGCGTCTGTCCGTCTTCGGCGCAAGCCCCCCACGGCGGCCCTAGCCTCGTGATCTCGGTGTACTCGATGTCGATGGAAGTCATGTCTCCAGGCCTGAGGTCGATGCCGTCCTCGGACATCACCGGGATGGTCCGTGGGTCGTGGATGATGAGTCGCACGCCCAGCTGCCGGGTGAGGAGTGGCAGCGAGTCACCGCTGCGAGCGCGAAGGAACAGCTGCAGGCCTGCGGATGAAAGCAATCCCTTGGTGACGTCTGTGGTTTTTTTTAATTCATGAGAGTCGGTTCTCGTTATAAAAAAATAGAACGTTGTAACGAGTGGTCGCTGTAGCGAAAATTGATTTAAAAATAACTTAATATTCACCAAATGATGAGAGTTTATGAATTTAAAAAAAAAAATCTATGTTAGTGTACGATGACATTGTTCATACTATTTTTTACTTTCTTATCCAATAAGCATTGACAAAGTGTATGTAATTCAAGAGAGCGATAGTTTCTATGAAATGAATGTGAATGGAATCTGATAAATATTCGGTCTTACTTTTAGATTTATTTCCTAGAAAAATAATCCAAAAATGGTTTTTTTTGTGTGAATTGAGATGTATTTCCATATCACTAAAATATCGTGTCGCGGGTTTGGTTTGGAGTGCTACGGTCCACGTTTTACTTACCCGATATCACACGAGGGCTCATTAGACCGGGACCCGCCGGTTCCGAACATCCATGCCAACAGTGGGACTCGAACCTACAGGATCTGAACCATTAACGGCTCCAAGGAGGGGGGTGGCAATAGTGGCAATTGCCCCTCCCAAAAAAGCCCGGCGTATTTTTTTTATAGCCTAAAATTATATAACCCTAGACCGAATACTAAATCAGTTTAAATTTAAAATGAGATGATGTTTATTTCTTTATATATATATATATATATATATATATATATATATATATATATATATATATATATATATATATATGTATATATATATGTATATATATATATGTGTGTGTGTATATATATATATATATATATATATATATATATTGCCCCCCCCCCCAAAAAAAAATAAATAAAATAAATCTGGGCTGGAGCCGCCCATGATATGAACCTGCCATCACTGGCTATCGTGTCGCGGGAGAGAACCGTATCGGAATTCAATGATATCATATATTATGAAAGGGGATTGCTTTGGTGGACTCCGGTCGCTGTAATGGGTGGTCTTTATAACGAGCGTAATATTTTAACCCGAAGCAATTGTCCGAGGTACAGTGTGGAAGTGCTACAGCTCCTTTGGAGTGATGCGATACTCACCGAAGTTCCTGCCCGCTTGCTGGACCGTCCGCACCTGCTCTTTCCGGACGACCTCGTTCCCGACGTAATTGAACATGTAACACTTTCCGTAAGAAGGGGTGTACAGCGTCACCAGGTCCCTGCAAGCAGAGATGCGAGTCATCCAGATATCGCCATTTGGAAAACGAAGAACCGACAACTCGTGTTGATCTGTTCTGGGATGTCTGTAGAATCGGTTACGCGACGGAGACATATTACACCGAGAGAATTCGAATCAAAGTGAGGGGGGGGGGCAACGTGTTGTTTTCGGAAATAACTGCTTTACTTAAAGAACAGGTCTTGAATCGAGACACATTTTCCATTTTCTTGCTGTCGCCGTTTAGCCAGTGGCAGATGCGAGCTCCCTTTTATGGTGCATATGCATTCATGCAGAGTTCTCTGCATGGAGACCCCCCACTCCTGTCATCACATTAGTCACGGTAACCCTACACGCCGTGTACCCCGCCCCCATTGACACCATTTGACCCTGGGACCCCGGATCTTTGATGCTCTGTAGCAGGACCGAAACAGGAGGCGATCCACGCATATACAGAGTACGCAGTGAACATAAATCACTGGCTTCCCCAAG
Source organism: Dolomedes plantarius (assembly GCA_907164885.2). Taxonomy (NCBI): domain Eukaryota; kingdom Metazoa; phylum Arthropoda; class Arachnida; order Araneae; family Dolomedidae; genus Dolomedes; species Dolomedes plantarius. Next base: position 18,554,243 of record OU015495.1, on the reverse strand, counting down.
GCAGAGCAAAGCAGAGTACATGAATGCAAACGCAGCATAATACATTGCGTCCTGTGCAATTTTCTGTATTCCTCACAACTAACGTCTGTCTGCAGCTCCCCCCCCCCCGTTGCATTTTTGTCAATGTAGGTCTAGGGGAGAGTGTGGTCGTCTGCCATGACTTTTCTGTATTCCTCACAACTAACGTCTGTCTGCAGCCCCCTCCCCCTTGGTGTTGTTGTCAATGTAGGTCTAGGGGAGAGAGTGGTCGTCTGCCATGGTTTAGATTTCCGTCGATGAATAGTCCAAGTCGGGCCCCGTTTCGATAAATTGACGCAAAGTTTCCCCCATTTTGAACTTATTTTTAACCTTCTTAGGGTGTTCGGGTCTTTTTTGACCCATAACAAATTTATTTCGTATAGATTTATTACAATTTGGGGAATTTTTCAAAAATATATTGTGACTTTGTTTTTATAGTCATAATAAATATTCAGCTATGTGAAATGTTTTTTTTCAAACGGTAGTTTTTTAACAATAAAAATTGTAACTCATAAGTCGTTCGGGTCATTTTTGACCCGTGTGGAATTTTAGAGCATAGCAGCAAGAGCACAGCAATTTTTAATATATTATTCAATTATTGCTGTGACAAAGCATTAATGCTTTCGTTCTTCTCCGTTATATATATTTTTTGTTTCCTTTTGGCACAAAAGATGACACTAATAATACTACTGCACTGTTCTTAGCAGTTTCTAGTTTCTGTAACCGGTATTTGATTCCTGTGCTTTCCTTTCCACTCTCGTAGAGTGTATAAAGGGGCGTTGTAAAGCGACGAATCTGACCAGTCGACGAGTCAGACGACGACTCTATTTAGCAATGATGGTAAAATCGAATGGAAATCTGAACCACAAGCTTCATGTTCTAGGCGTCAGGCAGAAAATGTTGCGAACATGACTCCAGGGCTTACGAGATACACCACGTCTAGAACTGAAGACGAATACTCTGCATTTGTTGTTTTATCCTCCCGCAATTGTGAATATCATACTAAAAAATTGTAACGTCGAAGGAAAAAAGGTGTTCGGTGACAGTTGGAAGAATTTGAATAACGTTGACTTGGAAGCATTTATTGGCTTGTTGCTGCTGTCTGGGGTATATAAATCTCGTAATGTGTCTATAGAGAGTCTGTGAGATGCCACAACGGGACGGGATATCTTCAGGGCAACTATGTCCTTAGAAAAGTTCAAAAGGAAATCAAAGATTCTTCGATTTGATGACAGGCAGACCCGACCAAGAAGACGGGCAACCGACAAATTTGCAGCCATAAGAAAACTTTGGGACAAGTGGGTGGAAATTTTGCCTATGTTGTATAACCCTGAAATGCTCGTTACTGTGGATGAACAACTGGTAGCTTTCCGAGGAAAGTGCCCTTTCCGCCAGTACATGCCCAGAAAACCAGCCAAGAACGGCATAAAATTTTGGGTACTTTGTGACAACGCTACCAATTATGTCTGGAACATACAGCCGTAGAGCCAGTAAAGAGGCAAGTGCGTAGTACTCCAGAGTACTCCTCACCATCACAGAAAGATAGAAGATACAGACACAAAGAAACCTCAAATCATTCTAGATTATAGCAGAGCCAAAGGAGGAGTAGAGTTAAGATAAACTAGCCTCCCACTATTCCTGTCAGAGAAAGATCAACAGATGGCCCATCGTAGTTTTCTCCAACATCCTAGTCATTTTCGAGTATAAAGCGTTCTTGTTATTCATCAAGATCAACCCAGAATGGAAGATGAACTCATTTCACAAAAGGAGAATCTTCATTGAGAAGCTTGGCATGACTTTGGTTACCCACCACATTGACGGAAGAAAACATCTGCCAAGAGCAAGGGCTGCCCGAGTATTGGCGATGAGCATTCGAAACTCAGAACAACCTGAACCCCAATCTGAAGAATCTAGAAATGTAGCAACTACTGGCAAAAGGGGAAGATGTCGCTTACGCACACAGACTGAAAACAAAAGTCCTGTGAGGTGTTTCAAAGGTAGACAGTTTACTTGTAAGAAACATTACATTCAAGTGTGTAACAGTTGTATATAAACGGAACAACTTAGAGGCTAACGAATTTACAAATTTTCTATGACTTTCCTTCATTGATTGTAGCGTACAAAATTGTATTTTTGTATGTAAGCTAAATATTTCATAAATCTTTCGTTAATGTGTAATTTTACTTCCGAAAATAAACAAATAATATAACTCAGATGAGAACTTTCTTGTTTTATCAAACGAATATAAAAAAATATATGTAATAAATACAGGAAAAATCCGTGCTACATTGTATTGCATTTGAAAGTTTAGAGTGATTTTCAGGGGTGAAGGATTGAATTACAGCATTTTTATTTTATAAATACAGAGTGGTTCATTAAATTCAAGTTTCCTTATGGTTATGGAAACTTACGTGTAAAAATGTTAAATGATATACAAATACATAAAAATGTAAATAAAATGATAACTAAATAAATAATAAATTACTAATATAAATAAAATGTGACTATAATACAACAACATTGAAAATTACGCTTTGGGTCATTTTTGACGCGAACACCTTAGGTGTATGCTACATTGCAACAACGCAAGAAGGTTAAGGGAATTCAAGTCCACATAGATTCGCTGCCAACATAGCGCCTGTGGTATTTCTACTGTCCGATCCAGGGGTTGTAAATGAAGCAGCACAGTCTACACAAAATCACATTTATTTTCTATGCTACGGACATCACAAAAAGCGGACAATAGATCTTAATCTTATATTCTGGGATTCGAAAAGTGGAGCTCAATAGCTCATCCCAGTCTCCCCTATCGCTTACGCGATTCTCTCTGCTCTACCAAAACAAAAGTACTTACATAGGGAGAGGGTGCGTTGCAGCGCCATCTGGAGAACATAAATTTGAAGTTGCAACACCCTCCCCCCCATGAACTGCAAGGTTCATCAATACAAAATGCAACTAAAACAGATAAACAAATCAATTACATATACATTAATAATAATTCAAAATTATAGATATTCAATTATACCTATACATTAATAACATTCAATTCAAAATTATAGATATTCAATTATATTTATACATTAATAGCATTCAATTAAAAATTATAGATGCTCAATTATATTCAAAAGGTTTCAATTATATTTAAAGTTCAATGTTCAAAAAAGTTTTTGTAAAGTTCAGATCAGTTCGTTTCTCTATCACTTGTCAGTCTGAGAGTTCTAGAGGGAACAAAAGTTGTGTAGGTCTCTTCACAACACCAGAATCTAACTTCACGCAACATGATCTTACCTTACCGTCTCTTCCGGGGAATACTTCTATGATCCTCCCCATTCTCCACATATTTCTAGATGACTTGGGATCTCCAAGTAGCACCACGTCATCAACTTTGAAACCTCGAACTGCTGTCGTTGATGCAGTGCAATTAGCTGATTTCAGATTTAACAAATATTCTTTCCGCCACCTTTCCCAGTAGTGATCTAATAACCTTTGTCGATAGTTGTAACGTTTGGTTAAATCTTTCCTATTTACGTTGTTGCGTTCTTCACTGAGTTTCACAGGTGGCAATGATGTTAAACGTTTTCCGACGAGGAAATGTGCTGGAGTCAATGGTGAAGGTTCATGAGGATCACTGTATACAAAGGTAATGGGTCTGGAATTAATTATAGATTCAACTTCCGTTAATATGGTCTCTAACTCTTCTGTTGATAATGATGATTTTCCTAGGGTTTTTCGTAGGACTGTTTTCACTGACCTTACTAGCCTTTCCCAGAATCCACCCCACCAAGGGCTTCTCTCGACTATAAATTTCCAATGTATGCCTGCCTTGCCAAAAAAATCACTAACTTCTGGGGAGCTAATATTCGTCCATATTTCCTTTAAATCGGCATTCGATCTTTTGAAAGTCTTTGCGTTGTCTGAGTAAATCGTCGAACATAATCCACGTCGTGCAATGAACCTACGAAAGGCAAGCAAAAATGTTTCAGTGCTTAAATTCGAGACTAATTCCAGATGAATCGCGCGGGTCACTGCACATGTACATAATAAAATATAGTGTTTCCCGTCATTTTCTCTGGTGAACAAGGGACCTGCAAAGTCAATACCTGTTACATCAAATGGAGGGGTCTTCTGGACACGATCAGCTGGTAGTGGTACTGTTACTTGTATGCCAGGCCGTATTTTATATCGTTTACATATCAAGCACTTATTTAACGTAGATTTAACAGACTGTCTCCCTCTCAGTATCCAAAATTTGTTTCGTACTTCCACTAAAGTGTCAGATACTCCTGAATGTAATACCTTATTATGGGCATCCAAAATTAAGAGTTCGGCGTATTTCGTTCCTCCTGGAATTATACAAGGATGTCTTTCTTTAACCTCAAACTGTGAGAATTGTAATCTTCCTTTTACGCAAATTAATCCGTTGTCATCTAGTTGAGGGTCGAATCCAATTAGTTTCGAGTGTTTGCTAATTGGCTGATTATTTAGCAATTGATTCATCTCTTCTTCAAAATATTTAAATTGAACTATTTTGACCCAATAGATTTCGACTTCGGATAATTCAGAAACTTTTAGTGGTCCTTTAATCTTTTCATTATTTTTCTTTGAATTGTGTATAAATCGCTTTATCCAAGCAGTCACTCTATACACTCTTGAGAGTTTGCTATACTTCTCTATGTCCAAAACAGGTTCTTGCACAGGCATGATGTTACAAGCAAATTGATGACAAGTTTCCTTTTTAACTTTCCTCTCTGATTGTAGTTCTTGTTTAATTTCATTTGACACGTATGGAGGCCATAGTTTATCAGGTAATGTCAACCACTGTGCACCCTTCCACCACTTCTCGTTATTCAATAGCTGACGAATTGATTCTCCTCTTGTGAGTATATCGGCTGGATTCATCTTCCCTCTGCAGAATTTCCAATTCTGTGGTTTACTATGCGTCTTAATCTCAGAGACTCTATTCGCAACAAAGGGTTTCCATTCCCTCGCTGTTCCCTTTATCCAATGGAGAGTTATTGATGAATCAGTCCAAAGAAATGTGTTGTGATGTTTTATCTTGAAGATATTTCCAAGGTATTCCGCAATTCTAGCTGCAATGACGGCTCCCATGAGTTCTAATCTTGGCAGTGTGAGTCGTTTCAATGGCGCGACTCTTGTCTTTGACATCACAAAACTAGTACTAAAATTTCTTCCTTCTCTGTATCTCAAATATGCTACAGCGCCATACGCTCTTGGGCTGGCATCGCAGAATATGTGCAATTGCCTATCTTCAACCTTCAATGAGGGGTCGTCGGGAAAATACTTCCTGCCAATAGAAAATTCTTTCATATCCTCAATTTCTGAATGCCAGTTTGCCCATTTTTCTTGTAAATCGCTCGGGAGTTCCTCATCCCATTTTATGCCCTTTTCCCACATTTCTTGAAGTAGGCATTTTATTCTGATGACGTACGGAGATAGAAATCCTGCTGGGTCAAATATTCTAGCCACTGTTTGTAATACGAAGCGTTTGGTGTTTTTAACATTCTGCAGTGACTCAATAAGGGGTTTAATGTCTAACTGTAAGATATCTGATTGTGCGTTCCACCTTATTCCCAGCACCTTAGTGTGATTTTCCGACATTTCTTCTTCCATATTGTCGTTATCAGACCAGCGTTGGCTTAAATGTTTGGAATTAGTTTTCCATTTTCTAAGTTTCATCCCAGCGTCATCAAATATTTTTACTGCATTGGTCGATAAGCGATAGGCTTCTTCGACATCGTTTGCCCCATAAAACAAGTCGTCCACATATAAATAGTTATTTAACATGTCAACCGTTTCTTTGAATTCCGATTCATATTTCCTTAGATGGTACTTAATAGTTGCAGCCAACAGAAATGGACTTGAGCTGACTCCAAATGGAACTCGTTTAAATCTTAAAGTCTTGACGTTTTCAGCGTTAGCCAAATTTTCCTTATTCCAAATAAAACGCAAATAATTCCTATCTTCGGGGGCGACTGAAATTTGTAAGAACGCTTTCTCGATATCAGAACTGAAGGCGATTTGGTATTCTCTAAATTTTAAAATTACAGTCAATATATTAGGATTCAAATTTGGACCAGGATCCAAGCAGTTATTAAGTGATTCCTGATTTTTCTCTTTCGAAGATGCGTTGTACACGATTCTGACTTTAGTAGTGGTTTTGTCTTTTTTAATAACCGCAGTGTGGGGCATATAATACACGTTTTTTAAATTCAGTTCACTCTTAGGACATTCTTCAATAATACCATCTTTAATCTGCTCTGACATAATCGCTTTATAGTTTTCAAATAGCCATTTGTTACCCTTAAATATGTTTGTTAAATTAATAAATCGTCGCTTCGCAAGTTCAAAATTATCATGTGGTTCGTTCCCATTTGAATTCCACAGTAATTTTACTTCGTATCTACCCTTTTCATATTTAATATTATCTTCAAAGGTTCGTAACGCTTCACTGGAGGTATCTAAATTTTCATTCTCACTTATTCCTAACGCTTCCAATTCCCAGAATTGGCGGATCTCGTCGGGTTCTTGCGCTGCAATAAACAATGATGACACACTCCCAGATGTTGTTTGGGGTGCATGAACCCTTCCCTGCACCGACCATCCGAAAACAGTTTCCACGCCGACGAGGTGTTTGTTTATTTTTTCTATTCTCCCCGTCGCGACACTAAAGTAGAAATCGGCCCCTATTAGAACATCTATGTGGCCTTGATCTGCGCCCCCCTCAAAGCATGCAAGAGGGAAATTCTTTACATCCATCTGACGACGAATGTGTATGTCTGGTATAGCAATGGGTGCGCAGCAAATATTCTCTATTACGAGAGCTTCAAATTCTACACTTTTAGATGGGCACATGTAATTTTGCATCTTTAATTGTACTACGCTATGTGATTGCGTCAGCGGTTTCGTAGATCCAAAGGGAAATATGCTTAATGTTTCCTCTCTGATTACCGGAAGTTTTAATTTTCTTACTATGTTTTTATTAACAAAACTTCTCTGACTTCCGGAATCCATCAAAATGCGAGATAATCTTGAGTGAGATTTACCTTGAATCAATACGTCACATGTCAACAATAATATATTGCTTCTTAAATTGGAATCTCCGCTTTGATTTTGAAACATAGTTACATTAGTTTCGGGTTCTGATTTTTCTGAAGCATCACAAATTGATTTGTTATGTTTCCTATTGCACAATGAACATGGTTCCGTTCTCGAACGACAGTCTTTGGCTAAATGATTTCTTTTTAGGCATACGAAACACCTTCCCATTCGTTTTAGAATATTTTTTCTTTCAGTTACCGTAAGCTCAGTACAATCATCACTTCTGTGATTTGTTTCCTTTCCACAAAATACACAGCCATCTCTCGATAGTACATTTAGTGCTGCAGTTGTAGGTAGTCTAAAAGGCTTTGGTTTATATCGGTCGTGTAAGTAATTTTTATGCTTATACTTATCGGCAATATTTTTATTTTCTGAGCAGTCTTTGAAATTTATTTCGGAATCTGTTCCCTTGGTTAGATTTTCCGTTCTTTCCCTACTTTCGATTTCTTTTTTAAGGAATTTCATTAATTCCGTTATCTTTTCAATTTCTGCTTTATCATAGCATCGGGTAAATTCTAAAGCTAGATCTTTAGGTATTACTTTAATGAGGATAGGGAATAGTAAGCAACCAAAGGTATCGGTTTTAACTCCAAGACTTTCCAGTCCTCTTATCTGCACTTCACACTCGTCATAGAGTTTTCTCAAACTCTTCAAATCACTAGATCTTCTTACCGGAGTTAAATTTAATAGGCGGGTCATATAACAATCTATTATGACCTCTTCCTTTCCAAAACGGGATTTTAAGATATCTAGTGCCTTCATATAATTCTCGGATGTTAGTGTCAGACCTTGTATTGCCGTTGCGGCATCCGAACCCGAAACAGTTTTTAAATAATTAAATTTTTCAATTTGATTTAGATTTGGGTTATCATGAATAGCAGATTCAAACTGCGCCCAAAAGGCTGGCCAAACGCAGATATCTCCGTTAAATTTTTCTATATTTAGCCGTGGTAATTTGATATTTGATTTTGGATTAACTTCTGAATTACTGGCACTCGGGCTATTACTAGTATTTATGCCACTACTGGTAGCATTTGAAATTAACTGTTCTTGGTTTAGGTTATATAAACATTTATTGCCGCGTACTTTAGAGCTTATAATTTTATTTGTATACTCCTCGCAACTTTCGATTTCTGTTTCCATGTCGTCAAGATCAGTAACTTGTTCTATCTCATTATTTAATGCGTTTAATGAGCTCTCTTTCTCTGTTAACTGCGCGAGCAATTCTTCTATTTCTAGAGCATTAATTTCTGCTTTAGGTTTAAATAGTTCTGCTTCGATTTTGTTGATTATTTTAGTCGCTGATGATCGCAGAACAGTTCTTTTCTTTTTTAATTTTTCTATATCCATATCGAATTATCAATATTATGGATTTATCAATTCAAAAAAATCAGTTTATTCACTCACCTTCTGATCTAAAGGTATGATCCCGTGGGTTCTGCACCAAAAGGATGTGGTATTTCTACTGTCCGATCCAGGGGTTGTAAATGAAGCAGCACAGTCTACACAAAATCACATTTATTTTCTATGCTACGGACATCACAAAAAGCGGACAATAGATCTTAATCTTATATTCTGGGATTCGAAAAGTGGAGCTCAATAGCTCATCCCAGTCTCCCTTATCGCTTACGCGATTCTCTCTGCTCTACCAAAACAAAAGTACTTACATAGGGAGAGGGTGCGTTGCAGCGCCATCTGGAGAACATAAATTTGAAGTTGCAACAGCGCCTCAAGCGCCAGAAGAAGAAAGGAGTTACCTCACATTCGACGGACACTCAAAATTATTTCAAGAGAAAATTTTGTGATACGTTAGGCCAGTCGCGAGAATACTTCGAGGAGGTATCCATCGAACAGGGAACTTTCGGTTTCTCCCCAAAATTTTCGATACATATAACTGAATTTAAATAATTACAAGATAAAAAGAACTTTTTATATACCATGTTTTTAAATTTTCTGTTGAATCCTTTAAACTTGACAATTCTATGTATTAATAAATACTGTTTAAAATTTTTTGGATGAATTATTCCATCCACTTGAAAGAAAATGAAGTTAATTGGAAGTGAACTTGCGTTTATCTTTTCGTTCGCGTCCGGGCCGATAGCTGGCTGCACCAGTCTACAAAACAAAATTACCTGAAAATGAATTCAAATCTGCTTAAAGATGGCTAAAAGTATTAAAAAAATGCATTGTCACCGTGTTCTGAGCTATTCTAAAAGTTTCAAATGTCTAGCTAGTCGGGAAGTTAGTTAAAAATCGATTACAAGATTTGTACGGGACAAACACACAAGAAAGCGAGTTAATAAAAACATGTAAAAAATAAGTTTCGTCAGAAGCTTCCATCGAGTGCGAACGGTTTCGAGTAGCGGACTGTTGGCACCCCTTTGGTTCACTTAGTGCGAGTCCCCGCATTTAAGTGCAGTGAAAGCAAAAGGGCGTGCATTTTAGAAAAACGACGACCGTGTGATACCAGCAGTTTTCTACGTTGTAGCTGCAGGATAGGATGAAGCTATCGGCAGGGAAGCCGAAGTCGTCTGTGACGGTCACCGGCGGCACGAAGAAACGTTCCACATCCCGCAGATCTTTCGTCCTGGAGCTCTTCAGCTTGATCAGCAGGTCCCGAATCTGGTCGGTGGTGTCGAGGGCGGACAGGCCATTACGGAAAATGTCCGGCAGGGAGGAATCCAGCGGCCCTGAAACGAGACGTCCATCGATCAGGTGCTCTAGGAGATCGCTGCCGAAATATTCCCCTGCATATCAGATGAACTGACACTCGGAAGTGCTCCTGAAAAGAGCTAACCAGAACAGAGGAGAAAATTCATAAAAGCACTCGCTGTTCCTAAAATAATTCACCCCTTTCCCACCCCAAAATGCCTGTAAAAACCTTTTTTGGGCAGAACAACGAGGAACACGCAGTCTGGTAAGTCGAAATACTCATGTGATAAGACTGAGTGTGGTTTCATATGCGGAAATATTGAGGACATTTTATGCGGTATCCTCCAATCCAATCTGAACCGACAACCTCGTTCGACAGTGAAAGTGCATGAAATAAAATAACAGGAAAAGATTGGTTCTAGCAGAAGGTTGCTCAGAATTCTGACAGGAGAGGTAGGCCTTTACAGCATCGCAAGACAGTGTACACTAAGACTTGACCGATATTTCGCCTCTCATGTAAAAGAAAATAGTCTTTGTGTTAGGCAACTGAACTCTAAAAGGGCTATCTAAACTTCAGTTTATATTAGATCGTTTACTTGTATTACTTTCCGACTTTCATGCTATCGTTTTAGACTGACGTAGCACTTATTACCACAACTAATGGCGTCACAGAAACTCTGATGTCATACATCTGAGAAATAGGGTTTTTCGTTTATTTTCCCCATGGTTTGTTATTTTTCCTTTCCAGTGTATTTTATACAAATATGTCAATGTTATGTTACTGGCTTGTATAAATACTACTCGAGTTAGAGCAAAGGTGCCGGCTAGCAGTACACACAGTTGAACTCACGAGCTAGTGAGATTCGTGTGTGAGATTATTTTGATTATACAAATGTTTTAAGCGATTGCTCTTAATATTTTTAAATGTTTATTGAAGTTCCGAATAAACTCAATTTTTTAAACTTAAGTCTTGCTGATTTCTAAACACACCCCATGACAGACCAGTGCGTACTCTTATACTGTCACTCTCCGTGACACTTTCTAATAATGGTAGGGTTACGCCATCTAACTGTAAGTATCCTGCATATATTTGTGTTATTGCGGGACTCACTGGGCATGTGGCATTTGTCGCGCGGCTCTTCGTCGCAGACGCCTGCCCGGTGGCCCGGCTCGGTGGCCAGCGGGTACACGAACTGGGTCTGGCACCGACAGCGTCTGTTCCCGGTCGGGTCGGTGACGAGGCTGCATCCGGGCGCCGATCCGTTCCACTGGCACATGAGCATGGAGCAGGCGCACTCGTCGTCCGACTGGTCGGCGTCCGGGTAGCAGTGGAGGGTCCTGCACGGGTTCGGGTAGCAGAGGCACTCGTCGTCGAACCACGACCACTCGCAGAGGGGGTCCTTCAGGCAGCGCGTCCGATCCTCCTCGGAGACGCTGCAAGGAAAAGCAAAGGGCGTTTCGGAAGGCAGAACTCTTAAACAGAGATTGTCTGCGTTTTGGCTCGCTTGACGGGGAGTTGCAAAAGGATTTGTTAGTCTAAACCAGGGATTCAGAAACTTATTTCGTCGATCTCCCCCTTTTCAGAGAAAAAATTACGCGCCGCCCCCCTGGAAATTTACCTTCCTATGCGAGTAAACACACATACAATGGCAATTTTCGACCTTTTTATGTATATATCTTTCTACCTATATAGAACATAGTAAAGAAATATGTTGTTGTAAATAAGACAACTTGAAGCTTAAAATTAAAAACTTATTTATTAAAATCAACCGTAGTTACATTCGCATTTCACACGGGAAATTAAGATAACGAAGGATAATAATCGTTTTGTAAATATTACAAATAACAGTAAAACTAATGAGAAGGATGAACTTGGTGCACAGCAATCAATCTATATATATAAAACGCGTAGGTATGCGGCACAAAAATCGATGATATTTCCACACTCCGAATGGCAACGGCTTCAATTACCAGATGTAAACATTAGCGGGCGTACGCAATTTGAAACCGCGTGTCAACATGTATTTATGCACTGAAATCAGGAATGCTCGAAAGCAAGCTGCACGATCAAGGGAAATTTGGGAACAGTTTCAAGAAAGAAAGCGAAGAAGAAATAATTGATTAAGAGAGAGGCGTGAAAGAGAGCATAAATGATCGTGAAGTTAGGCTTAACCGTCCCAGGCATAGCAACCGAGAGCCAGTAATAGTTAATTTTTTACACTTTTTTCAGTACGTGATGAAATTTTACTCCATTTTAATAAGTGAAGAAATTTTCCCAACAGTTTATTATTTGATATGATTAAGTATAGATAAATGAATTATGAACAATAGTACATACAGAGAGTGGTGTAATCCACACTCTATTTTAGTACTTACTGAATTTTTACTCCATTTTTTAAGTTAAAAAAATTTTCCCCAACAATTTCTTATTTGATGTAATGATAAAGTGTCGATATTTTAATTGTGAAAAATAGTACAAACAGAGAGGGATGTCATTTTTAAAATCATTGGTGTTGGGTTTCTCAGTCTTATCTTTAACTCTGTTCTGAAGTAATGGAAATTCACATTTTTTTAATCACGATGTTTTAGAATCAGTGTTATGGCTTACCTTGGCATTAGTAAAAGCCCGTCAACCTTGGCGCGCCACTAGAAAAGCTTTGACGTTTTGCTAATGGCAGCAGTTCAGTTTCAGAAACTGTTCTGTGTAGTCGCATTTTAGTATTAGTGGTATGTTGTTGCACAGTATGGTTTGTTAAATATAACTGTCAATCGCAGTATGATCTGCATTGTTCTTGCCATAGGGCAACCTAGTCAGTTGTTATGTTTGTTTTTTTGTGTGTAATAAAACCACTAAAAAAGACATTGCAGTTTTGAATTAGAAAAATATAGAATACAGTCCATTTAAGAAGGATCATTTTTTTTGGTCACGTCGTTAGGAGAACTGGTATTTTACATTTGGTTTTAAATTCATTGATAGTATGAACAATCAGTTGTAATCATGACTGATAAAAATAAATTAGTAGCTCTTAATCGTCAAAGAGTGGCCTATAAAGGTCAGTTGACTGGAATTGCAAATTTCCTCGATGATGAGAAGAGTAAAGAGACATTGGAATACCGAGTAAAATTAGATAGTGTACAGAAAGTTATGTCGCATTTGCATGACTTGAAAATCGAATATTTTGGAATAGTTGTAGATGAAAAAGAGTTGGAAAACCATCTAGCAGCCTTCACAGAAATAGAAGAAGAAGCTAAAAACCTAGAGCTAAGGCTTAGAAAATTCTTACCCTCTAATGCTAATAACATATATAGCGAAACCGAAAGTGATTGAAATAGCTCTAAATTATGTAATTCAAATGTTAATTTTAAATTTCCTGATATACCTCTACCGAAATTTTCTGGAAATTATCAAGACTGGTATATATATGGTTCAAAGATCAATTTAAAACATTAATCGATTCGAATGATAGTTTAAGTGATACACAGAAGCTGTATTATTTGAAATCTACCTTGAGCGATACTGCTTTAGATGTTGTTACTGCGGATGATTCCTATAAATCGCCTTTCAAAGCATTAGAAAATCGTTTTCAGAACGAACGGTTTATCGTTAATAGTCATATGAATGAAATATTATCTATGGAAATGTCAACACAGGACGCAGCTAAAAGTCTACGAGCTGTAGTTGACGGATGTCAAAAGCATATTAGAACGCTTAAAACTATCGGTTTAGAACTTAATCAGTTTTTAGAAATCATGTTGATAAATATAGTTCTTAAAAAACTAGATAAAGAAACAAAAAAGCAATTTGAGCTTTCGCTAACTACCACAGAATTATCTCATTGGCAAGATTTTATTGACTTTCTACAAAAACGGTGTTTAGTTTTAGAAAATTTACAAAGTAGTGTAACCGTTAAACCTAAGCAGTTAGCATGTGAAAGAAATCAAAAGTTGAAGAATTTGTTTGTAAAAAAGAATTCCTATACTGGGAATACTAAATGTGTTTTTTGTCAATCAACAAGTCATTCTATTTTTAAGTGTGACACGTTCTTAATATTAAAGGAGTATGACAGATATTTAATCGCTAAAAAACTCAATCTTTGCCTGAATTGTCTCAGTTCGAAACATAAAATAGCCGAGTGTACTTCATCATCTCGTTGCGGATTGTGCTCGAAAAAGCATAACAATTTGCACCATAGAGGTGAATCATCTGCGCCAGTTGAAAACGATAGTAGCCAACAAATAGACAAAAAAGAAATTACTGCCTCGCCAAGCAATAAATTAAAAGAAGAGGTTTCGCAATCATTATGCAGTGAGATTTGTTTATCGAGCAAAAATGAAAATAGAGTGCTTTTAACCACGTGTATTATTTATGTAGAAGATTCGAATGGGGCTAGAATTCCGGTGCGTGGACTTTTAGACAACGGTTCGCAAATCAACATCATGAGTAATAGGCTAGCCCAGTCTTTAGCAGTAAAGAAAAATAAGACGGAAGGTTTCGGTTTCGGGGATTAATGGAAATATTTCAAATATAAAATGGAAAGTGCAGACAACAATTTCAAATAAAGATGGTTCGTTTAGTAGATCGATTCAATTTTTAATTATGCCAAAAATAACAACTTGGGTACCGTCAAGCAATATAGATGACACTAATTTGGAAGTACCGAAAAATATAGCTCTAGCCGAACCTAATTTCGGAAAACCAGCTAAAATTGACATTCTCATTGGGGCTGAGATCTTCTATGAGATTTTGAAAACTGAGAAACATAAAATTAAGCAATTAATCTTTCAAAACACTGTTTTCGGATTTATTGTTTCCGGAACAGTAGAAAATAAATGTCATCAGACATTTTGTGGCCTTGTTAAGCAAGCAGATATGTTAGATGAAAACCTGCAAAAATTTTGGAAAATTGAAAGTGTTGAGGATGAATCGATTCCTATTAGCACCGAAGACCAACTATGTGAGAATCATTTTTTAGAAACTTATAGCCGAGATAACACCAGAAGATTTGTAGTTACTATGCCTCTAAAGGAGGATCCGGTTGCCCTAGGAGTTTCCAAAGTAGTCGCTGAAAAAAGGTTACAGCAATTGTGGAATCGTCTTGAAAAAACTTCCTTAATGCGAGAACTTTATTGAGCATTTATGAAAGAATATGAGACCCTTGGTCACATGACAAAAGTTAGGGCAATATAGAAAATACAGGTTGTTATTATCTTCCACATCATGGGGTGTACCGTCCAGAAAATACCACAACTTGTTGTGATATTTTCTGGACTAAGCTACGCGTAGTATTTAATGCGTCATGGCCTACAACCAGTGGTAAGTCATTAAATGATATTCTCTACAAAGGACTAGTAAAAGAAGAATTGTACGAAATTATGATTCGGTTTAGGAAACATAGGTTTGTGTTTCTCGCTGACATCGAAAAGATGTACCGGCAAATAGTGATAAATGCGGAACAAAGGAAATTGTTAAGAATCTAAGGGCCTGTTCACATAGGAGTTCGTTGCGTTGCGTTGCGTTAAGGAAAAGATGACGTTGAGACGAAAATAAACCAATCATATGCCTCCAAACGATTAGCAATGAAATTTTTAACGCCTATGATTGGTTTATTTTCGTCTCAACGTCATCTTTTCCTTAACGCAACGCAACGGACTCCTATGTGAACAGGCGCTTAGTGGTATGTTGTTGCACAGTATGGTTTGTTAAATATAATTGTCAATCGCAGTATGTTGTGCATTGTTCTTGCCATAGAGCAACCTAGTTAGTTGTTATGTTTGTTTTTGTGTATGTAATAAAACCACTAAAAAAAGACATTGCAGTTTTGAATTAGAAAAATATAGAATACAGTCCATTTAAGAAGGATCAATCAGTCTTATAGAGAATACCCCTTAACAACGTATATTTATGATGACAGGTAATGGTAACATTCCTTACATTTGTTACTTTCAGTTGAGTTGTTTTGCAAAAGAAAATATAAAATTAAAAGCGACCATGCTGGTGGCGCAGCGGCTAGTTTATTTATATTCGGCTCAGTTTTAGTCAGCATCATGCTAAAATCACCGCGATTAGCAATTTGCAGTCGGTTTCTCTTTTCAGTTGTGATCGCACTGAACCCACGTTCCACTAAATATG
The DNA here is from genome assembly GCA_907164885.2 of Dolomedes plantarius. Taxonomy (NCBI): domain Eukaryota; kingdom Metazoa; phylum Arthropoda; class Arachnida; order Araneae; family Dolomedidae; genus Dolomedes; species Dolomedes plantarius. The sequence goes on along the minus strand of OU015495.1, from coordinate 18,538,324 downwards.
ATGAAGAAAACGTTATTAAAAATGTTTGTGCCACAGCCCATAATCCAGGGTAAAGTGTCGTATCTCTTTTTACAGCCACAACTGTTGATAGCAGTGTTTAAATTTAAATTTTAATTCTTCACCTTTTATTGTAATTTTACAGCTTCTTCCGAGTTTGATCCTCGAAAACCCTATCGTGTATGTTCATTTTAAGTATGGGTTCAAACCGTTGGTTGAATTAAGAATGGAGAGCCTCCAAATGTTGACAATAGATAAGCATGCCTTCATCATCATTTTCTATTGCTAATAACTGGTTGAATTCTCCCTCTTTCGAAATATTTTTTAATACAAGTTTTGCCACAAACGCGAAAATCCCAGTTTTTGATTTTCTTAAATCGCCTTAGAGTTTTTGATTTGCGTCATTGAATCTATTAAACGAGTCTTTTAAATTAGGCCATGTCCCTTTTGGAATCAATAAAGTGGACTGAAATAGTTTCGTCGATTGAAAACTTTCGCTCGCATTCGCTTGCAGATACTGGAATTGTTGACATTGTAACTGCTAAAAGTAATAGCTTTTATGACACTATTTTTTTCTCATAAATACACTGATGGCCTTTAAAATTGTACCATGAAGGAGGCATGATACAAACTTTAAATTCGCATGACAGGAAGAAGATGCTGGGATATGCAAGTTATTAGCATTTACGTGCAATCGAACGACGCAGGAGGGAGAATTGGCATTTCAAACTCTGTATAAAATGAAAGTGGCGCACCGGGTTTCTCATTTTCCCCAGCGTTGGAAAAATTCTATAATTGTTCCCATCCACAAACCTGGAAAACCACCTGACTTATCGCCCCATTAGCCTACTCAACACCCTCAGTAAATTAACAGAAAAATTTATTGCTAAAGAAATTAATGACCACCTTAATGAAAATAATATCATCGTCCCATATCAATTTGGTTTTTTCGGCCACCCATCAAGTATATAGTATAACTGAACACCTATCCAAAGCCAAATCAAACAAAACTTCTACTGCTGCCCTTTTCCTCGACATTCAACGTGCATTCGATAAAGTTTACATCCCCGGTTTAATTCATTAAATAATCAACTATAACTTTCCCCCGCACATCATCAGGTTAATCATTTCTTACCTTAGCAATAGAACCTTCCAAGTCAAAATTAATAATATAATTTCAGATAAAAAAGCCCATTCTTAGTGGAGTTCCCTAAGGCGCGATTTTATCAACTCAATTGTTCAACTTATACATTAACGATTTACCATTAATTCTTCCCTAGCCATCTTCGCTGACGACACCGCCCTTTACTGTACCAATAAATATGTTAAATACCCCGTTACCACTCTTAACAAACACATAACTTGCATCTCAACCTGGCTCAACAAATGGAAAATAAACACCGATAAATGAGTAGCTGTCATGTTCACTCATAAAAATATCTCATCATATTGTAATATTAATATCAAAATAGGAAACACTACTATCCTCTGGTCAGACACTGTTAAACATCTCGGCGTCCATCTTGATAAAAGACACACCACATAATACAGAGTAGGATTCGATTTCGAGCAGCTAGAAGATCTCTTTACCCCTTAATCGCTCGAAATAGCAAATTATGCATCAAGAATGAATTGCTCATCTACAAATCCTTCTTAAGACCTCTTTTAACGTACGCTTGGTCATATGCAGCAGTTTCCAGCATAAATCACCTCATAGTATGCCAAAACACAACTGTCAGACAAATTGCTGACGCACCATGGTACTTTAGGAACATTGATCTTCAAAATTAATTAATTCTGCTCACTCTTCCAAATTACCGTAACAAATTAGCTACAAGCTTCTTTGAAAACATCGATAACGAACTTTTTTTGGAAAACTTCGACTATGGCCCAGCCGCATCTGAGAACAAGAAACGGCCTCGTGCCGTTCTTGTTCGTTAATTCCCTTTCCTTTTTTTAATATATATATATATATATATAAACCAAAAATCAATACGTGCTTGCACGGTATAAAATATTTTAAAATTTTAAAGATAATATGTAGCATGGCTACGGCAAAAAATATTTTGTCTGAATCTTAAACTATCTCCTTAGTTCCTATCCTTAAACTTCCTCCTAGTCAAATGACTCTGATCATTTTACTTTTGTTAAAGCTTGTGGATCGTAGGGACCTCCAATCACTTTTCTATCTTTACTGTCTCCACCTTATGGCCATTAGCATTATTCCTTGCCCCGATCGATAGCTTGCCCCAATCGATAGGCTTTCGGGAGCAAGAAAGGCTCCCGAGGGCGTGGCCCAGATAAAGCCGAGCACCACCTTTCATGTTGATGTCGGGTTTCTCATTCGGAGATCGCATTCGAATGTTGGTTCTTTGTGAGAAGATCGTGTTATGCCTCTTATAAAAAGGAGAACCGGCTACCATCACTTGTCAGAATTCGATAGCGACAGGATTATGGCCTATCGAGAATGCGGTGTATCAATCCGCGATATTGCTACTTGCATTGGTCTTAATACAACGAATATGGAATCGATGGGTTCAGGAGGGTTATACCGAACGCCATGCAGGATCTCGACGGTCTCCCGCCACCAACGCCCGAGAGGACAGACATGTTGCCAGGTCGGCCTTGCAGGATCGCACAGCCACATCACGGACCTCAAGTCAGGAAATGGGCTTGTTTGCAGCACAAGTATCCGTACGAGCAATGCGACGACGTCTGGGGCAGCACGGACTGTCCGCACGGTGACCATTATTGCGGCTTCCCTTTACACGAGACTAGCATAGAGACGCGCGGCGACAGTGGTGCTCCCAACGACGAAACTGGATACAGGAGTGGCATCACGTCGACGAATCCCGGTTCTGCGTGCAGCATCATGATGGACATATTCCGTGTCTGGAGGAGGCTCCGAGGAGAACGCATGTGGCCCGCTTGTATTCGATATCATCCTACGGGCCCTACACCTGGTGTGATGGTATGGGCAGCCATTGGGTATACGACACGAACACCTCTTGTTCGCATCGTCGGTCATCTGAACAGCCAGCAGTATATTTCTGAGATCTTAAGGCTGGTGGCTGTGCCTTATATTCGAGGCCTCGGAGACGTCATCTTTTGACAAGATAACGCAAGACCGCATGGTGCCCGTCGTGTCCTGATTTAACTCGACACAGAGTGTTCGACTGTTGCCCTGGCCAGCACGTTCTCCAGATCTCTTACCCATTGAAAACACTAGGCCACGGGCTGCTGAGAGACTGGGCTGCCACCGATCCCCAGCCACTACGATCGATGAAGTGTGGCATAGACTTGAAACAGCATGGAATGATTTGCCCGTATCTGTCATCCAATCCCAGTTCGACTCGATGAATAACCGGGTTAGAGCCGTTTTAGCCGCCAGAGGCGGCAGCTGTGTGTACTAATTTCGGACCCTGTATACCCCCAAATTGCCCACAAAGTTAATCATGTTTTCTTCCTACTATGCTGTATACCCAATTCTTGAAGCGCATCCCATATTAGTCCTAAATCTATGATAAATTATGCTGCAGTTTCTTTTCTAATCCTTCATATGTACATCTTTCTTTAGCATCACTCGTGTAATTAGTGTTCGCATATTGAAAATGTTTCACCAAAGCCTCATAGTTATTTAAACCTGCAGAAACTGTTCGAAAACTTGATGCAACCCATCGCGTGGTTAAAATTCGACTAGTTCTAGTTCAATTCAGCTAACTCGCACACTCTTTCAGTTATCTAGCATTTTCCCCACATACTTTGTACAATACAAACTTGTCAATAAATGATTTCAATCTCTCAGTACCGGAAACAGATTTAACAGTATCATTAACTGATAGTTTGAGTCTGTGATTAGCGCAGTGCCAAACTATCAAAGAGGAAAATCGATATCTCATTCATTCCTCCTTCGGTTACTCCTTCTTACCCATTAAAACTGTTGCACCGTCACATGTAATACTTACTAAATTATTATACAACCTTTGTCCAGAAAGTTCGGTGAATGTATCTATAGTTACAATGGATTGTTGTTTTATATGAAACAGCTGTTACTGTCCTACGAAGTAATCCCCTTAGGCGGTAATGCACATCTGGGAACGGCTGTGCAAGTTTTGGAAACTCCTGGCGTAGTCGTCTTTAGTGATGGCCTTCAGCTGGGTCGTAGCATTACGTTGGATGTCCGAAATTTCCGAAAACCTGTGGTCCTTCAGGGCTGATTTCAGTTTGGGGAACAGCTCTCAGCTCTCTCGTGACTTCTCAGATCTCTCGTGACTTGTATGCAGCCACAGGAACCCGTGTATCAAGGGTGACTGTTTCCAAAAGACTTCATGAGAGAGGGTCGTTTGCAAGAAGACCTGCTGTTTGCTCACTTCTACGAACAGGAGAATCCGTTTATCATGGTGCAGAGAGGATAGAGATTGGAGTATGGATCAATGGGCAACCGTTCTCTTCACTGATGAGTCCCGGTTCAACCTAAACACCGATTCTCGCCGTACGTTCATATGGAGAGAACAAGGGACCCACTACCTACCCTCCAATGTCCGCGAAATAGACCATTATGGCGGAGGAGGTTTAATGGTCTGGGCAGGCATCATGTTGGATGGCCCCACACCTCTCCATGTCTTTGAAAGAGGCACTGTGACTGGTGTGAGGTATAGGGATGAGGTCTTGAACCCTATGTTCGCCTTTTCAGGGGTGCAGTTGGCCCTGAGTTCATTTTAATGGACGATAACGCGAGGCCACATAGAGCTCTTCTGGTCGACGAATTTCTAGAGAGTGAGGATATTCGCCGGATGGATGACCAGCCAGATCTTCAGACCTTAACCCTATAGAGCATGTCCAGGACGCTCTGGGACCCTGAACGAGTGGGACCAATTGCCACAGGAAATGATAAACTGCCTTATTTCAAGAATGAAATCACGCTGCGAGACCTGTATATCTGTAAGAGGGGACCATATCCCCTATGAACCCATCTATTAACCCATTTTTTGTTTATTCTGCAACCGCTGTTTCATACCTTCCGACTCCAATGAGTGTTACGCATGATCATGCGTGTGTATTACAATTATTGAATGGTTATTTGTTTTGTATTGTATCAATGTATGTACATATCAAATTTCATTAAAATCGGTGCAGTAGTTCTAGAGATAATCGACCAAGTCTGCAAATTCTCTTAATTTCTTACACCAGTGTAATATTACCCGCAAGCCCCAGTGAAGTTCATATACAGGGGGATTTTTTTAAAACTGACACTACTGCAGAGCCATCTGTAGGGCGATATATCAGGCGGAATTCCACCAAAATCGATACAGGGACTAAGGACGACATGGGAAAGAGTTTCCGTGGGAAAAAAAAAATTAGTTCCAAAGTCGCCGATAGGGGAAGACATGGTGCTTTTGTTGTCGACGTGCCCGAGAATTTGCATAAAAGGAAAGTAAAACATCAAAATACACATTCACGACTATGTAGTCGACAGCAGCGCAAGTATTTCAGGCTATAAAGATAAGAGACGAATACCGAAAAAGTTGCAAGCAGACAAATGAATAACAAAGAAATGTAACTGCAACACCATTTTATGTACCAAATTCACTTCTCCTTCCTTGAATGTGACCACAGACCTGGTGGACGACGCATTGCAGCCCGAACGGCCGAGCGTAACACGTCACCAGGAATGTTCACCATAGTCCGGGACATGTAGTCCTTTAGGACCGCCAAGTTGGAGACTCCACCAAGATACATCTTAGTCTTTAAATAACCCCACAGAAAAAGTCACATGGGTTAGGTCCGGGGAGCGAGGTGGCCATGCAGGTGGAAAAAAGCGACTGAGGACCCTTTCTTCTCTAAAGCGAAGGCGCAATAGTTCCCGCACCGATATTTATAGCCCAAAATACTGGAGTTGCTATGGACTACGTAGCCACGAATTTGCATTTTGATGTTTTACTTGCCTTTTATGCAAATTCTTGGGTGCGCCGACAACAACACCGCCATATCGCCACCTATCGGCGACTTTTGGGACTAATTTTTTTCCCCTGTTGTCCTCGGTCTCCGTATCAATTTTGTTGGAATTCCGCCCGATAGATCGCGCTACAGACGGCTCCGAAGTAGTGTGGTCCTCCGTGGTGTAGAGCAGAGCTCTGCAACCTTTTATCTTCCAGGGCAAAACAACCATTTTTTTGATAATTCCGCGGCCCACCACAAGTAAAAAATTTCAAATACATAAATTACAATAATAGGTATATGTTTTTATAAGATAAAAACACAATAATATATCTCTATGTATCCAGATAATTACAATCATTTAAGTTTTATATAAATCATTTTGAATTGTACACCAACACAAGAACAAAAATATAAAATTATAGATTACAAGTAAAACAAATTCTCTTTAAATTTTAATATTAAAAATTGCTTTTTGGTCTTTAGTTAAGCCTAATTAATCAAAGTTAGTTTAAATATAATAACTAATTTATTAATGGGATATTTGAGCTCTTTTCGATGAACATACATGTTTTATATTTGTCTCTATATTAGAAAGTGCTACCCGAAGTTCATGGTCAAGACCCTTTGTCGTATTCCTCGTCCAAGTTAATTTAATAGGGCGTGATTATTTGGGGTAGTAGTTTTTTTTATATATTTTTAAAAGGGGTAGTGGGGTGCGTTGTGTAAAATTATTTGTTTGTAACCCAAAGTTCTGGACGTGATTAGCAATAACGAACAATTTAAACCCAGTTTGATCTACCAATCAACTTCGCTCATAATAAGACACGCAACAGATAAATAATACTGAAATCAAGGTTTAAGATAAAAACAAAAAAAAACTTATTTATTTACACTATTCTCCTATTTACATTTTCATCTTATTAAATTTAATTAACATATTAGTTGATCTGCTAATCATCAAATCACCAACAAATGAAGTAGGGTTCTATCTAATTTAACTTCTCGATTCAGGGAGCATAACACTAACTAAACAAAACTCCAAAATCTCCTACATAAAAAAAACTATATTTCAATCACCTAAACCCACACTAACCTTCATAAGCAAACGTGGGATCTGAACTAGACAAAATCAAGAGAAAGCACTCACGTCTTTTAGTTGAGGTAATCACTGGGGTTAGGTGTCGAATCTTCTCTCTGGTGGGGGGTTCTCCAGTAAAATTGATGGGGCACGGAAGTCTCTCGTCGAAAGATGGGGCACTGTAGTCTCTTTTCGAATGATGGGGCTCTCGTCAAAGATGGGGCTTTCGTCAACGATGGGGCTTTCGTCACTGATGGTGCACTGGAGGCAATCTTCTCTCAGCAGCACATCTTTATCTTCTATCCGGGAAAATCTACCGGTCTCCACCTCACACAGGCTTTCTTTCTCGGGAAGGATCCACCGAGCTTCTACGTATAAATCTTCTTCATTTTATTTATTTTCTACCCGAAATTGGAGCTAGCTCCGGGAAAAGTCGACCGGGCTTTGGGCAGTCAAGCAGGGATAGACTTTCTTAAGCCGACGCAGGGCGAGGCCTCCTGGACTCCGACTGACTTTTTTTCCGATTTTTTGAAACTCACTTCAAATTTTTAAATTCTCTTAACGTTCCCGCCTCCGGAACCATTTATTCAGCCATTCAGGAAACTCACATCTTTTGATTTGCTGAGTCTCTACACTTAAAAACCTCTCATTCGCTAACCTCTTTCTTATCTAAAGACACCCCTCTTACGTAATGTTGCAAACAGCTGATGACCACCCGCAAAACACTGCTAAATCTCGTGGTCTACTAACAAACCCCTCTATCAATCACCCACAAAGAGTCATTGTTGCATAATGTCACAATTGGTGCCATTCCCCCGCTTATCTGCGTCTATAATCATAGACCCCACATAGGCTCATAAAACTAACGTCACTGACAAACGCTTTGCCCTATCATCACGTCGGCATCAAAGACGTTCCCGACCTTAACTACAAAATATAATTAAGCAAGCTTTCAAACCTTTTAGTTTCTCTTAAAATATTAATTTTAAGTTTTGAAAACGCTTCATTACACCCTTTAAACACGATTATCTGTCATTTTAAATTAGAACCATAGTCGAAAAACTTTGTTCGCATACATATGTCGCAGAAAAAGGGGGCAAAATTGAAATGGTCCCAGAAATTTGAGAATATTCTTTCTAAACTGAAATCTAGGAATCAGCCAATGACATTTCGCTGAAGTTTAGTTTCAGCGTCCCGTCGTTCCTCAGTTCTATAAATTCCTCTCGAATTTGAAGGGAAAGTGCTTTTGAATTTTCGGCATCAGCTATGAAAATATTTCTTATCCAATTTTATTGCTTCGTATTAATTGTGAAAAAACAGTGATTAAATTTCTCTAGCAATAAACTTAAATGTAGTTGAGCCAAATCCAGAATTAATTGTTTGTTTTTAATCTTTACAATGTATGTGCAAGGAGTATGTGAATGAGTCTCTCAACACAAAATAAAAATCAGTAAAATTTATGTAGGAAAGAAAATAAGTCGCCAAATATGGCTTTCCTTTGGTTTAAAGAAGTATTTATTGGTGAAACTAAAAATAGCGATAAGTTACCAGCTATTGCAAAACTTGTCCACAAGCAAACTGAACGCGAGCAAGTCCCAAGTTGACACGCATGCGCAGTAAGGGAATCTGAAATCCTAGTTTCCTAAATCTAGACGTTCCTATACAAAGGTGCCGTTGCTCGAGCATACATACAATGTATGGTAACTACATGTTTTTGTTTTGTGTATAATTTCGACCCAAAGAAATTACATATTGGCAAAAAGTTAGAGGAATATTTGACTTAGAGAAATTTCTAACTAATGTGGTGGTTAATTATCTTTTATTATTATTATCGATAAAATCACCGCGGCACAGTGAAGTACACTAGTGTGCCGGGGCACTGGTGTAGAGAGCGAGGCTCTGCTGGTGACATCGGAATCGGAACGATGGACGCTCACCTGTATCTGGGCAGGCTGTCGAGCAGAGCCCTCATGTCCTCCATGTAGGAGAGTCCGGCTTCCCGGGCGAACAGCTTCGGGACCGGGCTCAGTCCGCACACGGTCACGGCGGGAAACTCCAGTTCCTTGACGGCGATCGCCTGCAAACACAAATGTGGGTTGCCATTGCAAAAGAATGTTAAGGGACAGATTCCAAACGGGTTTCAATCCGCAGATTGTTTTCGCAGTATTACTTTAAGGTATAAAGCCAAATTTACACACACATTTATATATGCATATATATAAAGCCTACATTCATACTTATATAATTAAATACTCCCACTGATATAGTATATGTTGTAAGGTCACAGATTTTTCGAACCCCCTTGGACACACTTTCGTTCGGGGATTGAAAGTGACTGTCGGCGAGCACCACTCTGTTCGGACTCCGCAGTGGGCATAGCAGGCTGCCCTCGACAGTGGAATCGCTCGAGAATTCGTCTTGGAAGAAATTTTATATACTTTGCACGATAATAAAGGCTGTTAATATTAAAAGTTTCTCGTGCGCTCATTAATAAGAAAGTTACAATCAATCTCTCCCTCTCTCTCTCTCTCTCTCTATATATATATATATATATATATATATATATATATATATATACAGTAACCACCGCTTATAGTGATCAGTGGTTATAAGAATCAACCGTTTATAAGAATCAATATCGCAAAAACAAAAACAAATGTATTATTTCCATGTTAAAATTTCCGCTTTAAAGAATCAATCCACCGGTTATAAGAATCAGTTTGCAATATTCGCCTTCCTTTCATTTTCCAAAAAATGCCACTTGAACTCTCAAAAGGTACGAAATTCTTTCTTAAGTTTTTGAAAAGAAAGATTGATAAAACTTTGGGGTGGAAAACAGTCGTAAAATACATTCCTTTAGACATATCATAAGAGTTTCTCCTTATACGTTTTTGCTAAACACTGTCTTATTAGCTTTACCCAGGGGCATCTAACCCGCCCGGATCCGATTTCGCTTTTCTCCAGACAGGCACTCCTTTTTTCCCACCACTTACTTCCTGGTTGCGGATTTCTGGACCCTGAAACTCATAAATCTTCCGCGAAGTGTCCACCATCACTTACGCAAACGGGACAGTGGATTCAGCACTTCAAACCGTGAAACGTAAACGGATCCATTTTGCTGAACCAGATGCTGAATCAAACGTTTCACGGTTTGATTCAGAATCAAACCGTGAAACGTAAGCTATAAAGTGAATCTTCGTCTGAGACTACAATAAGCATACGTCGCTAGTATTCACTTTAGTTTTCTTACAAAATTGCCAGTTAGTGTTAGAACTTTTTGATAGTCGAATTCAAATATGATAAAAACAAGGAAAACTCTTAGTTTTTCTGAAAAACAGAACTTGTTAATTAGATATGATGCTCTTCCAAAGTGTAGTCAAAGAGAAGCTGCCTCATGTTGATTTTATAATCATGTGTTGTTACTTATAGGTCTAGAAATTGAGTTATAGTATTTGTTTAGAAATTGAGTATTTTTAAAATTATAAAAAATAATTTTAATAAATGATAAATAACGTAAATTAAAGAGTATTTAATGGTAAATTATGTATATATGTGCCTGTGTGTTTATATATATGTACAAGTATATATTTGTGTATGTGTGCCTGTCCAAAGGGAAGTTTCGGTTATAAGAATCAACCGCTTATAAGAATCAAAAACAGTAATAACAAACGTGATTCTTATAAGCGGAAATCACTGTATGTATATATATATATATATATATATATATATATATATATATATATATATATATATACACACACACACACACACACATATATATATATATATATATATATATATATATGCGTGTGTGTGTGTGTGTGTGTGTGCGCACAACCTGTTATTCTAATTTACTCTGGTAAATGTGTGTTTTGTGTCCATGGTTGGAAGGAAACTCTCCTACCCCCGAGAAGCATTCGGGTGGGAGAGAACTGCGGACAAACATGGCTTCCTCCGCCTGCACGACATCGTCGGGAGAATGAGTCATTTGTCTTCCTTTTTGCATCTTCTTTTGTTTGACTGGATTTCACCGGTGACAGTTCTCCGAAGAATGGAGCGTCCATTCCACATCGATTTCTGAGGATTGAAAAGTCGCGCACAAAGGGAGCTTTTAGAGACAAGCCTGTAAATGAGGATTATAATTATGGGTTGTATTTTCCAGACCACAAAAGGACCCAAACGATTATTTGCTTGCGGCAGCGTCAGTTGGGCTTTTTGTGTATATTCTCAGGAAAAAAAAGGAATGAGCAGTGTCTATCCCCAGACTTGTGAATGCTGTACAGTGTTAAACTTGTTCTGCATTTGCTCGCATTTTGTCCTCTCTAACACTGATTGCATATATCTGTGTTAGTCGGGACTGCTTTTGATGCACCCTTTCCTTCTTTTACCCGTCTCTTTGTAGTCCTTGTAGGTCAATCTATAGATTGACCTATAAGGACGACATTTCCTGGTTTTAAACTTTTTACAATCCTATTTCATTCTATTTTATTTTAAATTTAAAAAAAATCAAATTCTTTGTCTATTTTAAAACCGTTTCTCTCTTTGAAAAACAATCTCCTATTTTTACAAGAAATTCCAATTTTTAGGGACGAAAAAAGAAATGACCTTTTTTTTTTTGGATTTCGACGAAATGTTTCGATGCGCGTAGCCAAATTTATCATGTATGAAGGAAAAAATACCGTTGGGGAAGAAACGAGATTTTTAAAATGGAATGGCTACTCCTTTTTTAAAGAAAAGAATAAAAATTTAAGAACCATCTTTTTGAAAATATAAAATGACTCCTCCCCCGGTCGAAAAGTTGTCGCCAAAGGAAAGGTGAAGCGATTTCAGAGCAGGTTTCCCGAATAAGGCGAGTCGTTATGTCGGCGCCAATTATGAGAAACTCTTCCAAAATTCTACGAAGTGCCGATTTATTTACTTTGTCTAATAAGAATGTCTTCCTTACCATCTACAATTGTTTTTTGCCGAACATCGTGTGACTAAAACTCCATATTGAAATATCAAACATTTGTATTTCATTGAGGTAAAAATGAACTAGAATTGCCTGATTTTAAAATAATAAGCTTCCTATGAACTTGATTCGAAACTAAATTATTCGTGAAAAAGAAAAGACATCAGATAGCCTTTTCTTGAGTCTGTGGGGAAATACTACAGAGAATGCCAGTCTCCTGTCGACATTTCGAAATCCCATTCTCGCGCATGTAGGTAAAGGGGTAGGAAGACAACCTCATCGCCCAATAGCGTATACTTGTAGCATGTAAAAAGATTATAGAGAATATGCACTTCTACCCTAACTTTGGGCATGCATATCTCGAAGTGGCACTCTAAATAGTTTCATTCAAACACAGTTCTTACATGACAACAATGTTTATTCAAATATTTGCAATTGTAAATTCTGCTTTTCAACAAAATGATAAGCTTCCCATATAAAGCTGTAATATATTATATATTATAAGTAACTATATAATATATGTATATATATATATATATATATATATATATATATATATACATACATATATATATATATATATGTATATATATATATACATACATATATATAATATATATATATATATACATACATATATATAATATATATACATACATACATACATATATATATATATATACATACATACATATATATATATATATATACATACATACATACATATATATATATATATATATATATATATATATATATATATATATATATATATATATATATATATATACAGTGATTTCCGCTTATAAGGATCACGTTTGTTATTACTGTTTTTGATTCTTATAAGCGGTTGATTCTTATCGCTGAAATTTAGGTTTTTGGGCAGGCACACACACACCTATATGTGCATATATTAGATAATTTACGATAAAATACTCTTTAATTTACGTTAATTATCTTTTATTAAAATTATTTTGTATAATTTTAAAAATACAACTTAATTTTTAGACCTATAAGTAGATACACATGATTATAGTAAGAGAAGAACAAATCCAATATTTGTTACAACATACCTGCTTAACACTTTTAACATTTCAACTCCAGGAAGGGTGCAAGAAAAAGTTTTTTATGGTAGTTTGACGTAATGAAGTTTTTAGGAGGCTGTTTATATCTCTTTCAATACCAATAGTCTCAGATGAAAATTCACCTTCTAGCTTACCTTTCACGGTTTGATAACGTGCCGAATCTACTAATGTCACGTTTGCCTAAGTGATAGTGGACTCTTCGCCGACGATTTATGTGTTTCAGGGTCCAGGAAGCCGCAACCAGGATGTGGGAAGTGGGAAAAAAGAGTCCCTATTTTTGTTTGTCAGTGGAGAAAAGTGAAATCGGACCCGGAAGAGTAAAGATGCCCCCGGGTCAAGCTAATAGGACAGTGTTGTGCTAAAGCGTTTAAAGGGAAACTATTATGTTATGTCTAAGAAAGAAAGGGATGAATTTTATGACTATATTCCATCCCATCTTATTAATCTTTCTTTTATAAAAAAAGAAAGAACTTCGTGCCTTTAGAGGGTTAAGTGGCTTTTTTTGAAAAATGAAAGGAAAGCGAAGAGTGTAAACTGATTCTTAAAACCGGTGGATTGATTCTTTTAAGCGAAAATTTTAACATGGAAATAATACATTTGTTTTTGTTTTCGCGATATTGATTCTTATAAACGGTTGACTCTTATAACCACTGATCACTATAAGCGGTGGCACATACATACATACATACATATATATAGCAAGCGCACTACTAGTACGAGATATATAATATTTATTCAAGGGAAATACAATTCAATTTATTTTCTGGTATAACTATTCATGCAATGAAAATACAACTCGAGATACTCACAAATACTTTGGCAAGTCGACCAGCAAATGCTGCCTCGTAAACTTTGGGCCTAACAAGAACTCGCGCGACGGTTTGAAGCAACCTAGCTATGCCTCGAGCGGCTGCTCGTAAAACTCAACTATTATTAAACCAGACTCTAAGCCTACCTTCTGCTTGATACTTCGTTTCGCCAGCTCTACTCCAACTGTTGCTTCCTCAACACTTCGTCGACCCTTCATAAATTTAGCTGCTCGGTATTTATACCAACCGCGTATGCCACAATTTGCATATCTTAAACGGCTTCTTTAGATTTATTCACTTAAAAGTTCGATTATTGTGAATCGAATCTTATGTAAAACTTACAAGATATGTAATAATGGATGTAAGCATTATTGAAAGCAATGGCACTCACCTTGGATCTCATGATGGAGGGGTAGGCGAGGTACTCCTGCAGCACCCGGTACGTCATGAGGGCCATCGCAGCAGCCGTGCACGCCAGGACGACGCCCCAGGCCGCCCTGCGCAGGGCCGAGGGGGCCCTGACCACGTGGGCCACCCCCGCCGCCGACATCCGGTTGGCCAGGAAGTCGGCCAGCAGGCCCAGCTGTTCCCGCCTGCGCCGCTTCCGCCTAGGGCGAGAGGAACCATCAAAGAGTGGCGCTCCCACTCGAGATCGGAAAGGGACATTTTATTGGCTAGCAGGGGCGGCTCCAGCCAAAGTTTTTTTTTTTTTTGGGGGGGGGCCAATGTCGGCCCTTAGGGTTATATATATATTATATATATATTATATATATATATATATATATACTATATACATACATACATATATATATATATATATATATATATATATATATATATATATGGCCAACCATGATCACGCATTATTTCAAGAAATGAGTCTTCGAAAAACGTTTTCTTTATCGTTATTTTACTGTGCCGGGCTACCGAACAGAAATAACGCCCTGCCTTTGTAGTCACGGCATATGTCCCTTTGAGTAGAATATCTAGAAATTTTTGAAAAGGTATGCCCCTTTGAGTACGCTGAATCCCGTTCACTCGTGTATGTGTGTTATAAAATGTCCGGTCGCTTCAAAAGTTTTGCACCACTCCTATTACACCAGGGATGCATTTAAGGAACCGATAATAGCGAGTCGTAGATACGCGGTTGTGATTTTAAATTTTTCGTAGACTGCTATCCATCGATTTACGAATAGAAAAAGAAAGATACAAACATCATTGGACAAATACTCCAGTGCCCCATGAACAGATTCTCTGCAGATTATTTTGAATTACATAATTGTGTATGTATAATATTAGCATTTTGTAATATGTTCGCGTTGTTACACTGTCTCAATTACTATACGAAATTAGTATTTCTATAAGTATGGGATGCTCCGTTCCTACCCCTCCACATGTCATCTATCGGCGAACTGTTGATGTGGGCGGTCTCATAAACTCAAGGATAAGAGGCCATAAGGTTCTTGTAATGTGCGGTTCTGACGTTATAGAACGCATAAATCCCAGAGTGGTTCGGGGGATTTTGAGATTTTTGACACTATAGTGATATAAAATAATCCAATAAAATTTGAACACTTACCAGCATTTCAAACGCCAGAGAAATCCCTTTGAGTTCGCCGACAGTATAATAGAAGACCCCAATAGTCCACGGAGAGAGATCTGTTTTTGAGTGCGAGAGAGACGCTTTCCTGGTCCGAGAGGCCTTCTGTAGGCCAGAGCTGTCGGTGAACCCGAAGCCATCCTGACTATCTAACTGTATATATTGTGACTCGCTGTACATACTTGCTTTAACTGTTGTAGTTGTAGTATGTTTAACGTATCGTAGTAAAGTAATTGAAGCGAAAGGCTTGTCGTATTATTGACTACGGTACAGCGTACTCTATAATATAATATAATATATGTGTGTACCATTTTAATATTTAAACAAAAAGTATTTCACTGAAAATGGTTAAAAAACGTATTTCATTTAGATATTTAGTCATTAACGCTCACTGCTATCGTCTGTTGCGGCCAATGAGAATTTTGGGGAAAAGAGGGCGCGCCTCTGAAATTCGAAGTGGGTAGAATTGGAGAGAGATCAGACGGTGATGTTACTGTAAATATGTCTGTCCTTCTTTGGTGTCAATAAATGTTATGGCTGTGAATCAAGCTGTTTCTTAAAGAACCCACTCCAGATAATATTGTAAAGTGACGTCTGCTTAGGAGCGTTAAAATCGTCCACGCGATGATGGTCGAAAAGCTTACGCGAATCTAGCGGTGGGTCGCAGAGGCGTTCTGCCACATTCTCTGGTAAATTTCGACTGACGCGCTTTCTACATACTTATACATACATACATACATACATACAGGGGGATCGTAAACTATGTCGACACAATAAAGAGGGTGATAGTACTCATCAAGACGGACAATATTAACAAGGCTGCCTTCCACTCACTGTGTTAGAAAAGCGTAAAGTTTAGTATCCAAGAAAAAGACTTTTTCCCATTTTTTCCTCTTTTTGACACTAGATGGCGCTGCTTGCCCTATTTCGGTCTCTCTGCTGCTTCGCGCCTTTGGGTGCTTGACACGTGCGGGTATTTAAGTGCATGTGCACGTGTCTAGTGGCTGCCTGCATGATGCTTACTCACTTTTTTTATCTACTATGAACTCACGTATTATCAGCGCACCTATCACTTTTCTCCTTTTCTCTACTCTATGTCAATTGGTTTCGCTCTGCTTATCATCGGAAAGTCTACAATAGAGGGCGTGGCCCAGGAATTGCAGTTGAGACCTATTTTACTATGGTCCTATGGTCTGGTCGCTTAGTCTTCGGCTTTTTTGAGCTGCCACTCATTTCGTTGCACTGATGAAGAAGCTCCTTTGTAGATTCAAAACGGCCGTATGCAAAATAATAGTATCTTACTGCTATTTGTGCTTTATTTACGTCGGATTTCCTGTTTATTCAGTATCCAAGTTGAACTTTCGTCGCTAGAACAAAAAAGAAGAAAATAAACCAAATCATAAGTTGCACAATCCTATTCAGATGAGAAAAAGACTCAAAGTAGATGATCAAAATGACGTCCAAGGGTTTCGTTGCACAATCGACACCGAATGAAAGACGAGCGCACTCTTCCGTACGCTCCTGGTGTCTGTCCGCTGCAACAGCGATTCTCGCGACGATATCTTTCACGGAGTCCACGGGTGTCTCGTAAACCAACGATTTCACGTGTCCCCCAAAAGAAGAGGATTTAGGCCGGGTGAGCGGGGAGGCCAATCCACCTGCCGGGATATGTGTCACTCGGGAAATGGCGGGCTGCGGTGTGGTGGGACTCCATTATACACAGACTACATGTCCCACTGTCTGGTGAGCGGACGATCTTGCAAGAAACCAGGAAGACGCATTCTGCTGCACCGGTCAAGAGATACGGTTCCGCCAGCGATATCCGCCCAGATGTTCACTGAAAATCTCTGCTGGTCACAACCACACGTGTTGGTCGGGACTGTCGAAAATGCCCTCACGAGGCCTCGTCACCGAATAACAGTCAGGCAGAAAACTTCGGATTGTCATGTGTCATCCGAAGCATCCACCTCACAAACTGTGACACGCTGAGTCGAATGCGGTTCCAGGTTGCGTCGTAAATATTGTTTGTCTTGATGAGTACTATCACCCCTCTTATTTTGTCGATATAGTTTGCGATCACCCTGTATATATATATATATATATATATATATATATATATATATATATATATATATATATACACTGGTGAAATAAATTAAGAGAATTTGCTTATTTTATCGAATTTCATGAAAAGAACTGAACTGAATATAAAACCACTGCTTCTAGACAAAAATGCAAATCTTGTACGTCAAATACGTAAACGTACACGTGTGTGTAGGCGGAGACAGTAGAGAAACAGACTTTACAAGCGCGCGTAAGTTAAGACGCATTTCGTTCGCTAGCACGCCTCGGCGAATTATTTTACAGCAATCGGTAATTTCAAAATGTAATGGTAAAAATGAGTAACCACCAACGTTTAGATGATGGAATGAGGTGGCGAATTGTGGGGAGGCTAGAAGCAGGCCAATCTCAAGTCCAAATTTGTAGAGAGTTCAATTTAACGCCCAGCGTCGTGTGTAACTTATGGAAACAGTTCCAGGATACCGGATCCATCGAGAGAAAGCCTGGGCAAGGTCGTCCAAGAGTCACGAGGGCCAGAGAAGATCGCCATTTGTCGATTGTAGCGAGGCGTAACAGGAGTGCTACAGCTTCTCAGCTCTCTCGTGACTTGTATGTAGCCACAAGAACCCGTGTATCAAGAGTGACTGTTTCCAAAAGACTTCGTGAGAGAGGGTTGTTTGCAAGAAGACCTGCTGTTTGCGTCCCGCTCACTTCTACGAACAGGAGAATCCGTTTATCATGGTGCAGAGAGCATACAGATTGGAGTATGGATCAATGGGCGACCGTTCTCTTCACTGATGAGTCCCGGTTCAGCCTAAACACCGATTCTCGCCGTACGTTCGAATGGAGAGAACCAGGGACCCACTACCTAACCTCCAATGTCCGCGAAATCGACCATTATGATGGAGGAGGTTTAATGGTCTGGGCAGGCATCATGTTGGATGGCCGTACACCTCTCCATGTCTTTGAAAGAGGCACTGTGACTGGTGTGAGGTATAGGGATGAGGTCTTGAACCCTATGTTTGCCTTTTCAGGGGTGCAGTTGGCCCTGAGTTCATTTTAATGGACGATAACGCGAGGCCACATAGAGCTCTTCTGGTAGACAAATTTCTAGAGAGTGAGGATATTCGCCTGATGGATTGGCCAGCCAGATCTCCAAACCTTAACCCTATAGAGCATGTCTAGGACGCTGTGGGGAGGGCAATTGTAACTCGCATCCTCCCTCTGAGAACCATCCAGGGAATGAAAACAGCGTTGCTGAACGAGTGGGACCAATTGCCACAGGAAATGATAAACTGCCTTATTTCAAGTATGAAATCACGCTGCGAGACCTGTATATCTGTAAGAGGGGACCATACCCCCTATTAACCCATCTATTAACCCATTTTTTGTTTATTCTGCAACCACTGTTTCATACCTTCCGACTCCAACGAGTGTTACGCACGATCATGCGTGTGTACAGACAATTATTGAATGGTTATTTGTTTAGTATTGTATCAATGTATGTACATATTAAATTTCATTAAAAACGGTACGGTAGTTCTAGAGATAATCGACCAAGTCTGCAAATTCTCTTAATTTCTTATACCAGTGTATAATATTCATATATATTTACTCGAAAAAGTGCTTGTGGCAGCTTATTTCGTCTATAAAAGGAGAGTTGAGAAGTGTCCCAGACGGCACACTTCTGAATTCCAAATTAGAATCACTGGTGAGGAAAGCTTTATCCGGTTGGGGGTTCAAACAAACCACGGCTGCACGTCTAGTTCGACAACATATTCCAAGCAATCGCTTTTTTCCACTGCCACATCTATTCATTTTGGTTGAAGTTTCTTTTGGCGTCTGAAGGTTTACTCAACAGACGTTCCTCGAAAAACTAGGGATTCTGCGGTTTTTATGGTTATTCGGGGTAACATAAAAAATAAAATGAAAAAGGTTGTTTTATTACATGCTTTTGAATTAAATTTATTAAAAAAATAAAAAAGAGCAATCTTTTAAGTTTTTCTTCAATTACCAGTGCGTGTAATGAATCTTACTCGTGATCGCATACAGAAGGTCTTTCACACTTTGAGGAAATGATTTGGATTTATAAGTTTTATGTATAAATGCCTTATTTTTTGCGGCTTCTGTCTGATAGCCATAGTTCTAGCTCGAATTTTCCATGAAAGTAAACTTCTTCTTAGTACTGTCATGTCAATTTTACCCCATTCCTCTTGGACCGTTTTCCAAAGTCCGTCCAGTGTTCTTGGATGCCGTTTTCCTAAGGCTCGTTTTAATAATCCGAAAGCGTAAAAGCCCGTTGGAGAAGCGTCAGGTGATTTTACAGGTATATCATCAAATGGGGATACATTTTATTCCTGTTTCTGATTCTTTCTCTGCTAAATAAGAGGCAGTTGATTTAGACCAGTGACATGAGGCTTTGTCTATATGAAGCTCAACTTTACTTTATCAATGTCCTTACCATATAAGGCTGGAATTTCTTCTTCAAAATTTGGTTCTAAAATATTCTACTCAACTTCATCAATGTCCTTTTCATATAAGGCTGGAATTTCTTCTTCAAAAATTGGTTCTAAAATATTCTACTCAACTTTATCAATGTCCTTTCCATAAAAGGCTGGAAATTCTTCTTCAAAAATTGGTTCTAAAATATTCTGCTGATAGTAGAGTGAATTATTTTTGACTTTACTTGAGATTTTTTGATTTTTAATTTGCCGTTGTAATAAAATCCTGCTACTATCACGAATCCCTTTGGGAATTTTTCTGTACACTGACGAAGTCATTCCGGTCAGTTGAGCATTAGAAAATTGATTTTTTTTATTATTACAGTCACTTAAATACACCCATACCTCATCGAGTATTACCACAAATTTCCATTTTTTCAGCAGCTAGGTGTTTTTCATATAATTTTCTACAATTTGTTTTTCTTTCAGCAATGTGCTTTGGCAAGAGCAGATGAACTTTAGGTTTAAACATCTTTTCTAACTTCAAATCTTTATGAATGATTTTACTTACAGTGCCAGAAGACATTCCTAGTTTCGATGCAACGGATCTTTGAGTCCTGTTAATAAAGCACGACCCCTTTTTTAAAATTGCAACCTAAAAGTAAAATAAGATAATTTATCGTAGCCCTGCAGATCATTATACAGGCATGTGAAGTAGCTGAACTCAATAAGATCCCCAGATATGAGTGTAGGAAGCTTATGAGATTCCGAATGCCAGTGTAATGTCAAAATTCTTGAAGAGCCCTCGAACCACTCTGAATTTATGGGGTCTGTAGCGTCAAAACCGCACTTTATAAGAACTTTATGGCCACTTATCCTGCACCCAGGTCAATAGTTCGCGGTTCTAAAAAGCGCGGGATCTAGCAGTACAGTCTCCGGGGAAACTTAAGTGGACACGTGAACTCCACAATCTAAAGTCTCCCAATTAAAATATTAAGTAGTTTAGGCCCTCTGGCGTCAATATAGCAAACCACTCATTCACTATTTGCGTGAACAGAAGATTTCTGTCTCTTGGTGTCTAACTCTCGTTGCTGTCGGACCTGCGGTCCGCTTCTGTCTTGTAATGTAATCCGCGCCCCGTCAGGCCAAGTCATGTGGCCACTGCAGCTAATGCCTTCAAATAAATAAAGCAAGTCTTCGAAGTGGTGTATTTCATCAATGGCTCCATGTGTACGTTTCTCGCCTAAAGTTCGTAAGTGCTTCCCTGGATCTACACTGCGCCCGTCTGCATCACACCTTCGTGCCGGCTACACCTCCGATTAGTGCTATGCCTCTCCTCCACGGCATGAGGTACGGGGCATCACACACACACACACACACACATATATATATATATATATATATACGCATTACATAATTTCTATGCATCTATAACTTATAGAGTTATAGAGATACATCTATATGTTTTGCTTATACAGAGGCTGTTCACACATTTTTTAGACGATGTGTATTGTATTCACAAAACTAAATTACATAAAATTCTTGTGTTTTAAATGTTCTATTTGACATCCCTTATTCTGAACTATCTTTCGACACCGCAATTTCCAGGATAATAATGCCTTTTGAAGTGTCAGAAGAGGTATTCTATCCCATTCCTCCTGAACAGCTTTCCAGAGTCCTGTAAGGGTTTTGGGACGACGTATGGATAATGCAGATTTTAAAAGTCCGAAAGCACAAAAATCCATAGGTGATACATCGGGAGATTTAGTAGGGATATCAGTGAAGGGTATGGCCTTGATATCAGTTTTTTGTTCCATTTCTTTTAGGAAATTTACAGTGGATTTTGATGTGTGACTGCTAGCTTTGTCCTGATGGAGTCTCACAGATTGATGGCACTGTGGGTAAAGCGATGGTATTTCATTCAGAAAAATTGGCGATAAAATATGTTCCTGATAGTATTTGGAGTTAATCTTGACATTTTTTTTCACTCTCTTTATTTTTAACTTGCCATTATAAGAAAAACCAGCAACAATCATGAATCACTTAGAAAAACTTTCTTTCGATTCTTTGAACCATGTACTTAAATTTTTTTCTCCCCTTTTATGATAATAAATGGCTCTTTTTTTGTTGCAATCAATTAAATACACCTATGATTCATCTATTGTGACAATTGTTTTCCATTTTTCTTTGGATAAGTCTTTCTCATATAGAATTCTGCAGCGTGTCCTGCGTTCAGCGATATGATTTGGAAGAAGACGATGCACATTGCGTTTTTTCGCTTTCTTAAGATTTAAATCAAAGTTTATCATTTTGTTTACAGTGGACACCGAGCATTTTAATGATTTTGCAACTGTCCTTTGACTAGGGGGATTTTCTTTTAACACTAAACAACGTACCTTTGCAATAGTCGAAGATGTCCGTTTTTTCCTTGAATACTTGTTTGGAATTTTTGTCCCACTTGAGGCTCCAACGTTTTGACCTTTTTTTCCTTTCTTGTTGACGATATTGTAGGGTTCGCGTGTTGCTCAGATGCAAATTTCGGGTAACAGCGCTGTACATGCCAGCCGAAGTGAGTTCGGCGCAGGTGTTTGATCTATTTAAAGGGCACACGCTGAGTTGGCAGAAGCCCAAGACTTTAGTAGCGATACGAGAGAGAGCGAGGCAAGCTTGATGGAAGGTGATAGCGGTGTTTAAATGATAGAGCGTGTATTGGTATTTAGCCGAGGTGGCTGCACGACTTCGAGAATTAGCTCAGAGCCGAGGTTTACGGGTACTCTGCCTGAAGGATTCATTGCGACCTTTAGTTTCTTAGTACCGCGGGTTGCGGTACTGCTGTGTATTATTTTGGAAGCCCCAAGTCGGGCTATGTTAGTCTGCCTCTACGTAGAGAATAAAGGAGTTATTCAGAAGTAGCCCTCGTACTTTATAATGTGTCTGGACCGTTAGAGATAAAAAAAGAAAGGAAGAACCACATAATATTACCTATCGACGCTTTAGATATCACAAAACCATGACTCTCACATCGTTTTTGGATAACGGAGTATGCATATTTCTCTTCGGAAAGAGCATAAATGTAGCCTTCGAACCACTGCTTTGTTAAAAACGCCATTTTCAATAAAAACAAAAGTTTCAAACCGCAGACGATAATTTTGACTTTTAAAAACATAGTACAATTGCAATTATTTCTTTTGCAGCTAACGATTTTTTATTACCGCTTACCAAAATCGTCTAAAAAATGTGCGAACAGCCTCTGTAATAATCTATCTATATATATAAAACAGTACCGTAACTGACTCACTGACTGACTGACAGCCTGACATACACCGCACAGACCAAACCGCTGGACCTAAAGGGCTGAAATTTTGCATGACGATTCTTCTTATAGTGTAGGGGTGCACTCAGAAATATTTTTGAAAAATTCTTCTTAGATTTTTTAAAATTAAATTAAGCTGTTTTAGTAACTTTTTTTAAGTTTGCATTTAAAATAATAATTTGAGGGTTATAAAATTTATATCACGAGAAAGATCCTAAAAAATCCTTTAAAATGAAATCTTTTTCGAATCTTTACCTCCATTTTCTGATTTTTGGTGAATTGTTAAAGATTCATTTTTAGAATTTAATTTATTAAATGCCGATCACGTGATTTCTTTTTCTGGTACAATAAATAAATTTATCGTCACGTTCATAGCAACGAAATAGACAAAAAAATATTTTTTTTCTTGCTAATGCGGCAGACGATTGGAAATTATCCAAAAAAATATTAAAAACAGTAAAAGAAATGAAACAGTAAAAGAAATTACAGTAAAAGAAATGTTTCTCAAACTGTACTATATTAACTGTACTATATTCTTTAGTATGTTCTATTAGATTTAATGTGAATATCTTCTTCTACATTATTTTGTCTATAAACATCCGTTGTATTTAACTTGAATGTACTCCGTATCGAAGTACGGGTTTTCAGCTAGTAATATATATACAAATAAATAACAAATCAACTTAATCAAGCAAAATTTGGGATTCCCAGCAAAACAAAAATTGGCGTATAAAGAAAGCGCAAAACGCGAGGTTTAGTTTGAGCTTTAGATTTGCTCTATCCGAAAACACCGCACCCATTTTCTAAGGTTATTGGAGTTCCCTACTAAAAACGTAGGAATGAGTTCTGGAGGCGAACACTCGTCTTCGTTACATCCCCTGTTTAACAAAATGGCTGAAGAAATCACAGGCGCGAGTGTAACCCGAGTATAGGCATAGCGTGCTTCTAATTTTTTTTATTATTTTATTTTTCTTATATATATATTTTTTTGAATTTTTATTTTTATTTATTTATTTATTTATTTATTTATTTATTTTTTTTTGGGGGGGGGCACGAATTGATTTCAGAGAGGGCCCTTCTCCGCGCATTGACTGCCTGGCGGGGTCCTTAAAATATGAAATATGTTTTTTTTTCTTAAAAATTGAATAACAGTAGAATTGATGTTTGAGTAGTATTCAAAAGTTATACAATGAGAAAAATAAATATAATATACATAAAATGAGAAAAAAATATGAGCATCGAATTTTTGTTATGGATCCTATCATTGTTAAAAACTATGTTAAGGCTAAAGACATAGTCGGAATCTTCAGTATCACAGTTTGAAAGAGCGGGAAAAAAAACCAACTTTTTAAAAAGTTTTCTACCATTTTCCGATTTTAACTAAACTTCTAATAACGCTTTAATTTATTTCAAGTTAAGTTTGGGGGGGGGGGGGACACTATTCCCCTGAACCCGAGAGAATGCTAAAGATTTTCTCCACCCCAGAATATTCCCTTCGAAAGGGTGAATAAGGTGATCGCACGAATGTATACTCACGGTTCGGCCGGTTTCTTCTTCCGGAAGAGGATGTTCCTCACCGCTCCGTTTCTGACGCTCCTCATCTCGCAACTGAGCGATGTCCGTCCCTTTCGGGCCGCGGCCGGAGAACGACGAGCGGCCATTTTGGGGCTGGCCTTCATATTGGCTATCTTTTGTTGGCACTGTGTCTGTTCAAATATCGGTTTTCGCAAATCGTACTCCAATGGATGAACTTGATTTGAGTTCGATATTTTTTTCTTTTACTTACACACACACTAACATATGTGTGTGTGTGTGTGTGTGTGTGCGCGCATGCGCATACACACATTGTTGAGGGGGAAAAAAGTTGTACTTTTTTTTCATAAATTTGTATAATGTACAGATTTTATAGTTATTAATGTCCATAAAAGGATGTAATAACGCTACGCATGATGTTGAAATGAGATGACCGTCACTTTAGCTGTCGGTGGATTTTCAGTAATGAAGCAACTTTTGTGACAGCAACGATTGATTCGCAAGAAAACAAAATGCAATAGAAACCAAGACAGACTGAAATCATAATTTTGAGCACCCCGATATTTTAGGTAGAAAGAAAGTTCGTCGGCAAATACGGTATGCGGTGGAACTCGGTTAATACGAGGATCACTGAAAAGGCTCGTTTCAACCGTTACTCGTATAATAAATGACCTTGGATCAAATAATATTCCCGATTTCAACCCGACGTTCTCTCTTTTAACAAAGCACCACCCCTCTTCTGAACTAGGAGTCATTCAATTCCTATTTGCCCTGAATGCAAGTGCCGCACTAGAAGTTCCAATCGATGTTTCAAACATGTTAGAATATAGCTTTCGAGCCCCAATGGTGATGCCTACTTACGAATGACCCGCTTCATCGATTCTGGCCAATTCAATAATTCCAAACCCTGGTGGGAAATCTCCATTATAAATACGGTTGGACTTGAACTGCTGTCAGAATAATCGCGTATCTGCCTTTCCGGTGGCCATCTCCACTTATACAAATCTGTCTTCACAATGCTGAAACCGAATAAGACTGCTCTGTGTTATTGACGACTGCATTTCCAACAAGTTTTCAATCGAGTTACTTATGTGTGGGATCGACGCTTCTTCCTAAATTCATTCTTTATGGGATTTTTGGAACGAAGTTCTTTTACGCAGCTTACAGTAGAGTGAACTGGCAGAAATCGTCACGTAAGGAAAAGGCGTTATGTCCCTTCCAGGCGACCTTCCTTAGCTTGCTATTGCTGGCTTGTGGCGTTCGCTTTTGGCTCCCACCCTGTCACCGTGAGTTCGATTCCCACTGGTGTTTTGTTTCACCTCCTGTTCACGCGGATGTTCAACTCCGGCTTTTCTGCTATTTAAAATCTCAACTTTGTCTTAACTTAATGTTTTCTCCTAGTTTATTAATTCTTAATATTTATTTAATCTTTTTTTATTTGGTGATAATATGAATACAGTTAGTTATAATTTTAATTCTAAGCTTTAGCTTTGTGGCAAAGTTTTCACTCGTCATTTCAGTTTGAAAAGGCATTTGAAAGAAAATCGTAACCCGTGTGTAATAAAAGAGATTTTAAGGTATGTGCCTATCTTTTGGGCACTTTTTTTGAAAAATGTGAAATTTTTATTAAACACGTGTTTTTAGTTAAAACAGGGAACAAAACTATGGATTGCCAAACCTTCTATAGCAAAATCTAACCAATATGTATTGGCGCCGATTACTCAATCTCAAAGTCAAAAAAATGGAGAGCTTATAAATCAGCAGCATGCCGACTGAAAAAACGTACTGCCTTAAACTTCAAGAATTCATATTTATTATCAAGCTATCAAGCATTTTAAGAAATATTATTTCATGTTTTCAAGATACACAAATCCAAAAAAATCCCGCTTACAGCGGCCATGATACACATACACAAATTCAAGAATTTCCGCTTACAGCGGCCAAGAAACGCGTACAACAGTTTAGAAATCCAAGTCACATGATTTAATTTCTCGCCACAAGGGGGAGTCAAAGGCGAGACAAAATCGCTGACGTCAACAAAACAAGACAAATGCGTCAGCACATCTGGAAAGGAGCGAACACAATATATTTCTTATTGACATGAAACAGAAATTACAGATTTTTCTGTTCCCGATCGAACAAAAACAGAGGTATCGATACGATTTGTCCTCGAGGTCTGGGCATACTCGACATTGCTCCGAAAATAAAAAGATTTATTTTTCGGTTCCTTAGCGGCCCAAAACAGTTCATCAGGAGAAATATATCAACGTCTGAATTCGTTCATCTAATTAAAATATTAGCTGAAGTGAATACGACATCCGAGCTCAATCAAAAGAATGGCATTAATCTTCAACAAGCTTCTCAATCGTCAACCGAACTGGAACAAAATTAAAGAGTCCTTCGAAAACATTGCAAATGCGTGGAAAAATAAAACATGTTTTTCTACGGCGAAAAGGCAGCTTGGTAAAATAAACATGCAATTTATACATGCGTACTCTCAGTAATAAACTGCTCGGAAGAAAGACCGATACTTGCTGTTGTTTCCAATCCCCTTGGAGTAGGAAAACCTACACCAAGTCCAAAGGACCTAGGTCCTTGGCAAAGGGTAGTAAGCAGCTTCACTTTAAGGCAAGCTACCACTATAGGGCTGAAGTCTGACTTGACCTCGAAGAACATCGGCCCCGTCATTTTGAACCAATCAGGCGCTGTATTTAGTATGTTGTAATCACGAAGATGAGTCACTGTGCAAATTAAATTTGGTTATCAGTTGTGTTGGACATAATAGTATGGTAAACTATTTCATTCGCAATAAAATATTAAACAGTCACTAGAGCTATGGGGAATTTTTCTCTCGGTTTTTTTTTTTCTCAGATTAAAATATGCGTGTTTTTGAAATCTACATTTGGCAGATGAAAGCTGAATGTTCTAATAAAAGACTCCGCAGTCAACAGTTCTTAAAATTTTTAATTTTTCTTTGGTTCATTCTTTTAGAGGGCATTTAATTGTTGATGCTAACCACTGCAACAGTAATATTCTTTTGGTGAAAACTGAAATAAGATAAATGGTTTTTTTGAGACATACTGTCCGGTGCTGCTAACAGGATTCAAAAGATGCTTTAGCTGATCTGTGATTAGGTAAGTTCTTCCAGTCGCTCAACCTAAGGATTGAAGTTCTGCGACATCAGCTGATGCATCGCTAAACGCACATAAGCATAATAAACTTTAATTCCATTTTAATTCCGTTTTAATGACCGTGCTTCAAAATCTATCTGAGTAATAAAATGGAATAAGAATAAGAATTTTCAAAACTGAGTGTCCGATCAAAAATTGGTGAAAAATATCGAAAAACTGGTTAAAATAGATTCACAGATTAAGTATACAGATTTTACTATATCTATTTGAAAATTGCATATACTTAACTGGCACATGCATAACAATCTGCTTTGAATGTCATTTTAACCAGAGGAAAATAGACGATGGAATCCGTACACATTCGAATGGGTTTTTTCTAAATTTTTTAATTTTGTCTTTTTATCTATTTTTATCGTGAGATGTTAGTTGAAACTTGGAAAAATAAATAAAAATGGAGCAGTTACATTAAAATAGTTTTTTTCGGATGGGAAAGTTGGGTGCCAATTGGACATTTCTGCAAAACAGGATTACTCAAAAATAAACAAATATATTATTATTTTATAAATTGGAGAATGAAGATCTCTAGGGAATAGAGTATTCTCGAGTTAATATTCTGTTCATCTCAGAGGCTGTAGCAATTTTAAGTACTGAAGCACAGAAAAATTGCTTAAAAATTCATTCTCGTTTGCAATGCATACCGATGGAAACAAAATCTAATCAATCCACTACAATGATGAGCGTCGCCTATTCCCTTTATAAACATTTGAAGAGCAACTCTTCAAAATTTTGAGGCATCACTTTTTACCGTAGTATGTCTTGCGTCAAGAGAAATAATGAAAAACACCCCAAACAAGTACACCACCACCGAACTTGAGAGGTGGAACGATGCACTCGGGTAACAGATGTTCGCCTGGCATTCGTCAAACCCAAGCACGCCCATCCGGCTGGAAGAGCAAGTAGCGTGACTCGTCGCTCCTTAAAACAGTTTTCCAGTGGTCCAGAGTCCAGTTGCGACGTTGCAAACACCAAGCGGGTCTGCCGGCTTTGTCGGATGGGGGGGGGGATGTTTGGTTTGTGTGCGGCAACCCATCCGCGTATAGTGAGGGCGAGCAGTTCTCTTCTTCGTAAGTATTGGGGTGTACCGTAACCCCTTCTGCCTGTTGAAACTCACTCGCTGCCTGTTGATGATTTGGAGTGGTTTCTTGCGGTTCTTACGAACCTCACGCTTCAGGACACGTCGATCCCGTTCGGTCAGTTTACGGGGACAACCAACGAGTGCATTTCGTGTCCCAACTCCTGTGGTCTTCAACTTCTTCACGACATGGTCAACTGTACCAACAGTTGGCCGTGGCTGTGATAATTCTACGGCAATTCCGCGAATAGACTTGACACTAATGTGACAACCAAATATAACACCTCTTTCAAAGAGACTAAGTTCCTTGTGTGTGTAGATATGGAAAGATAGAATTTTAAAAAATAAACCAAAAGTTGTTTAAGCATATTATTTATTCATTTATTTATTTATTTATGTATGTATTTAGTGTCCGCTTATTTAAGTTCGGCTGGCAACATCTGAATCCATTTAAAACGAAAAAAAAGAAAAGAAAAAATGCTCAAAATAGATAGCACAACATTTTAATAGAATTTCCAACCAATTAAACACCAATGGTCGTATGAACCGAAAATACATTTACTAGAGGACCTTCCTCGAGAACAAAGGATGAAAAAGGTTCGTCAAGAAAATGAGCTGGTAGCACCGTGATGCGAAGCTTGTATAAAAACTAATTTTATATCAGAGCTTAAGGATATGGCTCGTATGTTTGTCAAAGTTTTCGTACCACGTTTCGTAAATTGGTTTGCGAGGAGTCGCATGCAGCTTCTAGTGTAGCCGGTCGCCACAAGTGTCTGTGTGATATTTTGATCCAAATAATGGGTCCTACAGATACTTCCATAGAAGGAAAGATCTTTCTTATAAAATTCAGCTGTCCGGAGTCGTAAAAGTTGCCCATTATCTTCATACAGACGATTAAAACAGACGAGAACTGTTTAAAAATTGAATTGCGTTCTGATTTTTATGAGTTCAAGTTGCATCAAATATTCTTTTTCAAGATGATATGTTGTCGTTGTTGTTTCTAATGTCCTCTGGTCGGAATTCATTCTAGACCCAGTCTATATAGGCTATCGGGTTGAGAGGTGCGGCTCCGGTTTAGAATGGCATTACAAAGATCGGATTCCGATTTAGACTGGTGCCACCTCCCTTTTCACCGAGCACCGCCAAAGGGCGACGTCTGAGGGTCGTACCCTCTCCCACCCTCTCTCAACTCGTAGAGGGACTCTCCTGTCTACGGACTTAAGGGGCCCCTATCCGACCTGGACTCGGAGGTTTTTAATTCGGGATTCGAACCGAGGACCCTTAGCTCCAAAAGCCGACGTGCTGCCTCTATGCTACCTCGGGTCCTTCTGGATGATGTATTCCCTTTAATGAATTTCCGCCATATTGGATTCATAATGTTGTAGGTAACAAAGATAACTGTCAACAATGACTTAACAACAAATAAACGAACAGAAGCCACCAGGTAACCATAAACCAACAGTTAACCATGTACGCAACAATGAAAGCATTGTAAAGACTACCGTGTTCCAAAGATTTCGTCACTCTGATATTGAGCCGCTTCAAAGTATGTTGTACGCTGTCATCTTTGGAGTTCTTTTCGTTCTTTTCTTGTGCTATCTTGTGCACAGGCGTTCTATCGAACAGGGCGAGCCATCCGATGAAGTAAGTTGTGATCTTTGGCCTCGAGGCCGCATTAAAATGGACGGTTTTACTTGCATTTCATCTTCCCGAGTCGCTGACGCATGCTGAGAAATGTGTGTCGTCGACATGTTATTTTGACTGCTAAAATAGGAGGGTAGGATCTGGTTTAGGTACCGTGTGATGTGAATTCGCTGACAGGAAAGCCAAAATTGCAACTCCTGTGATTCCTCAACAGGATCGGTTTCTGCTTGACTTAATGAGTTATCAGTCTAATAAAAATTGCAAGTCAGAGCGATATGGTGTTTTAAAAGTTTTTAAGATTCCTTGATCAAGAGGTTGTATTACTGATGTTGTATTCGGTAGCAAAAAACAAAACTCTATATTTGTGAGCTTTACAACTGGATGAGCCGGACAGTTGTCCAAAATCAAAACAATTTTATGTATTCCCAGTTAGGTCATTATCCCATATTAAAAGAAGTTAGTGAAGATCCTGCTACGCATCCAAGAATTTTTGAATTTTCGTAAGACACAGGAAGGGTTTTTATTTTCGTAAAGTATCGCGGAGATTTACTCTTATCTATAACCAATGGCGTTTTCTTTACGTTCCCAGTCATATTTGTCGTCAAAAGAACTGTAACGCGTTCTTTTTGTTTTTTTCCAACAGAAGTAAATCTGTTTCAAATATCATCATTCGATCAGGCATCGCTCTAAAATAAAGCCCAGTCTCTCATCTGTATAAAAAATTTGGTGTGGGGCGTAGTTTTTCATTATTGCAGACGAGCAATCAGAGAGCCAGTTTTGAGCTGATTGATCCGCATCTTGCTTCTCGCTGTAATTTTTTTAAACAACGTTGTTTCTCTCTTTCCATCGGGTAAGCCAACCTTCCGTAGCACGAAAATTGTTTTCTCCGAATTTTTTTTTGCAAAATCTTCGGCATTTTGCAGCAACACAGCTCTGCTGATAGGTGCATTAATTATTTGGGCTTGATTGAACCACTGCAAGAGAGTCTCTTCTACGACGACTGATTTTCCATCGCGGTTCCTTTTTCGATCAAGATTTCCATTTTTACTAATGGTAGCTGGAATTTACTCGAGACATTTAAAAATTTTACTAAGAGTAGACTGAGTTACACCCAAATGGGAGGCAGTTTCTCTTTGACTGTACTTCAGAAGAGCATCCTATCTAATTAACAAGTTCTGTTCTTCAGAAAAACTAAGAGTTTTCCTTGTTTTTATCAGTTTTGAATTCGACTATCAAAAAGTTATAACACTAACTGCCAATTTTGTTAGAAAAGTGATCACTAACGACGAATGTTCATTTTAGTCTCAGACGAACATTCACCTTATAACTTACGTTTCACAGTTTGATAACCTGCTGAATCTACTAATGTCCGGTTCGCCTAAGTGATACTGGACACTTCGCTGAAATATTTATGTAGGAAGGAGTTAGTACTCCTTCCTTTAGAAGTGAATCATTAGACTTAATTATTTTGAACATTTAATTAAACTAGACGATGTTTACAAGACAGGACTAACACTTAGTATGAAATTAAAAAATAAACACAGAAGCATCAAGAGCTAAACATCGGGAGCTTGCAGAACATATCCGCTCAGTATCATCACTCAGTCAATAATAATGTTTGCGCGCAAGTCCTTCGCACCGGAGTAGTGAGAAGTAGAAGTTGAAGTAGTAGTTCAGTGGTGTTGCCAACTACATTCTCACACGGCCGTTCTGACTTTCCAGACGTCCGCGGCTGGGTTGTCAACAATAATTCTGAAAAGATAAAAAAAAAAAGAGCAGAAAAAGGAAAAATATTTCAAAAAATCAAGCATTGTTCAACACAGTGGTATTGGTGTTCAGTTTCTGCACCACTGTTTCATTTTGTCCGCTGCAGTTGATGTTATGGTTGGACCATCGTGATGTCCTAACTTTCGAACTTCGTAACGATCGTTGGGGTTGATGTTCGTGATCTCATATGGTCCGAAGAACTTTGGTCGGAGCTTTAATCCGGTTCCAAATTGAGTTCGTTGTATTGCCACTTTGTCATCTATCTTGTATTTACGAGCTGGTTTACGCCGTTTCTTATATTGTCGTATGTTTTCTTTCTGTTTTCCAGATTTTCGCGAGGACAAAATGCAAGGAATAGAATTCGAAATAATTTCTTGAACTAATTTCTTAAGTTGAGGGAGGGGGATGAAAAATTCACGAGAAACAATTAATTCGGTTTTTTGTGAAGCAAAATGACCTTGTGAATGGGCGTTTAGCACTATTTCTTTCTGCATCATTTGTGGTACTACTAAAAGTTCGGCATCCTGATGAAGTTTATAAAGAATTCCGTTTTTAACAAAAAATTCATCAGAAGGTGTAGATTCAAGCATAGATTTAATTTGAGATATAAATTCATCCTGGTCTTGGGCATTTTTCACCTTTTGAGTGATATCATTTGAGGTAATTACAAGAATGGGGTTACGACTTAAAGCATCAACATGTTTCATCTGTCTACCGGGTCGATGACAAACTTCATAATCAAAGTCTTCTAACATCAATGCCCATCGAGCAATTTTAGCTGGTAGGTCTTTTTTGTGCATCGTTTTTTGGAAAGCATCACAATCGGTGATAATTTTAAATTTTGTTCCCAACAAGTAGTTTCGAAATTTTTTTAGCGCTTCAATAACGGCAAGAACTTCCAGTTCATAACTATGATATTTTTCTTGTTGAACTGTAGTTTTACGGCTAAAATAATGAATAGGATGAAACTGTCCATCATCGGATTGTTGCAAGAGCACAGCGCCAAAACCTAAGGAGCTGGCATCAGTGTGGAGTTCTAATGGGTATCCCTGTTGAAAAACATGAAGAACTGGGTTTTGTGAAAGAATGTTTTTCTGTTGTTGAAAAGCTGCTATTTGTTCAGGGGGTTTGGGAGCTTCAATAACTTGAAATTTTGGTTCAACCTTTTCACTTTTGACGGATTCATTCTCAAGGGCATCATCATCGGCATCAAATATTTTTGGTTCAAGAGTTGCCTTGATAGTTCCAATATCAAAAGCATTATCATCATCGTTATCATGAAGCAAATCTAAATCACTGGCATCAGCATCATCTAAATATTTTCCATCATCATTATCATGAAACAAATCTAAATCATTGGCATCATCATCATCACGTTCAAAATCAATTGGATTATCCATTTTCTCTACCCTAGAAATCTTATCTTGAGTAGATGTTAGAGGTTTTTCAGACATGCATATTTGGCCCTGATCTTGAATTTGTTTTTCTACAATTTTCTGTTCCGCAAAAGGGAGTCGTCGAGAACGTTGATTTACGGGGATTTCATCTTGTAATAAAATAGTCCTTTTAATTTCAGTGTCTTGAACTTTATGGGGTTTGTAGGAAGTAACGATATTTTGAACTTCCTCACGAATTTCAGAATTCAAAATGTGTGAAAGATCAAATGGGAAAGCTTCGTCATCAGGAATATTAGCAATATTAACGAAGATGTTATTATCAAGAGTAAAACGAATACCGTCTTCATCAAATGTAAATTGGGTTTGCTGCAAAAAGTCGATTCCGATAATCACATCAAAAGGAATCAAGTCATCCTCTAGAACATGTATTTTAGCAGGTAAAGTAATGGTTTGAATTTCGATGGAATCCTGAAAGAATCCGATGCTGTGAACTTGGTTTTTGCCAATTCCTGAAAAGGGAATGTTGGTGGGCTGCAATGGTGGCGAACCAATTCTTCGATAGGTTTTCTCATTGATGAGGGTTGCCTGTGACCCAGTGTCACAGAGTGCTGTCAATTGAATTCCTGCAAGTTGAATGTCAACATGCATGGGATTTTTCGATGAAGTTTCAGGAGAAAGTGCATTTACAGTTTTATCAGAAATAGGTTTTTGAGAATCAGGTTTTGGTTTAGAATTTCGATAACTTTTAGGGCAATTAGCATGAACATGACCAAAACTTTTACATCCGTAGCATTGTTTACCAAGTGACTTATTCAAACATTGGTTGCTTTTGTGACCTCTCAAGCCACAGGAAAAACATACTGGCTGTGTATTTGGGCTACGTGTATTATCGACTTTCACATTGAGGTAGGAAGCATCAATTTTTTTCTGATTATTTTGTCTGAAATTTTGTGATCTGTTAAAGATTTGTTCATAAATTTTCAACTTTTCCTTAAATTCAGGGACGGATTTACAACCGTAAAGAATAACTTTATTGTTTGTTGAATCAGGAATTCCGTTTATGACATACTCAAACAGAGAGGAGTCATCGAGAGAACCTTTGTGTGCCAAATCTCTCATAGCTAAGAAATATTCTTGTAGGGTTTCAAACGGTTTCATACGTCGAGATTCCATTAATTTATGTAACTGAATACCGTTAATTTTGTCCGAAAATTCGTCTAATAAATGGTGCTTCAATTGTTCCCAATTTGTAATTCCACGAATAGACCTAATTAAAGTTTGAGCGGGACCAGTTAAACATTTTCTAACAAAAGTAATTTGGTGAATTGGATTGTTTATCTGATATAAACAAAAAAGTTCTTCAACGTCAGATATAAAATTCTCAACACTGTAATTATCACGAGACGAGAAAGGTTTTATTAAATCAACAACGTCTTTCAGACTAAACAACTGGAAAGAGAGATTCGCAGTTTCAACTGAAGGCAATGAATTTTGATCTGATTCACTAACGGAAATGTGTGTATTTTGCTTATTCGAAGATTCTTTTGCGTCAATGGTGGGGGAAAAGGGAGATCTATTTTCCTCTATAACGCTGTTAGTTTGGGATGAACGTGCATCCGGAAGTGAGTCATCATTCACTTCGCATTCCGAAAGATCAGAAAATTCTGCTTTTAATAACGATAAATCACTAAGACTCATAAGAATGGTATTGGCACATTTGTCTGGGTCAGTTGAAAATTCTAAATGAAGTAGATTACAAATAGAAATCAAGTCTTTAAGTGAAAACTCTTTAAGTACTTTCTGTTTCGTTGCTTCCAACACGAATGGCTGTTTAAAACCTGTAAATTTACGTAATCTGGTACGATTTTGTCTGTCGCCGTCTGTACCAAAAATTAAACGATGTAGAACCTTTATTTGATTCGTGCTACCAATTTTTAATGATTTTGCAATATTGGGGTAATCGTTGAGAGTAGCCATAACTATATACTAGGTTCAAACAATTATAGTACACAAATATACAAATATTCAAAACCAAAATCAATAATTATAATACGTAGTTACTCAAATTCAAAAGTAGAAAATAATATTTCAAATCGAAATTTTTTCAAATACCAATTCAATAATAAAATATTGATTCTCAAAATATGCATCAAAATAAGTAATCTTTAAAACAGGTTTTGTTCAAGAAAACAAAATTATGAACTAAAATAAGCATCAAATATCAAATAGTAAGTTCTTCAAAATAATTTCTCTGGTTGAAGAAAACAGATGACGTAAATTTAGATATGTATCAAGTTAGATATTACTTCAGCAAAATATTCATCAAATTAATCTTCAAAATAAATCACTGTTGAAGAAAATAGAGGATGTAAATGCAGCATCAAAATAATAGTTAAAGTTCTAATGTTAAAAGCATCAAAATTGGGAAATCGAAAGTATCAAAATTGTGAAATCGAAAGCATCAAAGCATTCTGCAAAATAAAAAATATTCTCGCAAGAAAACAGCAGAATTAAGTTCAACATCAAAGCGCATCAAATAAGCAAAGTTGTCATCAAATAAACATTCGCTTCGTCAAAATTATGCATCAAAATAATAATATAATAATCTTCAAAAGTATTCAATTCGCGATCTTTCAAAATATATGTTATGTTGTGGTTTGTTCAAGGAAACAAGATTCTTCAAGTTAAATGTCGAAATTTTCATCAAATCATCAAATAATTTCATCGAAATAGAATTCTCTTCAAGAAAACAGAAGTGATAAATTCAACGTCGAAGACCATCAAAAATGAATTTAGCATCAATTAAATTCTTGCATCAAAAGAACGTTGAAATATCTTTCAGTTTTCTTAAATCATCAATAAGTTGAGAATTCCCTTAATCATCAAAATTTTCTTGAACAAGCGTCAACGTATGCATCAAATAATTTTAATATGATCAGAATATACTCACAGTTCTGGTTTTCGGTTCTCGTCATCCCATCAGAATATCATCAGAGTCCGTGGCACATCACTTTGGCTTTCGCTTTCGATATCCAAATCCAAAATGACAGACAACAGTAATCCAGTCGAAATCAAGTCGAAATCAAGTCGAAATCAAGTCGTATCATCGAAAGAAAATAAAGTTTTTTTTTTAAGTTCAGCATGCTAGGGGTATTTTTCGAGTCCGAGGGTCGAGCACCCATGTAGGAAGGAGTTAGTACTCCTTCCTTTAGAAGTGAATCATTAGACTTAATTATTTTGAACATTTAATTAAACTAGACGATGTTTACAAGACAGGACTAACACTTAGTATGAAATTAAAAAATAAACACAGAAGCATCAAGAGCTAAACATCGGGAGCTTGCAGAACATATCCGCTCAGTATCATCACTCAGTCAATAATAATGTTTGCGCGCAAGTCCTTCGCACCGGAGTAGTGAGAAGTAGAAGTTGAAGTAGTAGTTCAGTGGTGTTGCCAACTACATTCTCACATTTATGTGTTGCAGGGTCCAGAGAGCCGCAACCGGGAAGTGGGGGTGGAAAAAAGAGTCCCTCCCTCAGTGGAGATCAGTGAACTCTGACCTGAAAGGGCAGAGATGCCCCTGGGACAAGATAATAGGACAGTTTTCAGCTAAAGCGTTTACGGGGAAACTATGATGTGGTGTCTAACAAAGAAAGCGATGCATTTTACGACTGTATTCCACCCCAACGTCTTATCAGTCTTTCTTTTCAAAAAGTTAAGAAATAACTTCATGCCTTTTTTTTTTTGAAAAATGAAAGAAAAGCAAACATTGTAAGCTGATTCTTAAAACAGGTAGATTGATTCTTTAAAGCAAAAATTTTAACATCGAAATAATACATTTCCTTTTTTTTTGCGATATTGATTCTTTTAACCACTGATCACTATAAGCGGTACTGTATTATGATTTTTTAAAATTGAATAACAATAGAATTGATATTTGATTAGTTATACAATGTGAAAAAGAAATATAATATAAATAAAATAAGAAAAAAATATTGTATCGAATTTTTGTAATGTACCATATCATTGTTGAGAATTATGTTAAGGCTAGAGACATAATCGGAATCTTCAGGTTCACAGTTTGAAAAAGCGGGAAAAAACCAACTTTCTTAAACGTTTTCTACAATTTTCCGAGAACTTCTATTAGCGTTTTAATTTATTTCAAGTTAAGTTGGAGGGCAAATGCACCCCTGTGCCCCCCCCTCCCCCGACGCTACGCCTATGATCCGGTCTACGGACTTAAGGGGTCCCCATCCGACCTAGACACGGAGGCTTTTAATTCGGGATTCGAACCGAGGACCCTTAGCTCCGAAAGCCGACTTGCTGCCTCTATGCTACTTCGGGTCCTTCTAGATGATGTATTCCCTTTAATGAACTTCCGCCATTTTGGATTCATAACGTTTTCGGTAACAAAGATAACTGTCAAATAACTTAACAACAAATAAACGAACAGCCACCAGGTAACCATAAACCAACAGTTAACCATGTACGCAACAATGAAAGCATTGTAAAGACTACCGTGTTCCAAAGATTTCGTCACTCTGATATTGAGCCGCTTCAAAGTATGTTGTACGCTGTCATCTTTGGAGTTCTTTTCGTTCTTTTCTTGTGCTATCTTGTGCACAGGCGTTCTATCGAACAGGGCGAGCCATCCGATGAAGTAAGTTGTGATCTTTGGCCTCGAGGCCGCATTAAAATGGACGGTTTTACTTGCATTTCATCTTCCGGAGTCGCTGACGCATGCTGAGAAATGTGTGTCGTCGACATGTTATTTTGACGGATAAAATAGGAGGGTAGGATCTGGTTTAGGTACCGTGTGATGTGAGTTCGCTGACAGGAAAGCCAAAATTTCAACTGTATTATGCTACTCATGCAGACAAAATGACGTACTTCGGCACATTTGAAAGATCGTATTTGAAATTTTAAGGGGACAAGGGACCTTCAACCTCTTTTTTATTAATTTTCAATTTGTTGCTCTATATGCTAAATGAGGATTAGTAATTTTCCCTTTTACTACATTAAAGACACTTAGAATTCCCTATGTATATTCCCTCCGATTATTCAATATGTACAAGATGGCAGAATAAGGTGACCTAATATAAATTTTGGCGTTATGCTAGCACTTCCCAAAATGCTCCATTCCGCATCTCTTTTCTTCTGATTCATTCCAAATTTCTCAATATTGGGAATGGAAGTCACACATTACACGGCTATGTTTTGAAGTAAAAGTTAAACTCTAGGTGTTCATTT
This sequence comes from Dolomedes plantarius, assembly GCA_907164885.2. Lineage (NCBI taxonomy): Eukaryota > Metazoa > Arthropoda > Arachnida > Araneae > Dolomedidae > Dolomedes > Dolomedes plantarius. Next base: position 18,499,194 of record OU015495.1, on the reverse strand, counting down.
AATCATTTTACGGGTATCTCTACATAAAAGAAAGATAATTTAAAAAAACAAAACATAAATCTATGTATTTCTGCATACTTTGATATATATTTCAGTGATTTTCGGAAATATTGTAAAACTTTTAGTTCATGACACAGGGAAATGTCACAGCAGTATATCGTGCAGAATAAAAAATGTCTAGATAGAACCAAGAGTCTTTTAAAGTGTTAGGTTGCTGTGTACTACTCTGTGATACGCTCACCTCATTGTTAACCTGCAGAAAAAACGTGTCCACGGATGGCCGACTTGGACTAGAAGATTTTAAAAAAAATAAATAAACTCCGTAATAGAGAAAGAAACTTTACACAAGAAATCGTTTTTACAAGAAATCATTTAGGATACCTTGTACATAATACCGCACACTTACGCGAGAAATCCTCTGAATATTGGAGTGCAGAGATAATTGCCACTGTCAGCAGTTTTAATACTTTTGGTTCGAAAACAAATAGCTAGGTGAAGTCGTAACGTTCAATCGCGAAAAATTTGCAAACACATGTTATGTTAGGGTTGTTCTAGCTTAGAACTACCTTAAGGACTGACAACTTCAAAGTTCCAGGGAAAAGGGCAAAAGCGAGGTCGTAAATAAAACGAACAATTACTGACATTGTTCTGGAGGACTTGCCTAGGAGCAGTGGTGCTCAACCCACGGGGGGGTCGCGGATAGTCTGAAGATAATTTATGTCATAAAGTTATTTAATTAAAAAGCACTTTCTATATTTACATAGTTTTAATATTTTATTTATATTTTTTTATATGTTACAGATCTACGATACTAATAAATAAGGTGTCAAAAAGTCTTACGAGGCTACATGGCTTCCATCGCTTTTTACTTTTATGTGCAAAAACGGGTTTTCAAAATGGGTAGCTATAATAACCGTGATATGAGAGTAGCATTCCGAAACATTTCTCCAAATATTGAACAAATACAATCCGAGATCCAGGTTCACCATTCTCATTGATTTTTTTTCGAGTTTAGTTTTGTATACATAAATGAAATTTATAATTTTCAGTGCTTTAATAGGACGCTTATCATTTTAAAATCATGGTCTTTTGTAATTTTAATTTTTGTTAGTTTTTATCTGAATGAAATACAAATGCATATTGATACTTAAATAGGAGGTTTCAGTCAAAGATTTGGCAAAAAAAACAAATGTAGATGGTAAGGAAGACATCTGTTTTATTGTTATTATGCAAAGTAAATATATGTACCCAAAATCTACAGTTGAGTGATTTTTGAAATAGTTTCACAGAATTTGCTTATTTTGTTTTTCTACTCTTTTGTTAACATTTTCCTATTTTTTATAAAAAATTTGTTATTACCAATAAATTTCCATTGGGTTCACGTGGTTTTGTATTTATAGAACATCGAAAAAAGTTGGCGCTCCACTGATCTACTACTACATTATAAATTAAATATCAGTTAAACAGTATTAGGAATCAAAAATCATGATAAAACAACCCACGCGGGAAGAAAGAATTGTTTTCAACTGTTTGATCCGACACCAGTGGTGTAGCGAGGGGCACTTTTGATGTATCCTTTATCGCTGAATTCCGGAATTTTATGTTTTAACGCGTGAGTAGTTGTTCTGACTCCGTGCAGGCATATAGCTCGGGGATTTAGATACACCATTCGCCACATTTTTTGGTGTGCTTTAGTAACCCTGATGTTGTCAAAACTCCACTGATATTACTTTGATTTTCACGCGGCCGATGAAACTATTTTCAACGGCTGAAACAAATCTTAACCAATGAATAATTCTTTCAATGATTGATGTAAATTTCTTCAACGACTGTTGTCTCTTTTCAGGATCAAGGGTCCGCTCGTGCCAGCTCTCGGGTAAGAACAATCCATTCACTTTTCATCCCTTTCTCCAGAGACAAACTCAAGATACTGATTTAAGTTTTAGAAGAGATCTTAACAGATGGCTCTTTCTGACTAAATCTATGATCATTAGAGATTCCTTCTGCTGATTCCAGTTTTAATCTTTTTTTTAATACCGACTACATACGTTGAATTGAAAACTTTTCTGAAAATAAATAAATAAATAAATAAATATATATATATATATATATATATATATATATATATATATAAATATATATATATATATATATATATATATATATATATATATATATATAAATATATATATATATATATATATATATATATATATATATATATATATATATATATATATGTGTGTGTGTGTGTGTGTGTATGTATATATATGTGGGATACCTTTCGTGTGAAGGAGTATTTGCATTCATTAAAGCAGAAATCACTCCTAAAATCTAACAGCAACAAATGTATATTTATTCAAAGTATAGTAAGAAGGGTTTAAAAGCGTCTACAGTTCGTCTTTAAACGTCACGCTCCTCTCACGTCGGGAGCCCGTCTCAGAGTCCGTCTATATCGTAGCAAATCGCGAACAGTCCTTTTCCCCCGAAAGAATCTCCTCTCTTAGAAAAGGGGTTGGTCAGGGTCGGGGTTCATTGCCCTCTCCGGCATCTCGGCATCTCAGCTCTGTCAGGAGTGGGATAGTGCGGTTCTCGAGCACTGGGGAGGGAATTCGTCTCACAGCTGGCCATCATGACACCAACGCGACCTCGCGGATCCTTCCATTGTTAGACGCAAAATTAATCCTAAAAAAAGAAAACAACAGTATTTTGCATTAAAATTATTTACAGATCATTAGACCATGGTTTTATGTGATCAGCAGCTGATCTGATCTTAATTGGCCCTCCATGACAGCCAATCTTTTCTAGGTCGTAACGATCGTTTGACTTCGCCCTTGCAATACGATAAAGTCCTTGTCATGGAATTCTTGTACAGGGCCAGTATATCTATCCCTCTTCCGAACTTTATCATCTTCATAAAACTTCTCTTCTATTGTGTATGACTGTGATTTCAACTGGCTAGTTCTTGTGGAACTAGACAAATTTCTAGATTCTTTGTCTAAATAGCCCTTTTTATTAGCTAACTTGAGAGCTTCAGCAATACCAAGATTAATATCTGGTTCTTCTTCTAAAATAGGTTCATTTTCTCTAGCAGATATTTCAGTTAGCCTTTCAACAATGTCAACTTCATTCCAAACTCCACGATTCTTAGCTTCTAATTCCTGATTCTGTTTTTCTTCTAAACGCTCTCTTTCTAAATTCGTAATCTTATCTGCCTGTTCATCTCTGTTGTCAGACATACCGCAAGTAGGAACTTCACCGAGTATTCTACAGATGTCAGCAACGTAATTCAGTTCTATGTTGATTCCCTTAAAATCAACAACAGCGTCATTTTCAGCAAAATTAATTTTATTAAGAATTTTAATAAACTTTTCTAGAATAGTGCTCACAATTTTCCTCTCTTTCAACTTTTTTGCTTTGTTTAAAGCACTGTACAGTTCTTTCCCACCTTTTTCTTCATCAATAACAGTGGACAAATAAGGCTTCTCAACAACTTTCATTTCAAGAGCATCACTTGTAAAGTTTGGTTCATCAACTCCTACAGTTCTTCCTTTCTGTGATCGCAAATCTTTTCCATCATCCAACACTTCTATACTCAAATCGTCTGGTTTCAAAAGAAGAGTTTTCCGAATCTTCCTTTTCTTCTTTCGTATTTTGAACTGCATCATATCCTCGGGAGTGTAGTACTCATTGGCCACTTTCAGTTCAGGCATTTCAAGTGACATCTTATTTCGTTGTTTTAATTTCATTCTGATTAACTCTAATTGTTGTTCTCTGCTAGCATTATAAGACAGTGTAATTTCAGAACCTACTTCAAAGAATTTCTTTCTCTCACCATCAATTACTTCATCATACTTTGAAAGCAATTTCTTTTTCTTCAATATTCCAAATTCATCATACTCTGGTTCTTCATAGGGCTGATAATCACGTTTCTTTCTTTTATTTTCTACATTCCTTGGACAGCGTTCACTATCAATAATATTCAGATTTTCTAAAACATCCTCTTTCTCTCCAAGGACATCTTTGTCTTTTAAAGTTAGAATAATTGGTGTTACTTCCTTGAAAACTTCAACATCATGAGAAACTGTAAGTCCTTTTAAATGTCGGGAAGTATTGCTCTTTTGAAACTCTTCCTCTACTAACGCACCAACACTAAACTCTTCGTCCATTTCTTCTAACATTTTAGCCCTTTTTTCTGCTCTTTCTTTTTCTTGCAGTAATTTCTGATGCTTTGTAACCAGGTCGTCAGTATTACTCAAATGATCGTATGACAATAACTTTGCTTCGACTTTCTGAGGTTCTACTTGGTTATCGGAGCTCTGAAACGTACCATTTTCATCATTAAAAGTTGTGGCAAGTTCTTGATCTTCTAATTCTCTTCTATCGACATTTTTTTCATCAGGCACATCACTTTTCTCAAGAGTTAAATCTTCTGAATTTTTGTTACATTCAAATTCAGTTTCCACAAATTCTTTTTGATTTTCAACTTCCTCTACATCACAGACTTTTCCGGTCACATCACTCTCTTGATTGGATTGAGAGTCTTGATCATTGTTGCACTGTTTCCAAGATTCGTGTTTCCTTCATCAAAATTTAAGTCATTAAAATCACTTTCACTAATATTTCTTTCTTCACATACACCACTTTCATTTTCAGTTAATTTGGTTTTATCATCACTATTTTCATCTTCACCGTCAGTCGCGGATGGTAACATATCTGTTTCCACTGGACTATTATTTTCGTCTGAATTCAACATAGAAATCTCAATTTTCTGTGATTCATGGCTTTCTACTCTATTTCCTTCACACTCGGGTACAGCTGGTTGTCTAGGGTAAACTACTTTTTTAAAGTTCGTTATAAATCTCATTCCGGGTTTGGATTCCGGAGATATTTCATTATCATTTACTTTACTACGTGCAATACAAACATAATTAACTCGAAAATTCTTACGCAAACCCGTTATATTTACACCTTCGTTACTCATGGAAAAATGACATTACATCCATTCCAATAACCATTTTGTTACACAAATTACTACTTAAAACATAAATATCAGCATACACAGAATAATCATCAACTATTATATTAGCATTAAAATAACCTAAAGGAGAAATTTGATCTGAGCCGATTCCCATTAACTGTACTTTATTCTGGGTTAGTTTTGGTAATCCTAGATTAATATAAGCTTCTTGATTAACTATTGTAATTTCACTTCCGGTGTCCCAAATAGCATCTACTTGTTTTCCTAAAACGTTGACACATTTCTGTATCCTATTAGGACGATGATGTGAAATAGTTACTTTATTTACCTTCTTTTGAGGACATAGATTTGCCTTGTGCCCGAATTCGTCACATAAAAAGTACCTCAAACCATTGTCTTTAATTTACAATAAGATGATTTATGTCCTTCCTCATTGCAATTGTAGCAGATAATTTTAAAGTTCGAATCACTTCTCTGTCATGTGTTAGCAAAAGGTTGTGTATACTTCTGATTTCTATTCAAATATGTTTTTGGTTTCTCGTTAAAAAACTTTGCGTCTCTAATCGTTTCTTGCCTCACTACATTTTTAAATCCAGCTTTAAAATCTTTTTTGGCTTCATTTCTCCGACTATTATCTTTAATTTTCTCATATACTTTTAATCTGTCTCTAAATTCCTGTATGTCTCCGCATCCGTATAAAATGTGTTTGTTTACATCTAAACCATTAATTCCATTTATATTATATTGTATAATTGCACTATCTTCAATACTTCCACGCGACGCGATTTCCTTCATCCTAAAATAATAATCAATGACTGGTTCATTCCCACCCTGTCTTGTGCTTCTTAAAGCGGAATGTAAGTCGGCTGAATTCGTCTCCTCGGCAAATTCTTTAACGAGCGTCTGTCTAATTCTCGGTCACGTTTTGACATTCTTTTCGCTGTCAAGAAACAATTTTGCCCTCCCACAGATCAATCTCTTAGCGAAAATAAATTTCTGCAAGTCAGACAGTGTGAACAAATCCGACATATCTTCAAACTCATCAACCCATTTACGAACGGTCATAGATGATGAACCGTCAAAAAGTTTAACTATGGCTTCTACATCGTTGAAATTTATCAATGGGTCTGTTAATTGCGCTAATGGCAGAAGCGTTGTTTATTTCTACACTACTACTATTTTCTCTTCCACTTAATTCGTCATCATCATCATAATCATCATCATCATCAACAACAATAACATTCTGTTGCAAAATATTTATATCATTCAAATTAATGACAATTCTCTTAACCAGATCTGGTTTGCTACCCTTATTATCCAAGCTCAATATATTGCATACAGTAATTATATCACTTGTGGAAAAATTGGAAGAGACATATTCAGTTTTCCTCTTAAAACTTGCATCATTTTCATTTTCATAATTTAGTCCACTAAAAGACCTTAATTTTTTGCGGTTCGTCCTATCACCTTCGTCTTCAAATATTATACGATAAACAAGTTTAATGTCTCTAAATGGAAATGACTTAAAATTTTTCAAAATCTGCGGACAGTCTTCCAGTTTTTCCAAATTTATTTATAAAGATACTCTCACCTTTAATTCCGGCGTCGCAGAAGAATAATCCACTTTCACGAGCGTAGTAATATCCCGTCACAACAGTCTTGTTTTCACAGCGTCTCGTTTTCACTGCTGTATCCAGCTCACGTACTTAAATTTCTTTCTCAAATATCCCGGGCCAAGCGCCCAAAAATGTGGGATACCTTTCGTGTGAAGGAGTATTTGCATTCATTAAAGCAGAAATCACTCATAAAATCCAACTATAACAAATGTATATTTATTCAAAGTATAGTAAAAAGGGGTTTAAAAGCGTCTACAGTTCGTCTTTAAACGTCACGCTCCTCTCACGTCGGGAGCCCGTCTCAGAGTCCGTCTATATCGTAGCAAATCGCGAACAGTCCTTTTCCCCCGAAAGAATCTCCTCTTATGAAAAGGGGTTGGCCAGAGTCGGGGTTCATTGCCCTCTCCGGCATCTCGGCATCTCAGCTCTGTCAGGAGTGGGATAGTGAGGTTCTCGAGCACTGGGGGGGGGGAATTCGTCACACACACATATATATATATATATATACACACACACACAATGAAACTTCTCTATGGCGGTCAGTAATGGTTCCGAAAAATGTCCCCTTTTTGATGGGTGACCGGCGAATAGGAGTGGCCGGCTAGAGAAGTTTCACTATTTAATAACACAAGTACTATATTTAAACACAAGAAAATTTACATCATATGTTTTTCAGATGTCCGATACATTAAAGGTAACTATATAACTTGAATTGAGAGCTTCCATTTCTAGCTTCATATTCACGGCTATTGCTTTTTCTCGAATCCGTGCCAGATGCCCAGTAACGTTAAATGCGCGGAAAGTGCTTCATTTCCTTCGAAATCTTCGTTGGTTTGTTACTTTGTTAAGGCACATAAAATGAAGAACAGAAAAAAAATGCCCAAATACCGAAAATGCAAAGAACCCAAAAGTTTTTTAGTTCGAGAAACAAACGAAATTCAGTTTCAGTTCTTAACTATGACATGAGTAATTATAACTCCAACAGTCTTATAACCGGGAGAAAAATCACTATGAAACAGTTTGATAAAATATGAGATAGATTTTATTTGTTTGGGGTAATTGAAAAGCATGTCTTGCAGAAATACTTAGAAAAGGATAGACTGGAAGATCGTATTACCCCTATATATTTTACAACCATTTGAGAGCCGAAACCGATATTTTTCCCTACAGGTTATGCCACACAGACCCTTTCAAGAGACTACATTAGCCTGCATTAATCTTCTACATTAAACTATTAAATCTGTAACACTAAGACGTGATAAAGACATAGAAGCACACTGAAGGAATTTATTGCACAGTTAATACATGCGCTTTTTTTCTCTCTCCTCCTCATTCAGCGTTCCTCCGTCAACAGCTTAGGAGGACACTTGGTAGAGGTGGAAGAGTCAGATGATGAAGAATACGACCAGAATTTTGGGTGAGTCTCTTCCGTAGGCCTTTTCTACTCTCCTCACTAAGACTATATATATATATATATATATATATATATATATATATATATATATATATATATATATATATACATACATACATACATACATACACACACACACACAAATATTCCTCGACATACAACCGAGATAGGGACCGAGACATTGATCGTAGGTCGAGTTTCAAACAATTTTTCTTTTGTATATGTACATACATATATTTTTTACTTTCATACATACATACGTAATTTAAAATGCACTGTACTTTATTTAGAAGACAAATTATTCTTCGCCATCACTACTTATTATGTTAGTACAATCCATTGGTTCAGAATTTGCGACAGATGATACGTTGCGAGTTTTTATAAGAAAGTTATCCGAGGTAGTTTGAACAGTTTGCGTCTTCTTTTCCTTGCATATTGTCTGGTAGCAAATGAAATTTCCCTGAATACGACGATTTACACTTGTGAATCTTTCATCGTTTGGATCCATTGCTTCTAATTGTTGTAGTCCTTTATTAATATAATGTAAAGCTGAAGCCATTTCTGAAGGCAATGAAGGTTTATTTGATTTATTGTGTGGATATCGAACTATTGCATCATACATTTTTATTATTGCGTCGTAAATTTTTGCAGTACTGCAGAATAACGCATCATATTTTTAATAATTATGTAATACCTATAGGGATGTACATTCGACAAACAGTATTTTTGAGATTTTTTTTAATTATTATTATTTAAAAATTTCGGTCGTAAGTCGAGGAATACCTGTGTTTATAGATACATACATACATACATACATACACACACACACACACACACACACACACATATATATATATATATATATATATACAGTTTAATCTCGATCGATCGTTCTCCGAATCATCGTTTTCCCGTATGTGTCGTTTATTTCACCCAGTCCCGACGATCCTATTGCTTTGTTATGTTCCCGCATCTATCGTTTTCCCGCATTTATAGTCCAGTTCTGTCGGTCCCTTGGAAAACAATAGATCGAGATGCCACTGTATATATATGTGTGTGTGCGTGTATGTCTGTGAGTGTGCTTTCGAGATCCTAGTTCAATTAATTAAGTTCGCCTTTTATATTTGAAGCATTATAGGAACTCCATATTTATGTTCTTAATTTTGTTCTATACGAGTACGTGCACGTATGTCAATATCTACCCCTCTATGGGTAACTAAAAAAGTAACTAATATGAGCTCAGTGAGCGCAGGTTAGATGCCAAAAATTATGAATGACATTTTCCTTATGATAGGAAATGTATGCATGGACATGGCTGTGCTCGATGTGACAGGTTCACAGCCCAAACGCGGTCATGAAGTAATTACTTGTAGTGCAGCACACTCGATAGAGGTACTAGGAACGGGAAATACTCTTCTAGAGTTAGATACATGAATTAAGTCTTCATCAAAAACTCGTGCGTCGGATCGCTTTGTCCCAGATCTTTCTACACAGCCTCACTGAACGAAGCATCTGTAGTGAAATGCTCATCCGTACAGAGTCGTCACTCAACATAAATTAGACTCCCACACTACCTCCCAGTCTCTTGTCCCGTTATCACTGTCCGCAATAATCCTGTTTCTGCATTCGATATGCTTCGGCGTATTCAGCGTACTTGTAGATGACCTTTGCCGACGATACATAGTGTCCAAAGACGACAAAACCGCTTTCTTATTACAACTCATTCGCCCACCTCTAAAGGCGCCTATACATACAGCAAACGAAGCCGAACGAAAGTTGTCCGCTAAATATATGCGTCGCAACAAACACCACAGAACGCATTTCTTTACCTTTAGTTCTTCCTTCGTTTGTCGCAATCGGTTCGCTCAGTAGGAGGTCCATCAAAGGAAGTTGGCGACTCTTCGTTCGCTGTATGGGTACAGATCCTATAGTTCAGCTTGGAAACTTCATTTCGAGTAGGAAACCTCATTCTACTCATTCTCCGGTGCAAGATCAAATATCATCTTATCCGTTCTAATCTGTACCAGAAAACAAGCCGTTTATGGTTCATGACGATGTTTAACAATTTAATTTCGACAGTTCGATTTCTTCTCAGGCTGCGTTTTCAACATTTCTCTGAAATGATGATCTACACAAAATGCTCTCTCTCAGATGGATTGTTGATGGGAAATTTGCTGAGAAATAACACCCTCCATTTACGCAAGTCTAAATTTAAAGAGAAATAGATTTTGAAATTTTTATTTCAAATCCTTTTATATCAGTAACCCGTGTCTCGATTTTCAATCCACTAGTTTTATTTCGTTTCTATTTCCATTAAGGGTTTCGTTTTAAAATAAATATTGCATCTTGTATCCCATTTATGCTGTAATGAAACAAAAACAAACAAACAAACCGTTAATTTAAAAGTTTTATTGATATTGAGAGATCACCGCCTGCATAAGAGTAATAATAAAATTTTATATGTTGCAGTTCCGCCTCATCCTTGACCAATACAAATGATTTTGACGAAAGACTCAGTGCGGACACTATACCACCCAGTAAATCTCAAAAAGCTAGTGACCATTCCGGAAGACGAGCTGATGGTGATAAAAGGTGAGCTGTACTGTTTCGCTGTCACACGTGCACACACGCACTCTCTCTAACGCACTTGTTATGTACAGGTCGATCGCAAGCTGCGACAGATAAAGCCATGTATCGGTGCTTAGCTATCTGCTCCACTACGCCTGTCAGATTTCTTACTTACACGTTTGAGATTTGGGCATTCTCTTTTGACACATCGGCATTTGCGGATGGGCAATCGTGCTGCTCTTTTTGAACACTGCCGGTCTCCATTTTCAATGTCACATATCTTGACGCTTTGCTCCACTCTGCAATCTTAGAAAAATAGCCTTTTTTCCTTTACAGTTCCTATAATCTGTCGGACCTGGTGAGGACCCTACCACACTTTTCTGTTTGCCCTTTCGTTTTCGGCTGGTCCTGTACACAGTCTTTGTTTTTGCTTTCTATTTATTTTATTTTTTCACTTTTGTTGTTTGCAATTTGGCTTTTAAGCTTTATGGTTTTCCTATCTTGTGTTTGGCGTGTTACGTCCTATTTTGGATCGGACGCCATGATATCACAACCAACCATTATCTCATACACACACACGTATCATTAGTTTTTATAGCAACTGATCATGGGTTTGAGTAATAACTGATTTTTCTGATTCACAGTGATATCGAAATTTCCCGCCTCAGCATCCCAGAGAATGTGCCCGATGTGCGTTCACTCTCCGAACCGCCATACTTACGCCACTGGAGTACACTCCGAGACCTCACCCGGCCGATAGTCGAAGCGAGTTGTAGTACTACTTTGAATGATCCGGGATCCGAGACTCCAAATAACACAAAGTGAGTGAAATTGTGTACAGTATATTACTGCACCTTTGCAAACTGGTGGGAAAAATGAATTCAATTTTTCACGCATCAAAATGTCCGTTCTTCGAGAATGTTATTACATAGTCTCTTTTTTTCTGATTCACAGTAAAGTAGAAAAGCCAGTCAGCGCCGAACCGTGCTCAGAAGACCTGGAGAATTTGCCTGATCACTTCAGCGAGCAGTCAGTTGAAATCTTTTCTGAGCCTGAATCTGCTTTTAACACCCAAAAAGAGGTTTCAGAAAATGTCGAGTAAGTGAAATATCGATCGACATTTAAGCGTACATTTTCCTTTTCCTCTTCCCCACTCGAAATCATTTTTTACTGCCGCGTGAGAATCTGGAAATTGAAAAATGTGATTTACAGGGTCATTTGGGAAAAAGTTTGTAAGGACAGTTATGTGAAGGAAAAGCTCTGAAAAATGAAGTTGGAGTTGAATGAATTCGACATCCAGAATATTAAAAATGTCATCATTACCATGGTCATGAGAGCAATGCAATAATAAGTAGTGCCAGAGGATGGGAATAAAATCATGTTAAAACTGAACTGACAAGTTGCAGTGATGGGTTGATTGGAAGAGATATGAGTTAGAGACAATTGCTTTTGTTTTGTATTTAGTTCTTGCAACATTGCACGCCCAATATATGTTGCAGTTCTTAAAAGCTTAGCTTAAAATTTGTACAGAGTATGACAGTAAAATGACCTAAAAATTACAATAATACAAGGTAACTACCAAGCTATGAAACTCGCCATGCTGAACATGCTTTTGTGGCGGGGATATCACCCATCGTACCTCAGGCAAATGCATTTTTAGTTTAATGAATTAGCACTCTGTCCTCTACTCTACTATAGTATTGTGTATGATAGGCAATAAAAGAAGAAATTCCGCAAGTAACTTATCTGGCTTCTTGACTAATAGTTTACTTGATATATACTTGAGTATTTGGCTTCTTGACTAATAGTGGGTGAACACAAAATTCACCCACTATTAGTCAAGTTTTTGTCAAAGTACAAAAATACTCTTTCTCCTGTATCACGCCATTAAATATCTAATGATAAGGTTGCATTTGCAATTCAAAGTTTAAGCAGATACAAATTAATCCATATAATTAAGCACTAGTTATTTGTCTTTGTTAAACTGGCGTCAAAGTCTCCGAAGCTCGGTCCACCGCTTTCACCATTCGCAAGTCGTCCGTGTTTACGTCATCCTTTCCAGCTTTGAATAGGCCTGTGTCGCTTCTATTCCTTCTGTTTACAGATGATACACAGAGAAATTTATAGGAAAAGCTAGTGGAAAAAACCAAGAATTGGTTTTAATAAATTGGACACAACCGAAAAGTGGTTGACGAGCAGCATATTAATGACATGCAATCTTTAGCACTACATGATCATATAAACACTACAATTTAATAAAAAGCTTTGAAGCAGGACCACGTTTATCTGTAAGCAAAATATGCCCGTCCCAGAGCCGGCACAGAGATTTTCGTCATTACTGCGAGAAATAAATAAATCTACTGGCTTCGACTTCTGAACTTAATTTAAAAATGTCTACCAATTATGATGTTAATGCCTCCCACGTGGTGAACTTCCGTGCATTGGGCTTGGGTTGAAATCCCCAATAAGGCATGGTCGTTACCATGTTGTCCCCTCATAGGGAGCAATGCTGGCTCACCTAAAAAGCGCTCCCACAATTAAGTACTCAGCAAGACTTCGCGGTAAATAAGAACATCCTGTGCATTAGAAAAAAAATAAATAAATATATATATATATATATATATATATATATATATATATATATATATATATATATATATGTATAATATAATGATGCTACTTCTGAAAAACTGAATTTTTATAATCGAAAACGAATTTATATCCAGATATTCTGGTACCGGAATAACCATAAGATTGATTTTAACATTACCAATGAGCAATGCCGAAGGAAAGCCTTCATTTTCTGTGCTGAAACTGCTAAAAAATGGTTAACACAGTGCTCATTCGGAACAAAACTTAACGCACTGGCAATACTGCGAATGGAAAAGGAGAACATTCTAAAAACTCTTTCTTATACGGATACTATTAATAAGCTTACAGGTATCAAAGTTAGAAAAGAAACATTTTAAATTTCCTAAAATAATTTGCTACCGATATTTATTTTTTACATTTTTTGTTATCTCAAACTCATGATATAAATTAACCCAGCTTCAAAAATTGTGAGAATTTTAAAACACATACCACTCTCATGCTCATTTTAGAAGAACCCCAACATTCGTGTGTATGCCTAGGGCAACGAACCTCTCTAGACGCGGTCCTGCTTTGAAGTTCAGTAATTTGTCGGATATGTTGTGTATTTGTTACAAAATAATGATTTCTTTTCTCCAGGCCTCGTGTCCCAACTAGCGACACTGTATTTTCTGTCTACTGCGAGGACAAACTGGAATTGGAAGGCACCTCCTTACTGACGTTGAAGGTATGTCTTGTTACACCAATACCCAACTTGTTAATACCTAAGGACATAGTGAAAATGGGTTCGTTGTTTGGATTTCTTCGTACAAGGTCCAAAAAGGACAAGCTATGACAAACGCCCGACAACAACAGAACTACTATACACTTACAAATGAGCGAGTAAATGTAAGGAACGACAACGATATGAGAGGTGATAAGAACAATGAAGGTAACAGTGCTAAACGGAAGGTGATAAAGTCAGTCAAAATTAAAAAGGGATAGAAGCAGTCACATTTAAAGGGTGGTGAAAACAGTCGGGTATAATTATTAAACAACAGTGATGTCAAAAAGTGATAGAGACACTAAAATATAAGTACGATAAAAGCAGCGATATATACATTGCTGGCCACTGTAAATGCAACAGCCTGAAGGAAACATGCAAATAACATGAAATTTACAACATGCATTAGCGGAGGTGAGATATGCAAATGATTAGAATTTCAGCGCAGACGCACATCACGCGCGAGTGTGGCGCCACTTCAAAGCGCTATTTAAAGCTTGGAGATTTCGACGATTTCAAGTTCGGCAATTGTGTTTTTCTTGTGGTTTTTTCAAAAAAAACGATCAATTATGCCTCGTCGAAAACAGCGATCATCTTTTGATCAAGTATCCGAGTTCGACAGAGGAAGGATAGTGGCCTACCGAGATTGTGGATTATCTTTCAGGGAAATCGGTAGTCGTGTTGGACGAAACCAAACAACTGTAATGCAGATATGTGATCGTTGGATGCAGGAGGTTACGACGGACCGGCGAGTTCGAACGCATCCACCTCAGCGCACCACTTCACGTGATGACAGACAAATTGTGCGCATGGCAGTGACGGATCGCTCAGTCACATCACGAACCATAGCACAGCACATGCAGTCTGTAACGCATCATCCAGTGTCTGCGCGTACCATTCGACGCCGTTTACAGCAGAGTGGTCTGTCCGCAAGACGTCCATTGCTTTGTCTACCCTTGACGCAGAACCACAGACGTCTCCGCCGCCAATGGTGCGATGACAGAAGGATGTGGACGGCAGAATGGAATGAAATTGTCTTTATTGACGAGTCACGCTTCTGTCTGCAACACCACGATGGTCGCATTCGAGTCTGAAGACACCGTGAAGAGAGGATGGTGAACAGCTGCGTTATGCACCGCCACACTGGTCCTGCACCGGTTATTATGGTATGGGGCGGTATTGGATATCACTCTCGCACACCTCTAGTACGCATTGCCGGTACTTTAAACAGCCAGCGCTACATCTCCGAGGTATTGGAGCCAGTTGTCCTTCCTTACCTTCAGGGCTTGCCCACAGCCATATTTCAACAGGATAATGCGCGACCACACGTGGCACGCATTGTCCAACGGTTCTTCGTCAATCGCCAGATTGAATTGCTTCCCTGGCCGCCTCGCTCTCCGGATCTTTCGCCGATAGAAAACATGTGGTCCATGGTTGCTCTACGATTGACCCAGATTCCATCCCCAGCTGCCACAGCTGATCAACTTTGGCAACGAGTAGAAGCTGCGTGGTCTGCTGTACCCCAAAAACTCATCCACAGTCTCTTTGAATCAATGCCGAGGCGTGTGGCAGCGGTGATCTCCAACAATGGCGGCTACTCTGGCTACTGATTTTGGTAGGAACCACACTTCACATAAGTCTATAAATTTAATCATTTGATACTTGGTCAACATGTTATCTACAAAATAAATTTTGTTGTGATATCTCTTGTCTTTCTTGGTGTTGCAATTTGGGTGGCCAGCAGTGTAAGAGTGATAAAAGATGAAGCTGATAAAAGCAGTGAAGTTAAATATCACACCTCTGGGTGGATTTTTCCCATCCATATTAAAACGAGTAGTAGAAAATAATAGAAACGAAAATAAAACAATGATTACATCAAAGGATATATTCCTGTACTTTTCAAAAACCAATGTCAAACCGTCAGAAACAATTATTGCCTTCCGCATTTAAAAAAAAAAGAAAAATTAAAATACTGGAAAATAGCAGCGGGAGGTGATATACCCAGAAGATGGACTTGGCGAAAATTGCATAAAAGCATTCTCATCATGTCTTGGAGTTTGTATGTTAGGATTGCATAGGTCAAACATTCTTAATCAATGAAAAATCTCCTCAACGATATCATAGTGTTCTGTATGGACTGGTTGTGGGGAGCTATGCCATCCACACAAAGATTCAAATTCCGATAGTTTGCAGACCTGGCACATTTCGAGATTCACGGAATCTGTAAATCATCATCAGAGCATCGCCAAGCAGCTTGGTCATTATAATAGCTGTTGTTACTTAATCATATAATGATAGCAGACTTCCGTTAACTCAACTTGAAAGGTACAATGAAAATGGGTGTGGATTATCGGGAAAATGCTGGATATAAGAGCTCCGAGTCCCGAAATATTTAAAGTTTAATAAATTCTCCAGGACCGGTTGGATCAACTATGCGTTACAGGGTATGAAAATTTCAGTTTTTATTCAACCGAACTTATGTCATGATGGCCATATACAACTGTCACACTCTACGTGTTTCAGAAGAGAGGGGTTGGGAGACGACTTGGAAACTATCGACGTTGTCGATGGATATGCAGAACTTTACATCATAAACCATTTCTACGAGTTAAATAAGTTGTTTTTTTTTTTTAAAGTTGAGTTGAGATCTTTTTTCCTTTCCATCCAGTTATCCGTTCGGCTCTGATAGACTTTACTAAAGGCGCGTATACATACAACCAACAAAGGCGAACGAATGAGGTTGTTCACTAAATGTGTTTGTAGCAACGGTCACTACCGGGCGCATTTGTTTGCCTTTATACCACTGTTCGCTCCCTAAGCAATCTAGTACATCAAAGGAACTTCGTTACTCTTCGTTAGAAGTCGTCCGCCATATGTGTGTAGAGCCTACAGTTCAGCTTCGAATCTTTTTACTTTTTTGCTTCTCAATTTCATTTCGAAAAAGGAACTTAATTTTGTTGTTTGCTTATCGGAAACTGAGATCCGCAATATAGTATGGACTGGAGAAATTCTCTGTCATTAAAACTCGTTGAGAATTAATCAATTCTCTGCAGGAAAATGAAAGAATGGCTGAAGAAGCTTTCGGTTTGTTGATGTGGGCGGCCAATCGAATTTCAGGCCGAACTCCGAATTTGTTCTTTGAAATTTGGCGTAATTTGTCCGTTATCTTTCGTTCGCTGTATGTATACCCGCCTTAACAAGTTTCCAGAACCCAGAAATAGACAAGGTCGGGTAAGTGTCGGTTGATTGATAATGTTCACAGGTTTGTTCAAGGGTCTCCTTAAGAACTGTGGTAAAATGAGGCGGTGAAAGGCAAACTAGTGTAAGTCAGTAAGTCAAGTGGTGTAAGTCAAAAGAGTTTAACTGCAAACACTACAAAAAATTCCACCATAAATTGAACAAATTATAATTCATAACAATTATTAGAATATTGAAAATAATAACTATTTACAATTTCACTATAAATTGAACATGGAGATTACATATTTGCCCCCAAATGAAAAAAAGTTGAAAATGTGACTTACACCACTTTGCCTTTCAACGCCTCAAATGAACTCGGTATCGACTGAATGCTTATGTTGCCCTTTGCAAACTGCTCTCTTCGGAACGGGTACGAGGATGAAATTAATAGAAATCTCCTACCCCTAAAAGATTTTTCGACTTATGGGAACGTGGAGATAAAAAATGCACCAGTGGCAGTATTAATGCTTTTAATGTTATAAAAATAAACGTTATATAAATAAGGATTATAAAATCTTGCAACGACCTCTATCATCTTTTTCGTTTTCGTTCACAGGCAACGAAAAAGAAAAAATTCAACGGACTGAGAAAATTTTTCAAAAGGTTCTCGCGTAAAAAGTTGGTAAGTGCTCGAACATTTATACTTTTAGTTTTTTAAAATAATTTTTAATATTTATCAAATTTTTTATTGAGTCACATAACTGAGTTAGCAACATATTTTCTTTAAAAAAAATTATTATTATCAGTCGATGGTTCGACACAGGAATGAAATTAGAAACGAATGGGTGCTTTTATTCTAAACTTGACGAGCATTTTGAAATATGTATAATTTTGTAACTCTTGTGCCGATCGACGAAGTTTATTCTATGTCTCAGAGATGTCGTGTTTCAAGGAGCATGGCTTTATCTCACTCTGTCACAGGTAGACTGGATTACCGATGACCAAACTTAGAATTTCAGTATTACGCAGGTTGACTGCAGTATTTCTGTTCAAGTTTAATTTTCAGTGAAATTTAGATTATTTCAGCCTAATCAAATTCCATAGTTGGATTGAATTTGTAATTCCTGATTCGTAAACCTAATAAACAAATTTTTTGCATTCGAATGCTGAAAGAATGAGAAAACAATATTTAGAGACATTTACTTTTTCTCGATTATTCCAAAATTCGCCCTCATTTAAAATTTTTAAATAAAGATTTTAAAGGCACGTATATATAATGCGAACGAAGACTAACGAACAAAGTTGTTCGGTAAATGTATACATAGGAACGAACATCAACGAACGCATCTGTTTGCCTTTGCCAGGATTCGCTCATTAAGTGGTACATCAAAGGAAGTTCATGAATGTTCATTGGCCGTCTTTTGCAGTATGTGTACAGAGCTTGCTTGGAATGTTTTGGCTTGTAAATTTCATTTCGAGTAGGACACTTCATTTCGTTCTTCGCTACTGTAACTCAATAAAGTTCGAAAAATAACTCACAGCAGGAATTCACTACACGAAGATGAACGAACGGCTTTACAAGTTTTCGGTTTGTTAATATGGACGGCAAACCGTATTTCAAACCGAACGCCGAATTTATTCGTCGAAATTTGGCACAGTTTCTTCGATACCCTTCACTGTATGGAAACCCGACATATGGCAGGCGCATGCGAAGGGGAGACATCCGGTGGGCTCGTACCTTCTTCCACCCTCTCTGACTTCATAGGGGGACTTTTTATCTCTACCAGTTATGAAACAGTTGAACGGCCTTTACGGTTGGTGAATGCCTCTGTTTATAGATCTATATAACAGGCTCCGTAGGTGTTACGCTAACAAATAAGCATATCACGTGTCATTAAATTAAAGTGAACAAATTACCTGTCAACCACTTTTCTCTTTCCCCCTTGGAAATTAAAATATAATATGTTGTTGTGCCATTTTACAATACAAATCTAATATGTATTAAACTATATTCGAAATACAGGAGACTTTAAAAATCCGTAAGAAATATTTTACGCGAGTTTTACGATTTGTGACGAAAATCTACGCACAACTGTAATTTGCAGAGCTGCAAATGAAGGTTTAATTTTGCTAACATGGAAAAGAGTATCCCGAACTCCCGTTATCCATTGATGCACTTCAATAAATAAATAAAAAAATAGGAAGGGGTTCTAATGATAAATTATTATAATGGGGGCTTTACGGTTACTTTTTTAAAAGAGTTTTTTCATATGTCTTTATTATTAATTACTTTTTCTTACAGGCCGGATCAAATTAGGACATATAAAAAATCAGAATTAAGATTTTAAAAAGTATTTTGGCGCCATCGCCGAAAAAGTATGGAAAAGAGTTTAAATTGATTGAAGTTCCTTTTAAAGTTTTGAAAAAATGTTAAAACGTAAGAAAAAAGTTTTAAGATATGTTGAAAATGTAAGAAAAAAGTTTTAAGATGTGTTAAAAATGTAAGAAAAAAGTTTTAAGATGTGTTAAAAATGTAAGAAAAAAGTTTAAAATGTGTTAGAAATGTAAGTCGAAATTTTAAAATGTGTTGAAAATGTAAGAAAAAGTTCAAATATGTTTTAAAAATACTTTTATGCTGCTATCTTTATATAAGTGTGTAAATGTATGTAAATATCTGTGTGAAAAGTTATCAATGTCTTTGTAAAAATAATGATTATATATGTAAAAGTGTATGTAAATGTAAATGTACTTTGTAAATCTATAAACTGTATATATATATATATAAATGTAAATATGATTGTATTGTAAATATGTCTTTGTAAAAATAATGATTATATATGTAAAAGTGTATGTAAATGTAAATGTACTTTGTAAATCTATAAACTGTATATATATATATATATAAATGTAAATATGATTGTATTGTAAATATGTGTTTGTAAATATGTATATAGACATACAAAAGCTAATATGTAAATATGCATTTATATGCGCAAAAGCGACTTTGTAAATATTATATAGGCACGCAAAAGCGAATTTGTAAATATGTATATAGGCATGCAAAAGCGAATTTGTAAATATGTATATAACCATGCAAAAGCGAATTTGAAAATATGTATATAGGCACGCAAAAGCGAATTTTAAATATGTTTATAGCACGCAAAAGCGACTTTGTAAATATATATATATATATATATAGGTACGCAAAAGCGAATTTGTAAATATGTATATAATGATGCAAAAGCGAATTTGTAAATATGTATATAACGATGCAAAAGCGAACTTGTAAATATGTATATAACCATGCAAAAGCGAACTTGTAAATATGTATATAATGATGCAAAAGCGAATTTGTAAATATGTATATAATGATGCAAAAGCGAATTTGTAAATATGTATATAATGATGCAAAAGCGAATTTGTAAATATGTATATAACCATGCAAAAGCGAACTTGTAAATATGTATATAACCATACAAAGGCGAACTTGTAAATATGTATACAGGCACGCAAAAGCGACTTTGTAAATATGTATATGAGCACACAAAAGCGAATTTGTAAATATGTATATAACCATGCAAAAGCGAACTTGTAAATATGTATATAACCATGCAAAAGCGAACTTGTAAATATGTATACAGGCACGCAAAAGCGACTTTGTAAATATGTATATGAGCACACAAAAGCGAATTTGTAAATATGTATATAGGTACGCAAGAGCGAATTTGTAAAATGTGTATATACTTTTAAATACGTCATTATGTTAAAACAAATGTCAATGTGAAGTTCAGCAAGAGTTGCCTCGCATCCAACCATTTCTGCAATAAACATTTGTAGCCAGCCAAAAGCAATAGAATAAAAGCAACAGCAACACATCATTGTCCTTTTTTTCATTTCTCAGTGTTATTATTTCTCACAATTTTGAAGGTAATGAGCACAATTCATAAATGAATTACCTCTATTCGTTTGCCTAATGTGATAATCTACCGGTGTTTCACCTCGGTGCGAACGGCTTCGGAAAACGTGCCTGTGTTGCTCGTACTCTCAAGCATACACACATGGATCGAAGTGCATGCGCATGCTGCACTTAACGGAGGAAAACAGAGATCTTGGTTACCGGTCCGACCAGTGGTTGGAAAGCGAGGGTGAATAAACAATACCGTGTATTTCAATGATATAACGTCGGGTTTTATTTCAGAACCCCCCCTTCCTCCCCCGAAAAAAATAATAAATAAACAAATAAAATGAAAAAAATATTTATTAGATGTATGTCCACCATATGGCGTTCCTTTTGAAGCAAAAAGCAATGTTCTTCATAACAAATGTTCATTATGGCGGACGTTATTCACGGGTAATACCTGAAGACGAGGTAGGGGTAATGGACAGCATGAAACAGCATTTTTATGGGCATCCGTAGGAAGTGCTGTCTTTCATATGGCGGAACGATCGCAAAAGCTGCGGTTGCTGATTCAGAATAAGACGATCAATCTTCACCAACAGTGACTTATACGGTAAGATCGAGGTGACAAGCTTCTAACTCGTTGTCTTTGCAGATCCTCTCATGACGGTTACGTTTGTGGTCCAAATCCATATCAACACGTTTCTTCGATCGGTAGCGAGAAAATAAGTAATTTCGATAATCTGACGTCACAGCTTTCACGGTTAATACGGAATCGGCGTCAACGCTATATTTTCGGGTTTCTGGGCAGAGATTTTTCGGAGTAATAGACGTTTAGGATGAATTAATGACGTCTCTAGTTCTACTTATTACCAGTTAGGTGCCGAAAAAACGATACACTCATACGGCGGTTTCGATTATGTCACGGCTTTCACGAGTAACCTCAAACCTGAGCCACCTTGTTTGTTTTGGGGATGTATTTGGCTAAGCATAATTTTCTAGGACTAAAAAAAAGCTTTAGGAAGGACTTTCAGGAAGTCGTCAGTGGTATGACGTCATACGGCGAGACCGCATCTCCCTGTCCTCCTCGGGATTTTAAAAATCTCGAAAATTCGAGAATTTTTGCGGCTCTGAGACACCAGATGCGTGAGAAGAACGTTGTTTCGTCCCGAAAGCTGCGCATTTCTTCGATCGGTAGCGAGAAAATCTGTAAATTCGATAATGGGACGTTACCGCTTTCACGGTTAATACGGAATCGGTCCCAACGCTATATTTTAGGGTATCTGAGCAGAGGTCTTTTGGAGTAGTAGACCTTTAGTATGAATTAATGTCGTCTCTAGTGCTGAGAAATATTTAAATTTTTTAATACAGTAACCACCGCTTATAGTGATTAGTGGTTATAAGAACCAATATCGCAAAAACAAAGGGCAAATGTATTATTTCCATTTTGAATTTTTGATTTAAAGAATCATCTTACAATCTTTTCTTTCCTGTCATTTTTCCAAAAAGCTACCTAAAACCTTAAATCGCACGAAATTGTTTCTTTACTTTTTGAAAATAAAGACTGATAATACGTTGGGATGGAATACTGTTGTATCTAAAATTTTTACTTTTTGTTCATTTATTTAAAACAAAGAAGTAGTAATTATTTTAACTTATTTCTTATTATCAAAACTGGATGAGTAATTAATTTCTCTTAGTTACACACTTCATTTCATTTAATCGTATAGTGGTGAGTATTGCGTTGTGTATTATTTCTCCAATCTAAAACAATAACCTAGATTCTGTGGCTAACATAATTTCACAAATGATTACTCACAAAACATGACAGACACTATTTTAACCGAGGGAACAAACAAAAAATTTTATTCATTTCTTTTAACACAAATAAATAAAATTCCTTTCACTTAACTTTAAACAATAGAAATTTAGAGAAATTTTCTCTCATTGCCTTAACTTCATTACACACTCAACATACACATACATATTAATAATATCTCTCATTCTACTTGTAACAATAATATTAACTAATAATATCCCTCGTATTAAAATTATTAAGAGTTCACATGAATATCTTCATTATAAATTCATCGTACAAATACTATTTAATAACAACCTCATTCTACTTGTAATTAAAATATCATAGATTATATTTTCTGGTATAGAAATTATTAAGAATCACCTTGAACATCATTAAGAAGAAAAAAATGGCCACAATAAAGAAGAAGTAATTGACAAGAAATTAAGACAAGAAAAACTTAATTAACAAAAAAATATTAAATTATGACATGGCTAAAAAATATAAAAAAACTTATCTTATCGGATAGTTTAAAAGCCTCGAGACCACTTCCATGCTTATTCGTCTTAGTACATCGGGAGAGTCACTACTCCAGCTCCAGGGTCTTTGTTCAAAATTCTTCATCATGGAGTTCTTCGAAGTTTCCATTAGGCACCGAAACAAGCAGCATGGATCAGAGAGAGAGTCCGTCAGCCAGTCAGCCAGAAAAAAAAGTCTCCTTATTTTTTTGTCCAGCCTTTTTATAATCTTCTTAGTCCATTCTACGAGGCCCCCTTCGATTTCATCATCTCTGCTTCTTATTGGCCGAACGCATCTCCAGGGATCATGACTCCCCCTCACATCCGGGTACCTAGTATACGGGGGGAGCCTCAGGGGTCCGCTAATCAGTACATTTCTGTCGAAAAAGTGACCAAAAATGTCTCTTTTCTTGAATGAAACTGAATGAACTGTTATCGCCATTTTGTTTAAGCTTTTCGTGAAGCACTTGTGTATTTTAATCCAGTATGCAATAATTAAATATATATATATATATATATATATATATATATATATATATATATATATATATATATATATATATATATATATATATATTAAAGAAAAAATTAAGCGTATAAAGCTTAAAAATTATAAGGGGTAAAATAAATAAAAAGACTAAACAAAGCTTAATTTTTAAAAAAAATTTACCTTGAGTCAGTCAATCAACATGAAAAAGAATTAAAACATAAAACAAATTGAAAATTGTCAGTCAATCAAACACTAAAACAAATAACTGTATGTTACATTTATAGTACATAAAACATTATTTATAGTTTGCTTAACTTTCATGAATGCCACTACAATTAATCCACGCGAAAATTAATCTAATGACACACATCAAACTTAAACAATAGGAGGAGAAAAATATTATAAACGTATTTGATTCTCTGTATATTTAATTTATAATATTTAATTTATAATATTTAATTTATAAAGTGATACACAAGAAATACCTCCCCTTTATTCTCAAAAATTTTGGCAACCAAAATTTTTCATAAGTGTAAACAAAAGTTTTACAAAATTTATGTTGCATGAAACACAACGAAACACATACCAGAACCAAAATTTGACTGCACAATTAAATTCGATAAAAATTACTGAAATTGTATACTTTGACAATTGTAAACACATGTATATAATAGCCGATGCATAACACAATCAAAAAAAAAGTATGATTATTCCAGAAAAAAAACACACTTGTGACATTTAACTACACTGCTATAACTGAATTTGAACTCCCTGTTATCATTCTCATTGGAACTGGTTCGTAAAACCCACAGTCTCTTAAACTACATTCTTGGCCGTAACTTTATCGAGAGTCTTGTAGGTGTAAAAATTAGGTTGAGATCAGGACTGCATGGTGACGAAGCACTTGCGCTGGGTTAGCTACTCCCTGCTTTTGTCGTAAAGGCCTATGCATATGAATCCTTCGATCCGGATCTGACGTCTTTCTTCCTTACACCATTCCGCCTTGGATACGCTCGATGTCACATTATCTAATTGTACTGTTACTTGTATCCTCAAAACAATATCGTTGCTCAACTGCTCATCAATTACATGTATGTGCACTTATATATAATTGATACCAATAGCCAGTGTTTGTCACGAAAAGAGTAACCATGAAAATGAACATATTGTAGCGAATCTAGTGCGTAGCTGTCGTGGCACAGGCGTGAGGTGTTTGGCTGCGGTTCTGAAGGTGATGAGTTCGAGCCCCGCTGGATGCAAGTTGCTTTTCTTCAAATTTCCTTTGTTATCATTTCGCGTTTTATTCAGAATGTTCTAATATGCTAATTTATTGTATTCTAATTTACTATATACTAATTCTAGTCTCTACCGTTCCAGAAAGTTCGGTGACTGTATATAAGTCGAGCTAGCGTTCAGTTCAGGTTGAATAAAGTTCTCTAGTGCAGCTCTCGCATTGATTTCCTGTGATATAAATTCGAATCTACGCGACATTTGTGGTGGAGGCGCCGGGTACTACGATAGGTACGACGGAAGATCTACGCAGAAGCCAACGGTTACGAGGACTCTCGCCTGAGTTTGGCTTGTTACCAGATCCTAGAAGAGGTCCGAGAAAAATGCCTGAGGGAAACGAGACCGAGCCAAAGGTTCCAAATGATGCCAGCCCTGCTCCATTCAACATCGCACAAGTGCCGTTCCTTACATACCAGTTACCCCGAAATCCGTGCCTCTTCACCGGAGATGACCTACAGGATGTCAGCAGGTGGCTTAAAGACTTTCAACGAATCGCCACCTATAACCGTTGGGATGAACAGATGTGCCTAGCGAATGTCATCTTCTATCTTGCCGGAACGGCCCGACAATGGTTTGATAACAATGAACACACTTTTACTAATTGGGCCACGTTTAAGCAATCCCTAGACAATACTTTTTGCCGAACAGACGATATGCGGCGCCAAGCTGAAAGACTGTTGTTCTCACGTGCGCAACATACT
The DNA here is from genome assembly GCA_907164885.2 of Dolomedes plantarius. Taxonomy (NCBI): domain Eukaryota; kingdom Metazoa; phylum Arthropoda; class Arachnida; order Araneae; family Dolomedidae; genus Dolomedes; species Dolomedes plantarius. Next base: position 18,473,388 of record OU015495.1, on the reverse strand, counting down.
GGGGAGACATCTGAGTCGTACATTCAAGATGTGCTTGCTCTGTGCCAAAAAGCTAATCCCGACATGCCAGAAGACGAAAAAGTGGCTCATCTCATGAAAGGAATTTAAGAGGACTTATACCAGATCCTGTTGGTTCAGGACTATAACACCGTCGACGCGTTTGTAAAACGCTGTCGTCAGATAGAAAGCCTTCGAAGAAGACGTATTGTCCTCCCAGTATTCCAGAGGCTACCTAATGTCTCTACAGCGTCGGCCGCAACGGAAGTAGGAGACATAGGATCGTTGGTACGTGCAATTGTCAGGGAAGAACTGCAAAAAATCTTGCCCGAAGCCCAATGTTACATTAGCGAAGAGCCAAGTACACCAAATGATGTCGCATCTGTGGTACGGGAGGAAGTAATGGAAGCCCTAGCACCGCTCACAGGTCAAAGAAGACGCATCACCAATTCGCGCCCCTCAGCTCCAGTTAGGCTTCAGCCAAGGCGTGAAGCTAGGGTCAACAGTGTTCCAGAGCACAAAACGGACCTGTGGAGAACTTCTAATAATGTACCCCTATGCTATCACTGCGGAAGTCCAGGACACGTATTGAGGTATTGTAGGGAAAGACGACGGGTATTTGCAAATGCAAAAGCCGCTAGAACATCCAACCCCCGACAGAACATGGACCCTACAAGATATGGAGCCTTTTCTCAACGTGATATGGACGCTGACTCTTTATACAGCTTGCACGACAATAATGTGCACCCCACATCTTCCAGTTTTAGAAGCGGTTCACCCTACCCTCGCCTCTCCTTCAACCGCCGACAGTCGCAATCTCCGGTACGCCACTCTAGCCAATCGCCCCGCCGACTCAGGGAGGAAAACTAACTCCAGCGACCTGTGCAGGAGGTGAGGCCGCAGATGAAGAAAATCCTCCGACGTATACTACCACCAAGTTAAAGAGGAACACCACCTATGTCACAGTAAACGGGAAATGTGTGCAAGCCCTCGTAAATTCAGGTGCTGATTATTCTGTCATATCTGAAGAATTACGCAGAAAATTGAATGTGCCTATGTTTACTGAGAGAGGACCTATATTTAGAACTGCATGCGGAAAACCTGTATTTGCCTCAGGACGCTGTGTATTTAGAATCAACTTAAATGAGAATGCAAAACCGTTTGAATTTTTTGTTTTCCCGCAGTGCAGCCACCAAATGATACTTGGATGGGACTTTTTTCGCGCCACTGATGCCATCATAGATTGTGGAAACGAAAAGCTTCAACTTGCCGAAATCCTTCTAGAAAACGTGGAGTCAAGTAGTTCAGATTGCTCTTTGTTTGCCGCAACAGATTACGTAATTGGAGCAAAGTCAGCAAGGCAAATATACGCTATAAATCCAGTCATTATGGAAGCAGATAAAGCTCTAATTATTGGCAACAAACTTCTAATGTGTGAAAGAGAGCTATCTATAGCAGCTTCAATTATTAACGTTGAGAAGGGCTGCTGTAATCTATGGGTAACGAATTTCTCTCGACGACCTCAGTTGATACCAAAAGGGATGAATATAGCCAGCTTAATCACCATAGCCGACGACGCGATTTGTTCTCTGAGGGATAGAGATCGAGAAGGTTCCAGGGAACACAAGTCCAGAGAAAGATTAACTCGGGACAAATTAAAAGAAATTGTAGATACTCAGTTGACTCCTGTTGAAGAAGGCGAGTTATTAAATCTGCTGGAAGAATGTAGTGACATTTTCGATGTAAATAGAACATCGAGGAAGCCCAGATGCAATACTGTGAAGCACAAAATCTACACAGGGGACACCTCCCCAATCAAGCAAAGGCCCTATCGTATTTCAGCCACTGAGAGACGTGCGATTGAAGACGAAGTACAAAGAATGCTAAAAGAAGACGTGATACAACCATCAAACAGTCCTTGGTCGTCTCCAGTCGTACTTGTAAAAAAGAAGAATGGCGAGTGGCGTTTTTGCGTGGATTACAGAAAATTGAATAAAGTCACTAAGAAGGACGTCTACCCACTACCACGCATCGATGACGCATTGGACTGTCTAGCAGGTGCGAAAATTTTCTCAATTATGGATTTAAAATCGGGCGACTGGCAAATAGAAGTTGATGAGAAACACAGAGAAAAGACAGCCTTCGTAACATCAGATGGTCTTTATGAATTTAAAGTCATGCCGTTTGGGTTATGCAACGCTCCAGCTACCTTTGAGCGAATGATGGACACGGCACTACGGGGTCTCAAGTGGAATATCTGTCTTTGCTATCTAGATGACATCATTGTCTATGCGCCGAATTTCTCAGAACACCAAGTACGTTTAAGAAAAGTTTTGAAATGCATCCAAGAGGCGGGACTGACACTTAATTTTAACAAATGCTCATTCGGCAGGAAGAAACTGACGATATTGGGACACCTGGTTGATCAACATGGGATATATCCCGATCCGCAAAAGATAGCTGCTGTAGCAAATTTCCCTGTTCCGGAAAATATCACCGACGTCCGAAGTTTCCTGGGCTTGTGCTCGTATTACCGACGATTTATTAGGCACTTCGCTGATATTGCTAAGCCCCTACAGGAATTATTGAAGAAAGGTGCAAAATTTTCGTGGAGCACCGCACAAAATGAATCTTTTACATCACTCAAAAAATTACTGACAAGTGGCCCTGTTTTGGGACATTTCCTCCCAAATGCGGAAACGAAAATGCATGCAGACGCTAGCGGCTATGGCCTCGGCGCCGTGCTAGTACAGGTTCAAAATGGTAAGGAAAGACCAATAGCTTATGCTTCTAGGTCCATGTCACCAAGTGAAATAAACTATTCCACGACCGAAAAAGAGTGTCTTGCTGTCATCTGGGCGATTAGTAAATTTAGACTTTATCTGTTTGGAAAACCCTTCACCATCGTAACAGATCACCACTCTTTGTGCTGGCTCGCCAACATAAAGGATCCCTCGGGGAGACTTGCACGATGGGCTTTGAGGCTGCAGGAATACGACGCTGACATCGTGCACAAGAGTGGTCGGAAACATTCCGATGCCGATTGCCTATCAAGAAAGCCTCTTTTCGAAGCAGTAGCCGAGAACTGTGAAATCCCCTTCTTTGCGTCCATCATAGATTACCGAAAAGAACAACTAAAAGATGATCGGTTGAAGTCCATAATTAAAACCCTGAAGAGGAGTGATGGATTCCACAATTATCAAATGAGAAACGGCGTGCTATACAAGAAAAACTATGATCCGATGGGACGACAATGACTCTTGGTGATACCGAAACAACTCCGCCTCGATGTCTTAAAGAGCCTCCACGACGCTCCAACCGCCGGTCATCTCGGATTTGCCAAGACGTACGACCGAATAAGGCGAAAATACTATTGGCCCGGACTGTATGGCAGCACGCGTAGATATGTGTCTCACTGTCGAGAATGCCAAAGACGAAAATCGCCACCTCAACTTCCACCAGGGCAACTTCATCCAAAAACCCCCCCTGATGAACCATTTGCCAAACTTGGAATAGATCTCCTCGAACGCTTTCCAGCTACTCGAAATGGGAACAAGTGGATCATTGTTTGCACAGATTACCTGACGAGATTCACAGTTACAAAAGCATTACCAACTGCTGAGGCCACAGAGATCGCCAAATTTATAGTCGAAGAAATCATACTAAAGCACGGAGCTCCCAGGGAAATGATAAGTGATCGGGGACGCTCATTCTTATCCAACCTTGTGAAAGACATCAATCAATTATGCCAGACGTCTCATCTTCTGACGACCGCCTACCACCCACAAACCAATGGTCTCACAGAAAGATTTACCAAAACATTGGCAGACATGCTGTCGATGTACGTAGACGTTGAACAAAGAAATTGGGATACCATCCTACCCTTCGTGACTTTCGCTTACAATTCAGCAAAACAAGATACTACCGGATTCAGCCCATTCTTTCTCGTCCATGGTAGAGATGTCCAGACTCCTCTTGACGTAATTTTTCCACACAACCCGGAGAACCAAGACGATAGTTATGCACAACAATTGATCACCAGAGCAGAGGAAGCTAGACAGCTTGCTAAAATCCATATCCTCGACGCCCAAGCAACTGACAAACAACGATATGACGAGAGACATCGACCAGTCAGCTACAGTGTCGGAGACTTAGTATGGGTCTTTACTCCTGTACGAAAAGTTCGACTGTCTGAAAAGCTCTTAAGACGTTATTTCGGACCATATCGAATAACAAGACGCCTATCTGATGTAACCTACGAAGTAGAAAGTATAGAACGGGATAGAAGACGGCGAGATACAACAGACATAGTCCATGTCCTGAGATTAAAACCTTACTCTGATCCAAAGGAACAATTGGATGACGTGGGTGCACATGGCCCTTCCAGGAGACCTGTTACCAGAAGCCAAACCAAATTGCAGCGGGACGCTGCTTTCTCTTAAGGAGGGGGAAATGTAGCGAATCTAGTGCGTAGCTGTCGTGGCACAGGCGTAAGGTTTTTGGCTGCGGTTCTGAAGGTGATGAGTTCGAGCCCCGCTGGATGCAAGTTGCTTTTCTTCAAATTTCCTTTGTTATCATTTCTCGTTTTATTCAGAATGTTCTAATATGCTAATTTATTGTATTCTAATTTATTATATGCTAATTCTAGTCTCTACCGTTCCAGAAAGTTCGGTGACTGTATATAAGTCGAGCTAGCGTTCAGTTCAGGTTGAATAAAGTTCTCTAGTGCAGCTCTCGCATTGATTTCCTGTGATATAAATTCGAATCTACGCGACATTTGATATTTATCTACTAAACAGAAAAAAATCTCCAAAAAAAAGAAAAAATCAATAAAACAAAAATGTGCGATATTCAAAACGAAGCAAAATAAATCAGTACTCATATAAATATAAAATAAAATAAAATAATATACAATCATGATACTGAATCAAATTGAAAGCAAACTCCGTGTTCGAAACCTAAGAATGATGAGTAACAAAACCATTCCTATCTCGTGGACATAAAAAATATGAGAGGCTGTGTTATTATGGTGTATAGTTGACGCATTATTAGTTGTTTGAGTGTTGTTAACGTTTGTTGCAGGTGAAGTAAGTGTCTAAATATATGGAGGTTGAGGTAGTTCTGAATCCTGAACAACGCTGCCATCTAACGAATTGTCATGCATATGACCACAATTATCTCCCTGATTGTTCACTGTTTCCCCTAAACTAGTTAAATTTTTGTTACAAGTTATATCTCTAGTGTTGGCATTGCTACAACCGGTAAAAGGTTGAAACACTATCTGATATGAACCGTAACTTCTAGAGGGTAGTACAGATCAATTTGTATTAAAATTATTTTCTATTGCCCCATTATCAATAAAACCCTGGCCTACCTGTTGTTCTTCAATATTATTTAAAAGATCATTGGACACTTCGAATAAGTGCGTAGTGACGGAGTGGTAATAAGGCCAATAGGTAACATCAGATCTCTCCCATACACTAGATGGTGCAGGAGTATCTATTGAAGAGTGCAATGCAGTTCGGTGAACCAATACCGCGAAATGCAAATATCAATCCCACCTGGTCTCCGATGACTCAATCAAATGTTTGAAAGAATCTATAATAATCCCATTGACTCTTTCCACAAAAAAAATTTTGGACACAGAATGCATGAGAAAAAATTGAACAAACTCAACATCCTAATGAATTGTGAAACTTCTAGAATTGCATTAAACATTTGTGGTATATTGCGATAAATTAAACTCTAATCAAAATTACCTAATAACAACCTATATTATACTTCAGAGATTGCATATAAAATAAAACATGAAACCATTGACAAATTATCATACATACCTCTCACAAAAAAATTCATAACAATGTACGCTTCACTGAAACTAAACCCCAAACCTAGTCAAAAATCTAGATCAAAATAACCAGTCTCTGTTTCAAAGTAATATAAAAAAATTTACAACTTGCCTATAGTTAGTTTACTCACATATCCGAACTCCTACAGTGCCAACGAAACATACGTCCCAAAACCTATACAAAAAAATTTGTATGCTCTGCTTAAAATAAGCCACATCATATCGAACCAAAAACTCAACAAAACAAATCAAAATGTCCTTCAAAACTCAAAACCACTAAACTGAAAAACTACTGTTCGATCCCAAAAATCATGCTGACCTGTTTAGATGAAAATATGCACTCGAAACATAGTAGACAAGAGTAATCAAAGAAAAATTTAAGTAGCAACTGTTTATAAAATCAACAAGATAAAATTTTGACTCCACAGTAGACGTAAAAAAATTTATTGGAAGTATTAAAAGAAAAGGGCAATATTTCATGCACAAAATTTCTCGCTTGAAAGTCTCAACGTGCAGAGGAATTTACGATCTCGCGAATTTGGAGAAAAACCATCTTGCAGATGCATTGTTACATTTCAGGAGTAATTCGGGTGCAAAAAGAAAAATAAACAAAATTTGTTAACTGGAATTAATAAAACACAAAATTTCTCGTATGAGAGTCTCAACGTGCAGAGGAATTTACGATCTCGTGTATTTGGAGAAAAACCATCTTGCAGAAGCATTTGGTACCCCTCACAAGTATTTCGTGTGAAAAAAAAAATTATATGAAAAAAATTAAGGTAATTTTCGATCTGTCCATGAACCCAAACAAATTCTAATTCCCGTCTGACTATGAGACCAACTCTAAACGGCAAAGGGAATTGTAGAAAAAACTTAGCACCAGGTAAGACCGAAAAATCCAGTGATATGAAGCCCAAAACAAAATTAAAAAAAATTGACCCGACACGAAGAATTGCAATCAAAAATTTATCAATACTTAGCATGCATATATACCACAAATTTACAGTATGGAAAACACATATTTTGAACACAGCAATTGTAATTATTCTTCTTTACCCTCATCAAAGCAAACGAATATCAAATCAGAACCTATATCATACAATGTATCAATAATTATGCACCCCATATTAGCATGAAAAAAATTTGGTACTTTTCCGTTAGCCGGGTGCAAGTGATAAATCGCTAAATATGGTAAGTCGCATTTTCAGCTGTTTTGTTTAATTAATTGTAACTCACGTGATGTTATTTAAACAAAGATAGTGATATAAATAGTGATATTAATCTTTAATTGCGTGATATTAATTATTCATTAAGTTCCTATTTTTATCAGAAATGACATGATTCATCGGGATCTACGCGTTAAACACATTCTTCCAGCAATTAAAAGACTGGCGTTTAAATTTTACAATAGTTTGTTGGGAACGATTATAGTTAATTATTGTTCTTCATATTTCATTTAAAAAAATCGTTTCTTTAAATTAACGGTAACTTTATATTTAATTTTTAAAAATCGTTCCTTAACCGTCTTCTTTAAAATAACGATAACTGTATATCAAAATAAGAAAACGATATATTCTTCTTTTTCGTTGAAATAAAACAGTAAAAAATTGGTCTCACAAATTCTTTGCTCTTATTTTGTTTGTTTCCTTTTAAAAAGTAGTTTTGAGTAAAAACGCAACCTGTAGGAATAAAAATTTGTAATGGAGACCCGTTACAAGTTTTAACCTACAAAATCGTGCAGTTTATTACCGAGATTACAATCATGACGAAAATTTGGGACTTACCTGTAATGGAAGAAGCTGTACGTTTTTTCCAAGAAAAAGGTATTTTGTCAGAAAATAAGAAGTGTGCTAGGAATCATGAAATGAATATATATTTTTGGAAATGTCATTCGATGGCGGTGTAATGCTTCTACCTGCCGCAGCAAAAAGAGCATTCGTGAAGAAACATGGTTCCAATCACCGCGTTTGAATATTTTGACAGCTTTGAGATTTATTTACAGTTGGAGCGAAGAGTTAACTTCGGTGAAATGGTACGAGAAACAATTGGAAATGAATCATAATACAGTTGTTGACTGGGACAATTATATGCGAGAAGTCTGCGTTAATTCTGTGGTGGAACGCGATCGAAAAAAAAATAGGAGGGCCCGATTTGATAGTCGAAATAGATGAAAGTATGTTTTCAAGGCGAAAAAACAATGTGGGACGCGTTCTCCCGCAACAGTGGATATTTGGTGGTATCTGCCGGGAGACGAATGAATGTTTTCCGATTCTGGTACCAAAGCGATCCCTTAGCGTAGCTCGGTGAAACAAAAAACATCGGGGGACAGCGCGGCTGCATTTGGAATCACACCTTGCTGAATTTATGTGGAGAAGATTAATAAATGATCCATTTAAAAAAATTCTAAATCATATGAAAATTTTTCGGCCACCCCCGTAATGAAGTGACTGAAGTTTTTTGTGTTTATTTTACTATTAAATGTGTTACTATTAAAAGCGTGTTTATTTATGTGTGTGCTTTGTTGACTAAAAGTCGCCAACAAATCGCTTTATTAAATGTGTTACTATTAAAAGTGTGTTTATCTATGTGTGTACTATGATGACTAAAAGTCGCCAACAAATCGCTTTATTAAATGTGTTACTATTAAAAGTGTGTTTATCTATGTGTGTACTATGATGACTAGAAGTCGCCAGCAAATAGCTTTATTAAATGTGTTACTATTAAAAGTGTGTTTATCTATGTGTGTGTGAAGAAAACTTAATCGTGTTCTCTCACATGATTCATACCCGTTGATTTGTCATCTTCTTCTAACGTTTTGTGTGTGACAATGCTTCATCAAAATTTATAGCAAACTATATATAGCAAACTATTTTCTCATCCTGCTTCTGGTGGAGGGGACATGTCTAGCTTTGATGCTGAAATCCAAGCAATTTCATTGGCAATGAACAGCCTCATATAGAATACCAACCTATTTACTAAAGCTGTAATTTTGGTGGACTCAATGGCTGCAATACAGGCTGTTACGACGAATCATCGCACTGAATTGCCTGTATCTCCCAAATAAAACAAAATATTAAACTCCTTGAAAGCAATAATAAAGTGATAGTGTTTCAATGGATCCCATCTCACGTTGGCATTGAGGGTAACGAAAGAGCCGATTCGTTAGCAAAGAAGGGAACCCTAGAGCAACAGATAACTCATCCAATCTCTACAGGCTCAATAAAGAAAAACATCTACAACAAAATCTCTTTAAAATTTAAGACAGAACAGAACTTGCTATCTAAAGGGAAACGTTGGGAAGAGATCCAGGACAGCTGGAAAGACTATAGTCAAAAATCCCGTACAGAATCAGTTTCACATTTCAGACTTAAAACAAGCCACGACTGTCTAGCAGAACATTTAAACCGAATTGGCATCCTAACCAAAAGTGAATGTCAGGTCTGCAGGGCAGGCAATATGAATGCAGATCACCTACTTACCTGCCCAGGACTTGATCCGGAAGCCCAAAAAAGTGAGAACTTTACCAAATTATACTGGGACGCTAGCGATTTGATGAACTTTCTATGAACTTTTAACACCTTTTATCTGACTTTGTTAACTGTTGTGCTTTATGCATCTGTTCAATGCTTAGTTCTTTGCTGTTTGTGTTGCCTGTAAATATGGATTAATTTTCCAAATAAAGCCATAGGTTTAAAAAAAATGCTTCATCAAAATTTAGTCCATCTATTACATATTAAACTGTTTTCCTAGGGTTCTTATGTTGGAGACTTTTCATTCCCGCCAATGGCGATACTTAATAGGGCGAACGCCAAATTCGCCCGGCTAACGGAAAAATACCAAAAATTTAAATCAAAGGAATGCACGTTGTAACTAAGGTTAAGCCTCTGCTATTTAACTGAACCAAGAAATCACAAACACAATATACTAATACACTAAAATAAAACTGATTGAAATAACTGAAGTAAATATAAATATAACCCAAGCATTAAATACCCATGATTTCACTATCGTAGAATGCTACTACAATTATTTAAATCAAAATCACACACATATATATATATAAAATTTGCATACTTAATGGTTTAAACAAACACTTAAAATCATCATGCAAAAATAAGTATTTTACTAGTTTTCTCCACCCCAAAAAAAAATTATTTCAAAGAAATTATTCATAATCATACAAAAAAATCTGTCATGCTTTCAAATGTGAATTCTCTTGTAGCGCCACTCTTTTTGCACGAAACCATTGTTGTATTTAAACTTTTTCTTACAATTTATTTATTTTAAACAAAGAAGTATTAATTATTTTAACTTATTTCTTATTATTAAAACTGTATGAGTAATTAATTTCTCTTAGTTACACACTTCATTTCATTTAATCGTATAGTGGTGAGTATTGCGTTCTGTATTATTTCTCCAATCTAAAACAATAACCTAGATTCTGTGGCTAACAGAATTTCACAAATGATTACTCACAAAACATGACAGACACTATTTTAACTGAGGGAACAAACCAAAAATTTTATTCATTTCTTTTAACACAAATAAATAAAATTCCTTTCACTTAACTTTAAACAATAGAAATTTAGAGAAATTTTCTCTCATTGCCTTAACTTCATTACACACTCAACATACACATACATATTAATAATATCTCTCATTCTACTTGTAACAATAATATTAACTAATAATATCCCTCGTATTAAAATTATTAAGAGTTCACTTGAACATCTGCATTATAAATTCATCATACAAATACTATTTGGCATACAAATGCTCAATTGGCTAACTCAATTGGCTACTTTTACGTCAATACACGTCTAAACGTCACCGCTTTCTCCCGGCAACTTTCGAAGAATCTCTTTGTGGAAGTGCAACGGGAATGTAACAAAGGGGTAGAGATGTTCTCATCCATCTCAAAACAACACAATCGGCAAAATCTGCAACTAAAAAGAAAACAGAAGGAAAACATAAAGGAATAGAAAAGGCCGAGAGAAAAAATGTCCGTCAATGGTTGCAACGTCAAACAGCCAGTTCTCTCGTAAGACAATGAGCGTGAAAATCGTCATTAAAAGCATAGTGCAATTTCGACCCAATCATTAGAGCAGTGATTTAAAATCAGTCGCAGATCGTTGTCGAAATTAGGTGGTGAGATGTGAGGCCAAGGATTCATGTGGTCAGTTGCGGTCTATGTAGTATTGGGTCCGGCATGTTGACCTAGCTTCTTCACATCATATCGGTCGTTTGCTTTAACTTCGCGGGGACCGTAAAATTTGGGGTGCGATTTAGAGCCCGTAGAAAATTGTGTTTTTTGAATAGCTACGATGTCGCCTATTTTGTAATTTTTTGGTTTCTTTCGACGTTTGTTGTAGTGGGTTTCAGAACACTTTTGATGTTCAAGAATATTTCGTTCTGCTATGTCGCCGAGGTCATGTTTCTCTTGCATGATGGTGTTTAAATTCTCTTCGTCGAGTATCTGTTCAATGCGTAGATCTTGTTTATTTTTCATTTTAATTCCAATCATTTATTCAAATGGGGTAAAGTTTGTGGTTGCCGAAGTGGTGCTATTTAATATTCTTTGGACGTCGGGCACAAATTTGAACCATTTTGCTGGGTCGTCAGTGGAGAGTTTTGATAGTACAGGTATTAAAATTCCTTCTATACGTGCTGCTTGGCCGTTGCCTCTTCGTATACCCGTAGTAATTACTGAGTGGTCAATGTTTTCTTGTGAGCCATATTCAGCAAAATAGGCGGATTTAAAGGCTGAACCACGGTCTGTTACGGACTTCCGAATGTACATTCTTAGACAAACAAAAAAAAAGACACCCCAAGAAGGAGTTATCCGAATGGGACGAAAATCGGTAGATGTGATGTACACGTACAGAAAAACAAATGATTACAATTTGAGAAAAATTGGACGATTCATTCAAGAGAAAGAGCTTCACAAAGTGAAAAAGTCAATAACGCGTTGGTCCATCTCAGGCCTTTATGCAAGCAGATATTCCGCTTGGCATTGATTGATAGAGGTGGCAGATGTCCTCCTGCAGCATATCGTGCCAAATTCTGTCCAATTGGTGCGTTAGATCGTAAAAAAACCCGAGCTGGTAGGAGGGCCCTGCTCATAATGCTCCAAACGTGTTCAATGGAGGGAGAGATCCGGCGACCTTGCTGGCCAAGGTAGCGTTGAGAAACATGACCTCGGCGACATAACAGAACTAAATATTCTTGAACATATTTATTTGTCTATTCTTAAATATTCTTAATGATCGTACACCTTCTTATGGATGTGTATCTTAGAAAGGAAACGTGAATCTTAGGTGGCATTTAGGGATAAATAATCTAATTAAAGTGAGAGCTAAAAGAGGGTGAGTCATCTTCATTAAGGTCCTAGTTAGAAAACTAAAAAATAATCCGCAGTAAATGGTATGATAGCCGCAGAAGGATTGAGATTCTACTGAATTTCGACCTCATCTTTGTTTTATTGTGCCTCCGGTTACCAACGCCGGGCTCTGTTTAACGTTATCATTTTGTTGCGTGCGTGCCTTCATTTACCCTCTGGATGGGACATGCGATGAGCAGTTTAAAACACTTTCATGTAAATAAAGTTTCGCTCGTCGGAAACTCGGTGTCCCCTTAAAACACGTAGCGTGCCACACGCATCCCGAATCCCGTCACGGGAATCGTCAGTATCACATTCCCCACGAACAACAAAATCGCGCTTTTAAATACCGTTTGCCACGCATTATTTACACGTATCGCTTCGCTTTTTTTTTTTTTGATTTATTTTAAAAACAAAACCCGGTATGTTTTGTGTGACGGAATCTCGCCCGAAAAGGATGAGTCGGACTCCCAAACAGCGGCGGCTCGGTCGCTATGGATACGGCACCCGGCTATCAACAAACTCGGGTCGGCCAGGAAACGGCCACTTGACTCTTAAAATCCCTCGAAGGAGTCGGTCGTTTCCCATCTGCCGGCATTGTTTGTTTGTTTTGTTTTGTTTCGTTTCGTTTTTGATTTGTTACTCGTCGAGACAGGTGTGAATAATATGACGCGGCCATCGTCGTATTGCCGCCCGCATTTCGAAATATCAGAAGCATCGCATCGAGAGTTCCTTGACACGCAAGGTAAGTGAATCTTTGTTCCACTGAGACTCTTTCATTCAGAATATTTCCCCTCAAAATCTAATCCTCTTTCTTTTAACCACTTGGAAGGAATTCTAATAATTAAAAAAAACATTTTTTTTAAATTTACTCTCACGGTTGGAATGAAACGAATTTCAATTATTATTATTATAAATTATTATTTGTTATTAAATGATTTATGACTGGTTTACCTCCGAAATTTTTTACTGGATGAAATTCTGCGATTATAATCTATATATATAAAACAGTTCCTTAACTGACTGACTGACAGACAACGCACAGACCAAACTGCTGGACCTAAAGGGCTGAAATGTTGCATGGCGATTCTTCTTATGGTGTAGGGAGGCCCTAAGAGAGATTTTTGAAAAATTCTTCTTAGATTTTTTAAAATTAAATTTTAAGCTGTTTCAGTAACTTTTTTTAAGTTTGCATTTAAAATAATAACTTGAGGGTTATAAAATGTATACACGAGAAAGATCGTAAAAATTCCTTTAAAATGAAATCATTTTCGAATCTTTACCTCCATTTTCTGATTTTGGGTGAATTTTTAAAGATTAATTTTTAGAATTTAATTTATTAAATGCTGATCACATGATTTCTTTTTCTGGCACTTTAAATAAATTTATCGTCACGTACATAACAACTAAATAGACAAAAAAAAATTTCTTGCTAATGCGGCAGACGATTGGAAATTATCCAAAATAATATTAAAATACAGTAAAAGATATGTTCCGCAAACTGTACTATATTAACTGTACTATATTCTTTAGTATGTTCTATTAGATTTAATTTGAACATTTTCTTCTACATTATTTTGTCTATAAAAATATCCGTTGCGATTTTTTCATAAATATATTTTTTTCGTTTTTTTTACATCAATTGCATATATTGATGGTTGTATTTATTATAAATATATTTATACATATTTTTGGCCTTAATTGCACACATTGACTGTTGTATTTAATTTGAATGTACTCCGTAGAGAAGTACGGGTTTTTAGCTAGTAAATTATAATTTGCTTTTAAATGATTATTTGGCAGGTTTACTTTCACTGCTAAAATTTCTGATTTTATGAATTTGAGAGACTATTTATAAATTATCATTTGTTACTAAATAATTATTTGACAGGTTTGCTTTCACTGCTAGAATTTTTTATTAAATGAATTCCAATGATTATTATAAATCATTATTTTAATATTATTAATTTTATTACTACTGTTATTTGTAAAGTAATTTCTGTCGTTAATTGAATGTGAATTTCTGTTGTTTATTTATTGTTAAACGAAAAACAAAAAATGAACACATTTTGCACCTTTTGGTTTGTGTAACGGAAAGCTTTAAAAATGTTTTCTCGTACTTCTAATTTGAATTATTTTTTTTTTATATGCAAAGTAAATTTGAAAAGAACTGAAAAAGTTTTCAGCTGAAATACGTACAATTTTGAGGTATTTTCCAGACAGAAATTGCCCAACTTTTAACAATTTCTTTCTTAAAAGATTAAACGCTTATCTGATAAAATGATTGAAAAGAAGTAATATATTTATTTAATAATGCCAAGTGAAAATGCTTTTATTCTTGATAGAATATTTCATTCCATACATTTCCTCTAACACTATAAACTGATCCTTGATTTATGAGTAAAAATATCTCATTTATTTAACTTTTACATATATATAATATTTCATTCTTTTTTTTTAATGTTTACACGTTGAGTAAATCAAATCCAGGACTTGTTTGAAATTTACATTAAAAAATTTAACTTTTCTTCGTCTTATTGGCAATTTAAAGGTCTTTATGCAATACAAGGAAAAGATATTGAAAGAAAAGAAAATTGTAATTTTTACGTTGTCTTTCAGGTAAATAATTTAACGTTACTTTATTGTCTACGTTCGAATCACCTTTTTTCCAAAAATAGACAGTACTCATTCAATACCCATATTTTTAGGTCAAATGAGATAGAAAAGCGTGAAAAGAAATATCACTGTGGTAAAAAACTTTTTTAAAGATAGATTTTATCTATTTTGAGAACAATCGAGTGCAGAGACACTTCATTCCGAATCAATACATTTTGATATAGACTACTGAGACACTCACCCGTGTTACCCCGAATAAAAGTTTGACACTTTTTCACCGAAACAGACCCCCCCCCCCTCAAAAAAGGTGAAATAAAACACTCACTTTTAATAAGGGCCTGTAGAATGTTTCAAATGAGCACCTATATCTTATCTTTTAGGTCAAAACAGAGTGAGTCAAATATGTCATCGGAATATGGTGAAAACCGTTTAAAATTTTTCTTACCATAAACTTGATCAGTAATTAAATATCTAGAATATTAATATCTCCGGAACTAAGTAGAATATTTTCATGCAGTTTGCTTATTTTGTTCAGAAATGATCAGGCTTTAACATATATTTATTTTTAAAAAATCGAATGTTTTAAAGATTTAAGGGTAGTGATTCCACTTAAATTTTCCTCGAAAATGCACCGAACGATGCGGTCTTTAAAATGGGCCATAAATTCTCCTCCAATGATGGCAAGTAAAGCAGTTTTAGATGTCGAAACGTTCAACAGCCATTTCAACGTAATGTAATTTTATAAATGAGCACCTTAATGTCGAAAAAACTGAACCTTTTCTTGGTAGTCTTGCAAAGTATTTTTGTGAAGAAAGGTTTACGAAAATATATTTCCTTCAATTTATGTAATAAAGTAGATCTATTTCCTTCAATTTATGTAATAAAGTAGTACTTTTTTTAGATAAATTATAGTTAATTAATAGCAAAATCTTTATAATAATTAACTAAACCAAACAATAAATGGTTACTTATGGTTGGCAAAATAATGGGTCCTTTACCGAAATTCTGTTAGGAAAACAAATGCACCTCCGGGAATTCCTAGAAGGCAAAATGCTTCCAATTTTAATTCAAAAATGTTGATAAAAATGTTATCAAACTAAGAAACATTTTCTCTGTGTAGAAATGAATCGATGCCTACACCTAGACTGTCGTTCCTATCAATGGAAGTATCTAGGAAAAGTCCCGAGTTTCATTTCCTCCTTCATTTCTGTGTAGGTCACGCGTGCTCGCGTGTCCCCATCTGTGCGTTTTTCCCAGATTAATTTCAAAGAACTCACCCCAAAACTGACTCAAAAGATGTTCCACCCACCTCGATAGACTTTACACACCCGATATGTCGGTTAAACTCCCTTTTGTCGGCATCCGGCCTACGCTGTGAAATGGCTTTGAAATCGCTTGTAGAATCTTTTAGCATTCTAAAACTGCCTCACTTTGATTCGTCGGACGGGAATGTGTACGGCCAATTTAATAAACCGAAAGCACATGGAAGTATTTTCTAGAAAGCACATTTTTCAGCGACTTTTCTAAACGAGCACGGAACGCGTGTCGAGCTAGTGTCGAAATCGAGCCAATTTCACGGCAAATACTGACGCAGCTCGACGCTTATTGAACTTGAATCTCGTCACGGGCACTCAAACGGAACAGCCGAGCAGGCTTCTCGGTCGACTTCTTCCTCTGGTTGCCGAACATCGGGAAACAAGATTTCGATTCGTTCCAACTCGTGTGTTGTCGGGCACCTCGTCGGCAATCGCTTTTGACTTCTTTAACAGAAGATTATTACTGTTAAATAGTATAGTAAACACCCGTAGAAATTCACGGCTCATTTTTATGAAAAAGGACATACTCACATCAAATGACAAAGGCAAACTTCAGATGATTCAAAAATAATTACAAGATAAAAAGAACTTTTTATATACCCTGTTTTTAAATTTTCTGTTGAATCATATAAACTTGACAATTCTATGTATTAATAAATACTTTAAAAAAAAAATTTTGGATGAATTATCCCATCCACTTGAAAGAAAATTAAGTTAATTGGAAGTTAACTTGCGTTTAACTTTTCGTTCCCCTCCTGGCCGATAGAGGGCTGCACCCGTCTACAAAACAAAATGAACTGAAAATGATTTCAATTCAGCTTAAAGATGGCTAAAAGTATCAAAAGAATGCATTGTCATCGTGTTCTGGGCTATTCTAAAAGTTTCAAATGTCTAACTAGTCGGGAAGTTGGTTAAAAATGGATTGCAAGATTTGCACCGGACAAACACACACACAAACAAGAAAGCGAGTTAATAAAAACATGGTAAAAAATCACAAATTTATTCAAAGACCTCCATTTTGATGCCTCAACCTTAAGCACACGGAATTTCAGCAACCTTATTTTTATGTTCAGCCGATCTCTCAAAATAGCTCTCCTAGTAAAAAAAAACCCTCATAGAACTAGTATATAGATGAGGTATTTACTTACTATACTGATTATAGAACACCATGAGCACTTCATAGATCACCATGAGCCTAAATGGCGGGTTTTTCAAAATTCTAAAGTTCAAGTTGCGAGCAATAAAAGTAAAAAAAGAAAAAGAAACGAGCGCGTACGCTTTTCCCGTAGACTTTATATGGTAAATTTGCCTATCCGCCGAGCTCGAACCCTTGTCCCGATCACATTTCTCTCTTCGACTGGCGCATCTACACGGTAAGACTTTTATTCTGATACCCCAATCATATTTTTATGTTCAGTCGTTCTCTCAAAATAGGTCTCCAGTACCTTATAGAAATAATATATATATTATCCGGCTGAGGTACAGAATCGGGATCAGTCCACCAAAGAGGACGATAATATCTTACTGCGGTAACCTCCCAAATTCGGGCGACCGAACTCCCCTCACGTCTGGTAGGTTTTATCACTCCCAATCAGATCTGCCAAACACTCAAATTAAGTGCTCAAAATCCATCGTTGCACAATTGACATCGCATATGTACACTTGTGTCCATAAATTAAGGATAATGCCAGCTCCGGCAAATAAAGGTTCAGAAACTAAACAAACGTGACTTATTCATAAAGCCCATTTATTAAACAAAAGATAAAGAACAAAAAAGATGGTGTGTGTATGATACCATTCATAAAAACTACGATTTTGGCTCCCTGGAGCAATTGTAAAGAATATCTCCTTTACAAAAACTTAATATTGCATGGTTGGTATGGTGGTTAATACATTGTATGTCTCCCATGCGATGAAATACAGTCCGTACAACGCCTAGGCATGCTGAGTATCAAATTATCGAGCTGATCTTGGGGAAGATTACTCCACTCAGCAGGCAGTACTCTCCCAAGTTCCGGTACACATGTAGGAGGTGGTTGCCGGGCTGCAACTCGTCGGCCAAACATGTCCCACACATGCTCCATAGGATTCAAGTCAGGTGAGAATGCTGGCCATTACATACGGGTGATATCCTCAGACTTAAGGCATTCGTTTACGATGTTTGCTCGGTGAGGACGAACGTTGTCATTCATAAACACAAATTCTGCGCCCATGGAGCACCTAAATAAACTTACATGTTGTTCCAGAATGATGTCCCGATAAATGTGGCCGTTCATGGTTCCAATTTGAACATGCAGATCTGTTCTGGAGCCCAGTATAATTCCACCCCAAACGAGCAATCCTGCACCACCGTAACGGTGTCGTTCAATGATGCTGTCTTGGTGGTAACGGGTACCTGGCGTTCTCCATATGAAAGTCCGACGTGAATCAGACTGCAAGCTAAACCTGGACTCGTCGAAAAACATCACACAAGCCCACTGTGACGATGTCCACATTGCATGTTCTCTACTCCAGGATAATCGCTGCCGAAAGTGCGTTGCCGTGAGCGGAACACATCTAACAGGCTTGCAAGCATATAGACCAATATTTCCAACACGTCTGTACACGGTTTGCCTTGAAACTGTGGTACCCGTGGCTGCAGATAGCTGACGAGACAGGTCGGATGCTGTGCTCCGTCTGCTTCTTTTGGCAGTTACTGCCAAATACCGGTCTTCATTCGGTGTTGTAACTCGAGGGCGACCTGTACTGTAACGTTTACTGACATTTCCATCATCTTGGAATCGTTGCCAAAGCCTAGAGATGACACTTTGGGCAAATCCAAGTTCCTCGGATACTTCCATCTGAGTACACCCACATTCCAGGCGACCAATAATTCTACCACGTAAAAAATCATCCACATGCGTCCTCTGTGCCATGACTATTCGGTTATGGCACTGAGTGGCTTACAGAACGCTTGTGAACAATTTTACTTCTCTGCCACCATTCCTTATATACCCCTCTCCTTATATACCCCTCCCTCGTTTACACTTTCGTCATTCTGACGTACTATCGGCGTCATCTGATGGCTTCCTGTAATTTGCATATTATTCTTGAAGATATGGGTGATAATTCTACAGGTGAAATTTTTACTTTAGAGTTCGATTTCAACGTGATTCTGAATTATCCTTAATTTATGGACATGAGTGTATATAAACATATTGCTATCGTATATATATATATATATATATACTCGTATATATATATTATATATATATATATATATACAGTTGGCTCTCTGTTTAACGACTTTCAAGGGACCGTGAAAAATCGTCCTTAAGTAGAGATCGCCCTTAAACAGAATTTGTGAAAAAAATAACATTTCCCTTCACACTTTACAGGCCAAAGACTGTCAATATATATTTTAATATATTGGCTCGTTTAAAAATGTTATTTTTATTATCATTATTATTTTATTCACAAAAAGTTATTTTAAATTACATTGAAAAAAAGAGTACAAACAATACAATAAATTGGGTTTTTAAAAAGTCAAAAGTGTTGATTGCTTCCCTTTTCTCTCTATTTTCGTTATTCTCTTTTCCAGATTTTCTAAAATTTTAAATATGCCATCTTCCAAATTCGATGTAATATAGCGTCGGGGAACATCTAGAGCAGAAGTTGCATGTGTGAAAGACAGTGGCAGTGTCTCGTTTTCCGTGTCTTCGCCTTCTTCGTCTGACACTGTGTTTTAGTTTACTATATCTTCATAAATTTGTTTCACATTTCTGTAATCTGTTGTTAAAACAGATTCATCACAATTGTAGAAATCTTGAATTGAAACTTCCTCATCTTCAACAAGACTTCTACATTCTTCAGGGGTGATGTCATCTTCGTTGATTTCTACATCCGTACTTTGCAGTTCCACAGAAAGTTCTTTGTGAATTCCAGCAACCTTAAAGCAGTTTATTATTGTGGATGCAGAAACTTCTTTCCATGCTGATGTTATCATGTGTAAAGCTTCCAAGATCGTAAATTTTCTAATTTTCATACTGTCAGGCGAATAGTTTATTAATTTCCTAATTAAAGACGTTCTGTAGTATGCTTTCGCACTGCGAATCATACCCAGGTCTAATGGCTGCAACTTGCTAGTGCAATTAGCTGGTAAGAAATGAATAGTGAAATTTATACGTCCACGGATTTTTGGAGTATATGCAGTGCAACGATCTATTAAAAGTAAAACTTTTCTCTTTTTTGATGCATTTTTGTATCACATTTTCTAATCCAGTCAATAAAAATTTGTTATGCCATCCACGATTTATTGTTATGCCGATACTCAAAGGTTACCTGGTGATATTCTTAAAACATCTTGGTTGCTTTGATTTGCCCATAAATAGTGGTGGAAATTTCTCAGATCCATCCGAATTAATGCACAATAAAACAGTCAATCGTTCCTTACTGTGTTTTCCACCTAAGCACTTTTCGCCCATATACGGAAAACTTTTATTAGGCACCATATTGTAGAATATGCCCGTCTCATCTGCATTGAATGTGTTCTTCTCATCATACCCATCTAATATCCCCTTCAGCACTATTTTCTATTCTTCCACTATTTTTTCATCTACGGAGCCACTTTCGCCAGATATGCTTTTAAATGCAAGCCCATATCTTTCTTTGAACTTTGCTAGCCAACCAGCCGAAGCCTGAAAATTTTGCATTCCAAACTTTTTTGCTAGAACAATAGCACTTTAAATATCACTCCAGAAATTTTGCATTCTTTAAATATCACTCCAGAAATTGCAATGTTGTATGCTCTTGCTTCATGAAACCATTGCAGGACTGCCTTATTAAACTCTTCTGATCGGCCACATTGAATTTTCTGCCGTTCGGACTTGGATCCCAAACCAAATTTTTGTGCTGCTTCAATAGTTTTCGCTTTGCTTACTGAAATGCCTTTGAAGTAGACTCGAGTAGACTCGGAATTCGACTTTTGTTCTTCCAACGCTTTCTTATCAGTCTTCAATAATTTTCACCTTTTCGCGTAGCATAAGATGCTTCGCTTTGATGCCATTTTGCTCTGCTCACCTCGTATTCGTACTGGAATGAGCTCCTACACACATACATGAATTCTCTAAACATGAACACCTGCTTCCCGGAAAAAGCGAGAGAGGGCTGCTATTAGACAGTTCGTAAGTCACATGACAACAGATGGTAGGGACAATAGAGGGCTTCAGGTCCCGCACTAAGAGCTCCATGAAAGATTATTCGATCTTCCTAGAAACAGTAACCCGTTTTTCCCACTGCAACAAGTCTATGATTGTAACACTGGAAACATCGAGGACATTCCGGGTCAGTTATTGAAACCAAACTTATTTTCCCCCACAGAAGGTTCCCCTCCTACAAATAAAATGTTGAAGAAAAAGTTTATCATGTAAAAAAAATTCGTCGTTAAACAGAAAGTACGCCGTCTTTAAGTCGAATTTTTTTACGTCGGAGGGACCGGGACTGGGAAATAACGTCTTTAAAATGAGATCGTCAAGTAGAGCGTCGTTAAACAGAGAGTCAACTGTATATATATATATATATATATATATATATATATATATATATATATATATATATATATATATATATATGCAGGTGGTTATCAAAATAATAGAAACACTAATAAACATCATGAAAACCTTTATTAATACTGCGCAGGATCATATTTGTCATGTAATACCACCTGATTCACCTTGGCATTGGTTTTTGGTTCGGAGCTCTACGGTCATTTTTTGTTACACGACGGCTCATTAGACCGGGACCTAGTGCTTAAAGCCTATTCTGAACGTCTATAAACATCCATGCCAATTGTGGGACTTGAACCCACAGACTCTGGAACCGAAGTGTCATTCCACCATCGGCCGGCCGCCTTGGAATTGGATTATACAAGTCATGAATAGTTGTTAAGAATATATTATTCCATTCTTCTGGGAATAATCATGAAATTTCCCGTAGAGATGCTGTGGTGGATATCGATACCTGGCTCTATCCGCTTATACAGATCACGGTAGTTGGATGATATAGAGTCGGGGGTGATTGTACAGGGCAAGATAAGATATCTGACTTCTTTTCCATGCTCTTCAAACCAATACTTGATAGATTTAGCTGTATGTATAGGGGGATTATCATAGCGGAGAGCGCCACTCCTGCAAGAAACAATGTTTGCACCATAGGATGGACTAGTGAGTTAAAATTTAGACATCGTCTCTCCCATTCAATCTCCCTTTTATGGTTACAATACAGCCCGAAGAAAACCTCGAGATGCCATCCCAAATCCTGATAGATCTACCTCCATAATTGACAGTTCAGATGAGACAGCCAAAATCTTACGCTTGCGTAGGTGTTCTCCGGACATACGCACGTCCTGTTGCGAGGAACAATGTGAACAATGATTCGTCTGACTAAAGGCCATTTTGCGACATATTACTCGACCAGGATTTGCGCTCGTGGCACCATTGTGGACGATATTTTGTATCGGCATCTATTAGGAGTGGCTTGGGATTAGCTACTCTTCCTTAACTACTTTGTTTGTGAAGTTCCCTTCTACCTCTAATGGTTGATACCGGAACATGCAGATGCAGATTGTGCTCTTCGGTCATTTTGATTGCAGTTGTTTTCTTTTGTCATGTCACAATCCGCTTCAATACCTCGTCTGTCACTTTCACTCAGATCTCCCTTTCGTCCACTATTCTGTTTGTCAAAGGATATTTTTTCCGTGTACTTTGTTTGCTGTCATGACTTTCGATACCGAAGCTGGAAAAACATTCATTAGCCTGGGTGCTGCAGTAACAGATACTCCAATTTAAACGCGCTCCAAAAATTTGTCCTTTTCGCAAGGTCTGCAAGATTTGATATTTACATATACATGCTGTTCCCCCCAAAACCACGACGCCGTTAGCTTCATTACTGCTACTTGACAGTATATATATATGTTTGTATATACACTCATGGACAAAAAAATTAGCGCACCAAGAAATAATTGCGGGATCGTAACGAAACTTGCAAAGGAGGTACATGTCGGGGAAATATGCAAATGATTAGAAATGCAGCGTGGTTGCGCATTACGTATAGCCGGTAGAGGGCGTTGAACATCGTACTCTGTGGAGTATAAAACAGGTAACCAAAGCTTGTTTGAGTGTGCTGAATCATTTACAAAGGAAAAGCTGAGATAGACATGTCAATAAGGCCGTGTTCGAAGACAATATAAGCAGTTGTCGCAGTTTGAGAGGGCGAGAATCGTCGGGATGATGGAAGCTGGGTGGTCAACTAGGCGAGTAGCTCGTCAATTAGGCCGCTCTGATTGTGTTGTGAGGAGGTGTTGGGACCAGTGGACCCGAGAGATGTCATGTACACGAAGACCAGGCTCAGGACGCCCTCGACAGACCAGTCGTCGAGAAGACCGCCACATCGTAAGAAATGCACGCGTACAGCCAACTGCTTCATCGGCCGCCATCCAGGCACAGGTAGCACCTTCACTAGGGGCCTCTGTGTCTTCTCGAATCATACGAAGGCGCCTGGCTGAAGGACAGTTGGTATCGCGGTGCCAATTACGTGTGCTGCCCTTGACGCCCACCCATCGAGGCCTCCGTTTGGAGTTTTGCCGCGCACGAGGAAACTGGACTGCAGCCGAATGGAACCAGGTCATCTTTAGCGACGAATCCAGATTCAATCTCGGCAGTGATGACAATCGTGTTCGTGTGTGGAGAGCCCGTGGTGAACGTTTCAATCCTGCCTTTGCTGTACAGCGACACATCGCTCCCACAGCTGGTGTGATGGTATGGGGTGCCATTGCCTACAATACACGGTCACCCCTAGTATTGTTCCGTGGCACCATCACAGCCCAGCGGTATGTTCATGAAATCCTGCAACCACATGTGTTGCCACTCACGCAACGGCTCCCAGGAGCCATTTTTCAACAAGACAATGCTCGGCCTCATACGGCAAGGGTGTCACAAGACTGTCTCCGCACTGTTACTACCCTTCCTTGGCCTGCCCGATCCCCAGATTTGTCTCCAATCGAGCATATCTGGGATCATTTGGGACGACGAGTTGGGCATCCCACGAGTTTGAACGAACTAGAGGCAAGGTTATAGCAAATATGGAACGAAATGTCTCAAGACATCATACAGAACTTGTATGACTCAATGCCCGATCGTATCGCATCGTGCATTCGCGCTAGAGGGGGTCCAACGGAGTATTAATTTCTCCGTTCTTTTGCCTTTTTCTCTGAAATAAATTATCCTTTTTCTTTGATTTTCTTATCATTTACTTATATCAAAGTAGTCATTACGTATGTAAATTTTCGTTTCATTTTGAAGACTCCTTCTTAGTGCGCTAATTTTTTTGTCCATGAGTGCATATGTATGTATGTATGTATATATATATATATATATATATATATATATATGTGTGTGTGTGTGTGTGTGTGTGTATGCATATATATGTATGTATGTGTATATATACGTTCCTAGCTGGTATATGTATATTGATCACTGGCTAAATTTTGGCTATCATTTTCAAAATGTTTCATATACAGTAACCACCACTTATAGTGATCTGTCGTTATAAGAATCAACCGTTTATAAGAATCAATATCGCAAAAACAGAAACAAATGTATTATTTCCATGTTAAAATTTTCGCTTTAAAGAATCAATCCACCGGTTTCCAGAATCAGCTTACACTCTTCGCTTTCCTTTCATTTTTCAAAAAAAGGCACTTAAACACTCAAAAGGCATGATGTTCTTTCTTTATTTTTTTTAAAGAAAGAGTGATAAGATGGGATGGAATACATTCGTAAAATACATCCCTTTCTTTGTAAGACATAACATATTAGTTTCTCTTTCAACACTTTAGCACTTGACCCGCGGGCATCTCTACCCGTCCGGGTCCGATTTCACTTTTCTCGACTGACAAACAAAGGCAGGGACTCTTTTTTTCCCACCTCCAACATCCTGGTTGCGGCTTCCTGGACCCTGAAACACATAAATCTTCGGCGAAGTGTCCACTATCACTTAGGCAAACGTGACATTAGTAGGTTCAGCAAGTTATCAAACTGTGAAACGTAAGCTAGAAGGTGAATCTTCGCCTGAGACTACTGGTATTGAAAGAGGTATAAACAGACTCATGAAAACTTCATTACGTCAAACTACCATAGAAAACTTTTTCTTGCACCCTTCCTGGAGTTGAAATGTTAAGCTGTTAAGCAGGTATGTTGTAACAAATATTGGATTTTTTCTTCTCTTATTATAATTATGTGTATCTACTTATAGGTGAAGAAATTAAGTTTTTTTTTTTAAATGATAAACAATAATTTTAATAAAATATAATTAACGTAAATTAAAGCGTATTTTATGGTAAATTATCTAATATATGTATATATAAATGTGTGTGTGCCTGACCAAAAACCTAAATTTCGGCTATAAGAATCAACCGCTTATAAGAATCAAAAACAGTGATAACAAACGTGATTCTTATAAGCCGAAATCACTGTATATATATATATACACAGTCGAACCCCGTTATAACGGACTTGAAGGGACCAAAGGTTTTGTTTGTTATATCCGGTGGTTCGCTATATCCGAACCGTTAAAAAGTTAGAGTTCACAAAATGTATAACTCATTAGTTGCTATGTGTATTCAATAATGAGGTATTAAAAAAATGATAAAATCTATTAAAAGGGATTATTAATGAATTAAATTGACTAAAATAGATTACATTAAACTGACACAATACTAATTAAATTAACTAAAAATGAAGAAAATTGGAAATACATTCATTTTACCTTCAGTTGTTGCTCACTGTTGTGATCCAGAAATAATCGTTAATCTTCTGCTGACGTGATGTCGATTTCAAAAACATTTTATGAATTTCTTTCTCCGATACATCCAATCACCCCAACACTCTTTCTTCCTCTGGTTCTGTAGACAAAAACTTATTGATTACACGCATCGCTGCCGTAGCATCTGAGATGGTGGGGATTTGTCATTTGTGAGCTCTCTTCATCAGCATCAGATGCAGAATCTTCGACTTCAAAATGATTCATTGTAATTTCTTCCGCAATATCTTCATCAGTCGGAATTTCATATGTAATGACTTCAGCATCACATTTCGAACAATTGTATGTCACAATCTGAGAATGATGAAATTTGTGCTTTTCTATCCACATCGCGATAGGTAAATCTTCATCTTCTTCTTCTTCTTCTTCAACATTCTTACAAAGTTTCAAAAAAAAAAATTCAGTAGTCGACTGAAAAAGAGGATCGTTATAGCCGATTCTTAAGATTTCGGAGGTTCGCTATAAAAGGATATATTAATTACAATAGGAAAACGGCGGGATCATGATGCATGTATGTGTATGTGTGTGTGTATATATATATATATATATATATATATATATATATATATATATATATATATATATATATATATATATATATATATATATATATATATATATATATATATATATAGTGATTTCCGATTATAAGAATCACGTTTGTTATTACTGTTTTTGATTCTTATAGCCGAAATTTAGGTTTTCGGACAGGCACACATACCTATATATACATATATTAGATAATTTACCATAAAATACTCTTTAATTTACGTTAACTATCTTTTATTAAATTATTTTTTATAATTTTAAAAATACAACTTAATTTCTAGACCTATAAGTAGATATACATGATTATAGTAAGAGAAGAAAAAAATCCAATATTTCCTACCACATATCTGCTTAACAGTTTTAACATTTCAACTACAGGTAGGGAGCAAGAAAAAGTTTTCTATGGTAGTTTGACGTCATGAAGTTTTCAGGAGGCTGTTTATAACTCTATCAACACTAATAGTCTCAGACGAAGATTCACCTTCTAGCTTACGTTTTATGGTTTGATAACGTACTGAATCTACTAATGTCACGTTTGCCTAAGTGATAGTGGACACTTCGCCGAAGATTTATGTGTTTCAGGGTCCAGGAAGGAGCAACCAGGATGTGGGAGGTGGGAAGAAAGAGGGTCCCTATTTTTGTTTGTCAGTGGAGAAAAGTGAAATCGGACACAGACGGGTAAAGATGCCCCTGGGTCAAGCTAATACGACAGTGTTGTGCTAAAGCATTTAAGGAGAAACTATTATGTTATGTCTAACAAAGAAAGGGGTGAATTTTATGACTATATAAAAAAAAGAAAGAACGTCGTGCCTTTTGAGGGTTTAAGTGGCTTTTTTGGAAAAATGAAAGGAAAGCGAAGAGTGTAAACTGATTCTTAAAACCGGTGGATTGATTCTTTAAAGCGAAAATTTTAACATGGAAATAATACGTTTGTTTTTGTTTTCGCGATATTTATCCTAAACCAACTCGTACCTGCGCACTCCGTGCGCGGTGGGATGATATCGCGCCCTAGGACGATAGAATCATCAGGTACTACGCTAGTTGGATGCCTTTGTTGGTGGGACGACGTAATACCGAGATCTTTTCGCGATATTGATTCTTATAAACGGTTGATTCTTATAACCACTGATCATATAAGCGGTGGTTACTGTATATATATGTATGTATGTATGTATGTATGTATATATGTATGTATGTATGTATGTATATATATATATATATATATATATATATATATATATATATATATATATATATATATATATATATATATATATATATATATACATACAAGGTGCGCCCATAAAGTAACCGGACAATTTTTTATAAATAAGAAAAATATTACTCACCTTCAAATAAATTTCTCTCCTTCAAAATAATCGCCAGTGGAGTCTATACAATTTTTCCAACGTTTCTTGAAGTCATCGAAACACTGTTTATAGGCGTTGGAACTAACCTTTCGCAAAATATGCGTAACATTTGATTTAATATCAGAGACTTTTTCAAATCTCTGTTCTTTCACGGCCATCTTAAGCTTCGGAAAAAGGAAAAAAAATCAGCTGGCGATAAGAATATGGTGGGTGATTTATAACTGTAATTGAATGCTTAGAAAGATATTGTTGTACAGAAATTGCTGTATGGGGCCTAGCATTATCGTGTAAACCATTGCCCAGAATCAAACAATTCCTTCCTAACTTGCCTTATCCTGTTTCTTAATCGAAAAAGCCCCTCCTTGTAAAAATACTGATTAATTATTTGATTTTCAGGAACAAATTCGTGGTAAATAAGTCCTTTGTAATCGAAAAATGCAAAATCCATGAAAAGACAGAGATTTGAATATGTCTCGGATATAAAATCAAATGTTACGCGTATTTTCGTAACAAACCAAATGAAATTCTACGCAGTCGGCTCGTTTTTATAATAAACATCCGGGATGACCCCAATCGTTGGTTGCATAGCAAAGTATCACACAATAGCTTAATAACTTCTCCACCACATTTGCACTTAAAATAAATCAGCTTGACAGAAAAAGTATTATTTTTTGGGGGGGCTTATTCTTGAAAAAATGTTAGATTTCTCAAACTTGCAGTACTTTTGGCCAGTAGTGTATATATATATATGTGTGTGTGTGTGTGTGTGTGTGTGTGTGTGTGTGTGTGTGTGTGTATAAGCATTATAAACCTTACATTAATTTATAAGCCAAAACACAAAAACTTTTTCTTTTTAAACTAGGAATAATAATATGAAATTCATAATATTAGAAAATTAGAATTATCAATTTTTTAATATATAATCATCAAGAAATACTAACTTTTATAAAAATTTACTTATTAATTATATTGACCTTTAATTTAATTAGCAGCAAACATCCATCAAACTCACTTGAAAGTTTTATTTTCTTCTAAAAATTACTTTTTGAAACACAAATAATGCAGGGATAGCATTTTTTGTGTTTTAGGAAACATAAATAATGCACAAATAATGCATAAATAAGGAATGAATAGTGTACTAGGCGTGAAAGCATTAGGGAGGGAAGTAGGAATATAATATTCTACCAATTATCGATAGGGAATACTTCCCACTCCAAAACTGGCAT